>JARWLC010000009.1:55874407-56444407 GCA_033318265.1 Phyllotis vaccarum | reverse complement strand
CAGTGCATTTCAACTAAATGTGTGGGCTGGGTGTGAGTGAAGAGAGACTGTCACATGGAGAAATCCAATAATATAAAAATGTCCACAAGTTTACCCATTAACCTTTGCTATGAAGTGCATTGGTTGAGAACCAGAGAATTGAAGTAAAGACCAGATAGAGTGATAGAAGAAGTCTTCTATTGGACATCTGTGGAAAAGCCTGTGAAATATAACATCAATATGGAAAGACCAGAAGTAGAAAGTATTGAGGTATGCCACCGTAACTGACTCCTGAATAGTATGCCTCATGATTAGAGATGTATAGTTACACCTAGGAAAACTCTGGTTTCCTAGGCTCAACCAGACCTTCTCCAAGTCTGTTCCTATTACCATGCTGATTTCTCAGTACACTTTGCCCATTCTGAGATAGTGAGGGGTTTTCCTGGGCAGGTAGCATAGCTTCTCTGATTCATCAGCTGAGGTTTAACTGTGAATTTTCACTTACTAGAATCACCTATTGGTTACAGCAGGGTCATGGGACTTTAGGAAAAATGATAGTTAAAGGTGGTGGTGTTCTCTTAAGCACTGATTAAATTATTCTGTCCTCAATGTGAGGACAGCTGCTGAATACCTGCTCATAAAACAATGCATTGTCCTGTTCAGTGTGTACCCACTGGCTTTCCTCTCATTTGACACGCCCTCTGTTTGTCTGCCACACTCCCGTGTTAGAAATTTCTTCATTCTTTCTTGCAAACACCAACTCCATTACTTTGTTTTCCATCTTTCACAGCTTTGTAAAGTGACCCAAACTCTAATAGACCCATGTTGTTTAGCCTTTTTCCCTGGTTTGAATAAGGCTCCTATAGGCTCAAAGATCTAATGCTTTGTCACTACAGAGTGGCACTATGTGAGGGAATTAAGATGTGTAGAGGTGTGGCTTCGTTGGAAGAAGTGTGTCACTGAGGGAAGAGGTCTCTGAGGTTTTAGAAGCTCATGATGGGACTAGTGTCCTTCTCTCTTCCCGTTGCCTGTTGTTCTAAATGGAAACTGTCAGCTCCTTCTCTAGCATCATGTATGGCTGCATGTCACCATGCTGATAATAGGCTAAACCTCTGAAACTCTAAGTGAGCCCCAATTGAATGCTTTCTATTTTAAGAGTTGCCATAGTCGTGATGTTTCTTTAGAGCAATAGTAGAGGGACCAAGACACCTTCTTAGTATCTCTTATGAACCATATAAGTCTGTGAGATCATGGTAACAACTTTAAATACACATCCAGATTTATCCACTACCCTAATTACCTCTAGTGTACATACTTCCTGCTTACCAGGACAAACTTTGTATCTCGTTTATGTTTGTCCTCTCTCTTTACCACATTGACCTAATAACCCCTCTCTTCCCTATATTAAATTGAGAATATCAGAAGGTACCAATCTGTATTATCCAACTCAATCTCCTAGTCAATCAGTATAAACTCCTTCCTCTCCATTTCTCTCCCCTGGTAATGGTGGACTTCTCCTCTTGCAAACCTCTCTATGGAAGGCATTATGTCACAGATGTCCTCACCTTCTCAAGGGCTTCTCTTTTGGTCACTCTTTTTTTCTCCTAGTCATCAACCAATTCATCACATTTTATATATTCACAATGCTGCGTACATCTTAAGATAAAAATAAAGCCAGCTTGTATAATACCAACGTTCTGTGACTTTACACAGTTTTCATAGAACAGTTTACCATGTGGTTTTGGGGCTTTAGCTCTTTCCCATCTTGTCATTTGTTTCCATCTGACTTCCAGTTCTGCTTCCGGTCATCACTGATACAGCACTAAACTCTGTGGGGATATAATAAAACATTCGGAGATGTCAGAGGGATCTGCCCACAGTCAGTCTAGGAGGATCAGACAGTGGTAACTCACACCTTTAATCCCAGCACAGGGAATATCCGGGAGTGGTGATTTATGCCCTTAATCCAATCTGAGTTTGAGGTCATCTTAGTTTACAGAAGGAGTTTCAGGCTCCCAGGCAGGCAGTGGTGGGGCCACGCCTTAACTGAGCAAAGAAAGTATTTAAGGCAGACATAGAAAGACAGAGAGGCAGAAGCCAGGAGGAGTGAGGCTGAGGAAGCTGGAAGACAGCTGGGTGAGATCTGACTGTGGTGTTTCTTCTCTGATATCTCTGCCTTTCTCAGAGATCTGGTCCCGAGTTTTCTTTATTTGTGCAACACAACTCCATCCTCCTCATGTTCTTCTCTTGCCTTTCCTGACATCATCCTCGATGTGTGTTTGCTTCCTAGTGCCTGGTGGCTACTTCACAGTACTCTCCAGGCTCTCCTTCCCCAGGCATCTGACTGCTATAGTCCTTTTGTACTTTCCTATATATTTTTTTAACTTAGCTATTTTTATTTTTTTCTTGATCCTATTGCTTTGCCCCTACAACTCTAACTGACATGACCATTTTTAACATTTATTTTTTTCAACATGGCTTTAAATATCTTCAAGAAGCTTCTGTGTAGAATCAAAGCTAGGAAAAACTTTTCTGATACTTTTTTCTTGAAGTTCTCTCTTTTTTTCCATGAAAAAGATAATGGTGGTATGGCCTTGGTTATGATTTGTGTTTATCATCTGCAAAATTGTTTTAACTATATACTTCCATAAAAGAAAAAAGAGGATTTAAGTTTGTGTGTGTGTGTGTTTTCAGTTTATTACTTTAAAAATAACTGGAGGCAAATTGGGATCTCAATAGATCAGAGAGAAGTTTCATCCCGTATATTAAATCCCCCAAAGATGTCACAATTGTATTCAAACTGGAAGTTCATGGCCAGATTGCCACCGTTAGTTCTCTTCCCAGATTCTAAGGCACTAGGCTGAGGAGCTGCTCTTCTGGCAGTCATGGCTTGATGACGAACTACCACAAAATGAATACGTAGGCACTTTAGGTGCTGTATGGAGTTCAAGTTACCGGCACCTGAAAGGACAGAGCTGAGTTCCTATGGAGAGCATCACATAAGCAGCAGGAGAGGAATTCCAAATGAAATTTATAAGGTAGTTTACCCATCATGCAGCTGTGTAAATAGCTTACTCAGCGGTGTCCCCAGAGATCCGAGGGCCACTCTCCTTACTATTTTGGCAGAGCATGGGTTAGCTTTACTACTTCCCTCTCCAGATTCTCCTAAGAAACATCCTGGCTGTAGAAGATGACTTTCAGGAAGTTATTTCTCTTTCAAAATTCTAAACAGTTGTTTGTCTGTGTTTATTCTCCATACATACATAGAAAGGGCCCACAGATACTGCTTGGCTGCCATACCTAAGACCATGCCCTTCCAGCAATATACCTTGAGCAGCAGGCCTTTGTCAGACAAACAGTCCATCAGTACTTACCTTCAAATGAATTGAATGTTGAAGAAATAATATTTTTCTGGCTGCTCTTTGCTTAATCATTTTTGTGTTAATCCATATGCTAAAAGTCTACTTACTATAAACTATAAAAATAAATGGGATGTTATAAATGAGTTATATTTTTACACATTTATTCAAAGGACTAAACATTATTATCTTTGTTTCAGAGTGTCTACCTTGATTATGAGAGTATGTTGCCAGGCCACAGATGATTAAAACACTATGCCTGCATTTTTTATTTCTTCCAGAAAACCAACTTTACAAATTTTGTCCTGTTTGTTGGTTAGTAACATGGTTTTATCAAGACCATAGATGTTAGTTAAACAAATATTTAAATTTCAGCCTAGAGGTGGACTGCTATTTTTCCGTGCCATAGATAGCAGCTATATGTGATGATATATGGTGATAGCTCTTCCTCTACCCCTGCTTTTTCTCTTACGCACTGCTTGCTTATTATTTCCCCACAGATAACTATAGGACGGATTTTGCCGTCAAGATAGCTCATGCCTCCAGTAGCTCAGCAAGGCAGTTTGTGTGATGCCCGTGATTCCATTTGTCACGGAGCCTTTATGAGGAGACAGAAGATATGACTTCGCCTCGTTTTTCATTTCCTGTTATCTCTGTGATTTCAGTCTTCAGCTGCTCTGTTTTCCTGTACCTAAACTGGAGCCGACATTATCAGAACACCACCTGCTACCACCACTGCAGCTGGGGCTGGCAGGGGCTACAGGGGAGCAGCTGGGAACTTGCTCTGAGCCTTACCAAACTCAGTTTACGGTGATGTCCACAAAGGCAGAACAAGCTGCAGAGACTCCATGGGAAAATAATCTTCCAGGGGAAGAACAATCCTTGGCTTTAAAACACTCCAAACATGCTGATGGAGCACTATAATTATTACCCCCTACAATTCCTTGGGTCAGTAGCAGTCTGCAAGGCCATAGGATTCTTTGCAGTTACAGGAACAATAAATATTTTTACCCTTGGAAGTTGTTGAAGCTCTGTGGTGTGAAACCAAAGAATAAGTGATAGACTAGTGTGTAGAATGGGTGCCGAGGTCCTCAGTATTAGGTCCACATGGCTGAAGATGTGCAAAGAAAGGCGAATTTTGCAACAAGACAAGAAAGGCACAGTGAACTAAGGTGAAGTAGAGTTTGCAGAATGAAGCAGTAAAGAAACAGAAGGAGGCAACCTTTGACATCCAGAGAAAAAGAGACAAGATGACTTAGCAAGGGACCAGATGACAGGTCCTCAAAAGGTCATGTGACCTGGGGAAAATTTGAGAATGGCATTGTGAAGAAAGAATGAAGCATTGGTGGCTTCAGACAAGCCTAAAGAACTTTTCACCGATCTCTCTTCTTAGAGTTTATGCCTCCCTGAAGATCCATCATTAGCTTGGGTATCCTTTTTACCCTCTCCAGTTGCATTTAGAAGGTGTCTCTTCTGTGCTCACAGCTTCTGGGTTAAAGGTTCTTATCATTTAGAAAAAAATTAATTGGTCCACATTAACACAGGATAGTGTGGGGTGGTATTGATATTTTTTAGACTTACCTCGCTCTCATCTCCCTCCCTTCACACAATCCTGCTCAGGATCTAGTTATAGCTTAAACCGATTTTATCACCCAGTTGTACTCTGCAGTGTGGTCACTAAAAGACAACCTTGATCACAAGCTCACATCTTTAATTCCAAAAGGACAGTCTCAGGATAATCCATACCACTCCTAAGCTCGTCATAAGAGACTTTAGCCTGCAGTAAGACCAGACTAATATTTCAGAATGAGCTCCTGAGGTTTGTCCACCTATGAACAAGCTCATCCATCATATTTCACAAATGTTTCTGCAACCTAACATTTTACTGAGTAGAGAACTCTCTCTTTACTTCAGATCTCTGAAATGGATGATGTCTTTAGATTTCATTGATTTTCATGGGGTTTTGTGTATATTTTCTTTTTTCTCATCATCATAGAACATACAGTAAATCCATTCTCAAACTCCCTGGACCTGAATGAGACCCAGGGATCTGCTTTGTTGTTGTGTATTTTTCTAGACCTTTCAGCTTTTTGCAGTTTCTATGAAACCGAGGCCACTGTCAAGTTTATTTCAAGATAACTCACATTCCAGCTGTACTTGGAGATCAGTATGCTGCAGAGGAGTTTAGAGTATTAGAGAGAAATGTAGAAACTTGAGTAAGACCCACTAAGAGTTGATTGTCATGAAAACTTGTGAAGAGAACCTTGCAAACAAAGATTGGGCTAAATCTGATCATGCAATAACTCATCTTGTTTACATACTCACAAGACTTTGCATATCTGTGCAGAAATATCATAAACACCTTAAAATAAACATCTTATGAACAATTGAAATTTAGTTCTTTCAGTTGTTTGGATGGAAGAAAATATCAAAGTGTTAGCATAATTAACATCTACCATATTGGTTTATATTTGACTGTTTTCTGTGTTTTGTGGGGACTCTATTATACTGTAATTTTTTATATCACTAGGGTTTTACTATTGTGACATAAATACCACCCTAAACCCCAGTCTCCTAATTCTATATCACTGGCAGCAAAGGCTTCATAAAAACTATGGAGAGATGGAAACATTCTCTATGTAGCACTGAGCTTCTGTTTGTGTTTTTAACACTTAACATTTTCTTTCAACAAAAGGCATCATCTTTGTTAACATACATCATAAAATAAAATGTATGATTAATGGTAACTCTGATACTAAAGATATATGTGATCTTGCTATCAAAGGGACCTGCATGGGCTGATTCTTATAAAGTAACACTTTTCAAGGCAGTGAGTTCTAACTGATGATGGAGAGATTACATGCCTGTTTTAAACATCTGGTAGGGCAAGAGAGTGAGGAAGATAAATCAGTATATACAGAATTATATATACTTGAAGAACTATAAATAGCCTACTCAGAAAAAGTAGCATCTATTAGTAAGTAGCATTACTCTTTGATAGCCTTCATCAAAGTAGGTTTCTGAAACAAAAGGAAATTCCAGATGCAGAACTGTTCTCCCTGTGCCATCCAAAATTATTATTGATGTGAGTGTGTGGATATGGGCATGTATGTACACACATGTGTAATTACAGGAATATGGATGTATGTTTGTAGTTGTGGTGTGTGTGTGTGTGTGTGTGTGTGTGTGTGTGTGTGTGTGTGTCTAGAAGCAGGAGGTCAACACCAAGTATCTTCCTAACTAGCTGTGTACCTTCAGTTTTTGATACACTAAATATCTCTCTGAACCTGGGCTTGGATGTTTCAGCTAGGCTGTATAGCCATTGAGTTCCAGGGGTCCACATGTCTCCAGACATGGGGCTATAGATGTGTGCCACCATGCCAGGCTCTTACATGGTGCTGGGAATTCAACTCAGGTCCTCATGCTTCCATGGCAAGCACTTTACCTAATGAGCCATCGCTCCAATCCCACCTTTGAGATTTTCTTGGAACTTATGATAAATTTAACACTAAACTGTGGTGATTGAGAACTGCATTCTCTCAACTGTGAAGGGCTGAAGATAATTTTATGTGTTCCACAAGTTCTCAAATAAAATTGAATTCCATGGTGACAGAGTGATTCCCTTTTCAATTCTCTTTCTGATCCTTCTGATGACATGAAGGATAAATTCTCAGTCTGGAAATGTACTACTTTACCTTTTCTCTAACACTTTGCTGTTCTCTACTAGCAAAGAAAAAGGATGATAGAATTTATGGCACATTTCTAGAAATTAGTTATACTTGGTTATACAACATTCAAAAGATAATTTCCAAGTTAGGAAGAGTGAACTGACGATATATAAATGTGGGCTGAGATTTCCTCAGTAGAAGGACAACAAAGACAGCAGACAGGACACAGGGAATGGGTAAATGGGGAGATGTGTATGAAAACGTAACATTTCCATTAGGCTTTAGCATCCTCTCTCTCTTAATGGCAATTTCATCACCTTTTGAGTAGAATAAGGATTCAATTGTTTCAATTGGCATGGACCTTGAGTGGAATGATAGTAAGTATACAATTCTTTGGGATCCATGATTTGGTGATGCTGCTGCTACTTTCACAGCTTAGATTCACATCAAGAAATGAGCAGTTTTGCAGGAAGTGGAACGGGCAGCAGCCTCTGCTGTGGAAGCTGATCAGGCAGAACGAGACCTACAGATACATAACACAGAATACACAGCCTTCTAACCTGGACCCTCTATTGGCCTCCCTGTGCTGAGGGTCAGCAGAATAAGGTATAGAGACCACAGACTGTGTATTTGATTAATGTTTTCCTGAAATGAAGCGGAATCTTCTTTTTATTTCCTTTCTTCTCACCTATTAACACCGCATAATGTATTCCCTACAATGAATTTACTGTAAGTCTTTGCAGGCACAGTGAGGCCTTGTTGGGTTTAGCTATTGTTTCTGAACAGAGTATAAAAGGGACATAAAATGTAAGTGAATCAAGCCCTCAGCTAGTATTTAATTGATAAGAACTAAGGCTAATATTAGATAACAAATAAATGGTCTGTTGCACAGGCATTTAATTAAACACCAAATTAATGCAGTAATGACCTACTGGAACTAACAACCAGGAATGCTTTGCGGCACTCCAGCATCTGGATGCTTTCACCTTCCAATCCCCCTCCTGTTCCCTTCGCCTACCTCTAGAGACAGAGATCATAAAAAAATATATTTATTCATCCCCTTTGTCTTTCTGTTATCAGGTCCCAACTCATGTGTAGTAATCTACTTTGTCCGTCCCCCCCCCCCAACTTGGTTATTTAGCCGACCCTCTCTCTCTTCTTGCCCATAATATACCTCAACCATTTGCATTTGGGACCATTTGAAACCATTCTTGTAACCCTTGGCTGATTGCATCCTGCCTTGAAGATTAATTGCAGACAATTTTTCAAGTAATGGTCTCAGGCAGAGCATGCAAAATCATAAAGGTGAGTTGGGGAATCAATATATGGCTTTGTCTGGTTCTACTGGGAGCCCAGGCCACACGGTGAAACACGTAATGTGTAAAGGAGACTAGCATTTCTCATTCCTGTCTCCTCTTGGAAGTCTCATACTGTCACCTGAATATTACATGTGGCCTGAAAGATAACTATTGGGACACATTTCAACACCTTTTATAGACAGGACCACCACATACTTTGATGTAAATATTACCTTCTTCCTATGGTCCAAGATACTCTGCCTTCCCTGGCTAGTCAAAAGGACACTATGCTTGAAGGAATCTGTTTTTCTAGGCTCTGTGCCTTGGATAAAAACACATTCTAAGTGCATGTAACCTGTTCTATAAACACATATATCTATATCATTCTAGTGCTGAGCCTAAACATGAGGAATGTGGATATTAACCCAGACACAAAGCCTTTGTTCTACAATCTGTCCTGCTTGCAAAATACAACATTTGGAAAATGGTGGCAAAAAACTTGAGGGAGTAGCCAACCACTGTCTTATTCAACTTAAGGCGCATGCCACAAGAAGAAACTCATACCTGGTACTGCTTGAGTAACCAAGAACTAGAGACTAGACAGTCCATAAACATAGGGTAAAACTAAATAAGGCTGATCTGAAGAAATAAAAACAAAAGGAAAGAACAACAGAAACACACACAGACACACACACTCTCACACTAAAATAATTACTAATTATATTCTGCTGTACTCATTGATCATTGACTTTTTTATCTAGTCATTACAAGAGAGGCTTCCTTCGGCAGCAAATGAGAACAAAGGCAGAGAACCACATCCAAATATTTTGCAGAAAGACAGCCTAAATGGGAGGTCTCCATCAATTCCTTTACCTCAGAGATCAGGGAATCTTGAGGAAAAAGAAGCAGAAAGATTGTGATATCTAAGAACGATGGAGGACACCAGGAGAACACAACCTTCTGAATGAAGTAAGGAAGGCTCCTATGAGCTCAGAGACTGAAGAAGCAAGCACAGGGCCTACATGGGTCTGCTCCAGGTCCCCCCCCCCCCTCTCTCTCTCTCTCTCTCTCTCTATATATATATATATATATATATATATGTATGTATGTATGTATGTATGTATGTATGTATGTATATGTATATAATAGCTAGCTATTACCTTAGCATTTTTATGCGACTCCTGACTATGAGATCACATGGGTCTCTTGCCTGCTTTTGAGACGTTACCTCCTGTTGGGTTGTCATGTCCAATTTTGATATTATAGTTTTTGCTTCATCTGATTATGTTTGATTTTGTCATATTTGGTTGTTCTCTCTTAGAAGCCTGTTCTTTTCTAATAAGAAACAGAAAGGAAGTGGAAGGGGAGGTACTAAAACCTAATCAGGATATATTATATTAAAAAATAATCTTTTTAATAAAAGGAGAAAGATGAGATGCGGATTAATTCTCTAAAACAGTTATGCACAACTTCAGAACCTTTCATAACCCAGTTTTCTGAGAGCTGAGGCGGAACATGGCAGTAGATTCATCCACAGCCTTTACAGAGCTTTTCTTTTGAGTGTCTAATATAACATAAATAGATGCTGTTTCTAACAAACTTAGTTATATCCCAAATGGGTGAGTAAGTATAGTCCAACTATCCATTTTTATTTATATCTGTCTATATATCTATTAAATATGAGTACAAACTCATCAGATATAATACAGAAATAGATTTCTCAGTTTTTATTTGCTTCCTTCCTTGCTTTTGAGACTGTCTTAATATATTATTCATGTTGGCTTAGAACTTATGACCCCCATGTCATCCATCAGCTTCCTGACTGCAGGGATTACAGGCATGGATCAGCATAGCAGGCAAGACTTAGATTACTCTTCCACACAGGATGTTCCTGTCTTCTCTTCCAATATCTGTTTCTGTCTCTCTATTGGGGTCCTTGTGACTTCATCTTCTCCAAAATATTTTCTTGTAACTGTTCACACTTTCAAGAACTTTTTGTCTTTGGAAATAAAGAAACTGGAGGTCAGTAGTAACTTCAATGAACTCTCTCCTTTTGTAAAAAGACTAATTGGCTTATCCCTAGTAATGGAAGTTATTGAGAGCTTGGGGTGATCAGAGAGAATTTTAGAGGTTTGGGGGATATCATCCGCATCTCTTGATATCAAGATCATAATTGGACATGATTAGTAAGTTTCAATAATATCAGTCCCTGCATCTTTGGTACCCAAGAGAGCTACATAAGGTCTCAGGAACTAAGAAATAAGAATAGTTAATCTTATTGAGTCCTTTGAATGTGACACACATCCCTGTGGAGTGGAGTTTTTTTGCATCATTTTCTGAACATTTGCACAGATCCTGTTTTTTTTTTTTGTTGTTGTTGTTGTTGTTTTGTTTTGTTTTAATCAAGTGCTGGCAACTATTTTTTCCCTAAGATACCTAGTGTTACATTTATTTAAGGTCCCAAAACATTCTGAGTATCAGTAATCTACCATGCTTATTCTTCTTACTTCTGAAAAATAACCTGAGAAGATATTACTGAATATTTTGAAATAAATTTCTGAAGTCCAGGGATCTTTAAAAATAATCTCACATCACTAGGTGGAACTAGAAAGAAAATTCAAGGTGGCTTTTCATAATATCACATAGTCATTTGTCCCCACAGACTGCTGAAATAAACTAGCTGGGCAAAAGCAATCATGTAATAAATTTCAAAAATAAATAAAGAGATATTAAATTGTCGCCTCTAATTTTTGTTCTCCAGTCATATGTTTTATCTCGGGATAGCAAATTGTTTACAAGCAATTACAGTAATTAAGCATAAATATACCCCAGTGAGGCAAATATTATTATCCACTTTTTAACAGATGGGAAAGCAGAAGTAAAGAGATTCATAATGACCTGCCCAAGGCCAAACAGGGTATCTGCAGCAGTGAAGACAGGGAGTCCCCAGGTATGTGAGCATCTCAAAGTTGTCCATCAACCTCTGGATGACCTACTGTCATTCAAGAAGGCTTGACATTCTAAAAAAAAAAAAGGGAAATGGACACAGTGCCAAGGAGAGAGATGTCAGAAGAAACAGTCACCGTAAAAGACTGGATTTTACATAACCCATTACCTCCCAGGCATTAAGACAAGGTTGACATTTATCAAAAGGCATCATTGTCAGGGTTCCTTTTCAGTTACTGTGTTAAAATGCCCTGACAGAAGCAATTTGACAAAGAAAGAATTTGTTTTTGGCTCTCAGTTGAAGGTAGAATCCATTCTGACCAGGAAGTCATGGTGGTAGCCACGTGAGACAGCTAGTCATATTACATCTGCTTTCAGAAGAAGGAAGGCATGAATGCAACCATGGTGTTCTGCTCGCTTCCTGGAGATGATGCTCCTGGACCTCTTGTTGAAATGTACCTTCTAACAACAATTAAAGTAATCAAGACCATCTCCTACAGGCATGCTGAGAGCCCATCTCCCCCTTGGTTCTAATGTCCTATTGTACTGACAAGACCAACCTCCATAGGCCTCTCCACTTAGCAATAGAAGAAGTCATTGATCACACACGAAAGGGTAAAATCTAGGAAATAAGAAAGCTCTGGGATTTTTCTCAGCTCTGTGTCCTCAGAATGAGCCTAAAAATATTTTTAAAAGATGATCCTTGGAACCACCTACTAAAATAATGTGCTCATGAAATTTCCTCCCAGAAAAAAACAAAACTTGTGAGCCTAATGCATAGTATCATTAATGAAAGTAAAAATATTACATCTAGAGAAATTAGTGAAAGGTAAGAACACTAACTTCCATGGTGTGTCTTTCTGCTTGTTATCACACTTGACAGTCTGTATTCAAGTAGAAAGTTGAAAACCTAACAGACAGACTAAAGCAAGGCTCTGAGTTAATGAAGCAGGCCAGGCCTAGGATGTGAGGTCCTTGGAAACGTCTTCTGCTCTGCTACTGAAATCCAAAGCAGTGAAGTTCAGAAAATTCTTCTTTGATTTTTCTGTTGAATTTTTGGAGTGTGATTTTATCTGTTTTTGGAATCACTTATTATTATACTATAGACACAGCTTGAAATAAAATCGCTTCTTGGCCTTTTGGCTAAGATCAAGTATTAGAGGTAATTTAAAAGTTTTCCTCAGACAGCTTTAGAAAGTTTGTGTATAGGACAGAAAAAGTAGCCATACTCTCATTTATATTTTAAAGATATCTTTTTAAAAAAATTTATGTCTATGTGTCTGAGTGTATGCTACCATCAAGTAGCTGTCCTATACTAACATCTAGTTAAATCTTATTTTCTCTCTGTTTAAATCAAGTTGGTAATTTTGAAAACTTTAAGGTTTAAGATGTGAAAATTCCCAGTCTTTCTCTTTGATTGTTCAGCCTTCCACCTCATAGGTGATGTGAGACTAACATTGGCCCTTTGAACGTTAATACTCCAGAATCTGGGGTTCAATTGACTGATTTCCGCACCCTCCAAAACAAATTGCTTCTGAGTAAAAATACTTATCTAAAAGACACCAGAACTAGACAGGTATCAAGGCTTTTGTCACCATTAAACACAAGTATCTGGTAATTAATAGTGTCCCTACTTTTTAACTCACAAGAGACGGGCAAACCTTATTGGAAACAATTACAAACCCCAGTAGTCAGATGACCTATGCCTATTCCCAACCCATCCACACACCCCAACAGTGCAACCATACATTCCTCTTCTGAGAAATCAAAAACCTATTTCTCACAAAAGAGTATCTGCTTCTTGCCCAACTGGAGTTGCCAGACTTTTAATATGACATCTTAGCAGAGTCTACATTTTTTCCAATCCCAGGTTTCAGTTCTTCATTACTGGATCAGATTCACATGGCCCACTGATTTTCAATGTCTCTGAAGTCATGGGTACTGCCCTGTGACACCATCAACTTTCTGAACAAGTGGATCCCCTTGCACACCACCCCCCCCCCCAGTCTCTCACTTTAGCATCTGGAGGTTCCAGAGGTTTAGTGCAAGTAATTACGAGGCTTTAAATGATTTCTTTCAAAGCTGGTTGTCCCATCTTTGTTGTTTAATACCTTATATTTTCTTTATATCTCTTTTGTCCCAAACAATGAAGCTATGACTTTGGAGAACTGAAAATTAGCTTTTTCACTGGGAAATCAGTAAGAATGGCTTGTTCATTATTTCTTTTTGTTAATAAGTTTATGAGGGTTAGTTTTTTTTATTTGTTCTTTAATCTTTATCACATGAATATCAAGTACATCTAAGAGTCTAATATCTTCCCAGTTTCTGCAATTTTCCAGTCAAAAGAATCTCTTCCTTATGAACTGATTCTTGGGGAGGAAAGTCAAGGTAGTCTTTAGTAGTTCAAAATCAGCTAAGTAATTTGGGGCAATGCCTCTTTTTCTCACATATTAATAGCTCTTCAGAGGACATGTAATTCATGAGCTCATTGAGCCTATAAGGATGGATATGTGGGGTGTATGTATGTGTATGTGTGTTTATGGCAACTGGTGTCATGATCAGACATGTTGAACCAGAAGTATCCAGCAAAGTAACTGGTAATCTTGGTAAAATTATTCTTGCTTACATTCTCCACTCCTTGTTAGAAAAGATTTGCTGGGTAATGGTGCTCTCTACCCACTCCAAATCTGGGTCCTGCTCCCTTTGCTCTTTACAGTCCCATGGCCTTCTATATGGTAAAACAGCATCTTTTAATCCGCAACTTATTAAACACCTACCAGCCACACTTACCATGGTGCTTCTCATATCCCTGCTGTGTTGAATTATATCTTCTAAGTTTGAATTGCACACTATACTCCAGGTTTGTTCTGCATGGAAAGCAATAATAGGGGAGTTTGTGGCACTACAAATGTGTTTTGATTTCCAACTCATTAGTGAACAGAGAAGATGGAGTTCTCTGAGTTTTGTACTGGGCAATACTAAAAGCCTTTTTTAATTTTACAAGTTTTAAGTACTGTAATTATCTAGATTAAAAATGAAAGTAAATTTGAATTTATTTTTATTAGTAATTTTTTTTATTTAAAAATTTTTACTCATACCCTCCACTGTTCTCTCCCCTCCTCCCTGTTCTCTCTCAGCCTTTCTCCCACCCCAGCTCCCATCCATTCCCCCAGGGAAGGCAAGAATTCCCAGGGTGAGTCAGTTCAGTCCAGCATAGGTAGTTGAGGTAGATCCGAGTCAGTCAAGGTTGAGTAAGGTGTTCCTCTATAAGGAATGGGCTCCAAGAAGCCAGTTCATGCACCAGAAATAAACTCTGGTCCTACTTCAAGAGGCCCCACAAACTGTCCATGCCATTCAACTGTCATCTACATTCGGAGGGTTTAGTTCCTTTTCATGAAGATTGCCCAGTGGCTCTTTCTGATTCAGTGAGCTCCCAATGGCTCGGGTCAGCAGTCTCTGTGGGTCTCCTTCTCATGATCCTGATCCCTTTGCTCATAGACACTCTCTCTTCTCTCTCTTCAACTGGACCAGGAGTTCAACCTGGTGCTTTGCTATGGATCTCTGCTTCTGCCTCTTTCTATTGTTGGATGAAGGTTCTATCATGCCAGTTATGGTGGTCATTAAGTGATTGTAGGGAAAGTCCTGTTTAGGCACCCTCTCTACTATTGCTTGGAGTCCTAGCCAGGGACATCTTGTGGGTTCTTGGAGGTTTCCTTAGCATCTAGTTTCTTTCCAATCATACAGTGGTTCCCTCTATCAAGATATTCATTTCTTGTTTCTCCCTCTTTGTTGCTCCTCTCACTCAACCATTTTCTTATCTCATGATTTGTTCCCACCTCTCCTTGATCACTCTGTATTATGATTCCAATTTACCCAAGAAATCTCTATGTCCCCTTCCCAGGGGTATCCCTTGATGTCTGTCATAAGTTCCTTCTGTTACAAGGCTGTTTTAGGGGTTGTGGTTTGCAGCTTGGATATTCTTTTGTTTTTTGTCTAAAATCCACTTATGAGTGAGTACATATCATGTCTATTTTTCTGTGCCTCTGTTACCTCACTCAGGATGATTCTCTCCAACTCCATCCATTTGCCTGCACATTTTAGGACGTCATTTATTTTACTGACGAGTAGTACTCCATTAAGAGACTAAAAGCTCAAACCCCAAATAATCTAATTAAAAATGGGGTTCAGAGCTAAAAAGGAAATTCTCAACAGAAGAATTACAAATGGCTGGAAGATGCTTAAAAATTGTTCAACATCTTTCGCCATCAAAGAAATGAAATTTAAAACAACTTTGAGATACCATCTTACACTTGTCAGACTGGCTAGGATCAAAGACATAGATGACAGCCTACTCTGGAGAGGATGTGGAGCAAGGGAAAACCTTCTCCATTGCTAGTGGGAGTGTAAATTGGTACAAGCACTTTGGAAAGCAGTATAGAGTACAGCAGTTTCTCTGAAACTGGGAATCAATCTCCCCAATGATCCAGCAATACCACTCACTATTGGGCATATACCCAAAGGATGCACATTCTTACCCCAAGGGCATTAGCACAGCTATGTTCATAGCAGCATTATTCATAATAGCCAGAACCTGGAAACAACCTAGATGTCCCTCAACTGAAGAATGGATTAACAACATCTCATTTTCTAATGTTAAGCACAAAGTCCTCTATGCTGGCCACACAGAAAAGAAATAAATGGATTACAAACATTATAAGACATGGTAAGATGATCATAATAGACGTGCTGCTTTGTAGACTTCTATTATTTACATATCTACTTATTTATTTTGGTAGTGGAAGGTTTGAAAACTTCGAGCCAAGAGTCACTAAGCTAGAAGCTCATTTTGTAAAGTGGGAATGTGGAAATAGCCGGGGAGGCATTGTTTATTTCATGGACCCTGGGGTCACATGGTAGAAGTGATCCTATTGCCATTTTGTTCAGCTTTAGCTATCCAGTTTCCTTTCCCGGTGGCACATGTAATTATGCATGCACTAACTGCCAGTTCATCAGCTGATATCTGCTGCACTGAGCCTCTCATAGCTGGGAAGTCACAACATAGCTAATCATGGACAAGGAAATGCTGATGACTCCCATCCTTTGTGGTCTTTTTTTCCCTTGTTCATGACTTAACTGATATTTCTCATTAGTTTTCCAAGCAATATTATATGTTTAGTATGTAAGCTGCCACTAGAAACAGTTCTAGTTCAATATTTCCACTATTGTTCATGCATACTGTCCTTTAGCTTCCTGTACTTCCAAGATAAGATTAAACAAATATCTCTTAGAAGCATGAGGATTAGCTTCTGACTACAGAAATTGAAAGACAATAGATGAACCTTTATTTTCTATCAGTTGGAAAAGCTTTAAATCAGGTAGAACTCTCCATGGTCTAATATAATCTAAATTTAAATAAATAAAAGATACTGCATTTATCTGGAAATACTGGCTTCTAATAACCTCTAACCATTATATAAATAAGAACTGGATATAAATCTGGTGAAAGTGAGTATCTACAATAGAGTTTCCAAGGTCTAAGACATGTCTCAGATTCCTATATTCTCATCCCATGATTAAATAAACCAGAAAATGGCATCTGGAAGTTCTGTACTATACCTCATTATCTAAAGGTGAAATTGTCTTTGTTTTCAATGTTTCTTTTTATGCTCATATGCTCCTAAAATTATCATGTCTTTCTTGAAGATAGGTATTTATATTTATTTTATTCCAATTCCTGTCGTTACCTGCTTTTTCATGGCCCATGGGGGGGATTTTCCATATCTTCACTTAAAGATTCCTTTGCTATACTCATTAAAAAAATGTTCTTGAACTTGTCCATGACTATTTCTAATTTGTCAGATCTTCATCAGTCCGTTCAAAGAAGCATAAAATGTCACCTACCTTATCTGTCACTGTGTATACATCTGAATGTGTGTGTGTGTGTATTTGTGTGTGTGGGGGGGTGTTGCTTCATCTGTCACTGGGTGTACATTTGAATCGTGTGTGTGTGTGTGTGTGTGTGTTTGTGTGTGTATGTGTGCTGCCTCATCTGTCACTGAGTGTACATTTGAATATGTGTGTGTGTGTGTGCTGCCTTGTCTGTCACTGTGTGTACATCTGAGTGTGTGTGTGTGTGTGTTTCTGTATATGGGTGCTGCTTCATCTGTCACTGTGTGTACATTTGAATGTATGTGTGTGTGTGTATGTGCTGCCTCATCTGTCACTGTGTGTATACCTGAATGTGTGTGCATGTCTGCCTGCATGTGTGATACTGTATTTATCTGGTTTGCTGTTACTGACTTTCCTGAGTATGATTCAGATATAAATCTTCCTCATCTCCTAATTTATTTAAGTCACTCACTCAGTGCGGGAGCTGAATTTTTCAGGTAGACTTGTCTGGAAAAGACACCATGCTCTGGTAATTCCACAAGCGATTATCATCCTAATAGCTTGCAAATTCTGGTTTGTATATTCACTGCTTGTCTAGTGCCAAACAGAGGTCCATTTCTTAACTAAGCCCTTGACTCCTTTCTTTCAGAAGTCTTCCCAAGGGAGTAGAGGTTGTTTGGCTCTTGTAAGAGACCTAGAAGGAGATGGGGTAGAATGCTTTGACTTGGTGTGCTGCCCTAAAGATAAATCTCTCACGGCTTGGACAGCATCAAAAGCACTTGCATCTTTTTTTATTATCATCAAAAATACATTTGCAAAAACTAAAACTATTAGTTTTTTATGTTTGGAATTTTATATTAAGTCTATCATGGTTAGTACAGCAGAGCCTAATATTATTGCTTATTATTCTTAGAGTGTTACTTCAGATATCTTGCACAGTTGCAGATGATATTGTGGACCAGAGGAAATATTAACAAAATCAGACATCTTTTTAGTATGAATAATAAAGGTAATAGATACAACAGGATTCTAGAGAAAAAAATGGGACTGTAATAAAAGACACAAAGACCTATACAGCCAGGGGGACTAAAGCAAAGGTACTGAAGGAGAGTAGAACAGCCTGAGCCAGGATGTATGATCTATGTTGGAAACAGATCACAGACCATGCCATAGGGAAGGCTTAGGCAGAGAACCCTAAATGTCTGTGTATACACAGTCAGGACATGAAAGATTTATTATTATTATTATTATTATTATTATTATTATTATTATTACATCAATTCTTAATGTTTGAAATTGAACTAAAATTACTTCATTTCTTCGTTTTCTTCTTTCAGCCCTTCCCAGTTCTGCTCTTTCAAACTTCTCCCATGTCTCTCAAGTTGATAGCCTCTGTTCTTTGACTATTATTGTTATATAAATACATACACATATACATATTTAGATACATGTATATGTATTTGTATGTATTTATATATTTAAATATATATCAATCCATTACCACAATTTGCAGAGTCCACTTTTATTGTTTGTGTATATATGATTTCAAGGATGATCACTTTGCATTGAACAATCAGAAATGGGCCTTATTCACAGGAGAGGCTAATTTGCCTTCTTTCAGCAGTCATTAGTTGTCTGTAGTTCTTTATCTAGTGGTTGGACTCTGAAAACCTTTTTCTACATCTACATTGGCATATCTATTGATATTATTATTTGGGGGTATAGTTAATGCAGTAATTACTAAAAGAGACAGTTTATTATGTGTGTGTGTGTGTGTATATATATATATATATATATATATAATTTTCATTTAAAAATGTCATCTCCATCAATGTATCCCCCTGTTCCTCCTCCCCTCCTCCCTCCCAACCCCTCCCAGCCAGCCCTCAGCCTCGCTCCTTCCCATCTACCCATTCCCTCCTCGAAAACGGCAAGAAGTCCCAAGGTGGGCCAGCCCAGCATGGCACATCTACTCCAGGCATAACTGACTCACTCATCTCAAAGTCAATGCGGGGCTGGGTGTTCCTCTATAGAGAATGGGCTCGAAGGAGCCAGCCCATGTGCAGAAACACAGTCTGATCCCACCCTTCGTGACTCCACACACTCACGGCAGTTGAAAGCCAACCACTCCCGGAGGGCCCAGCTCCCTCTCCCTATGGATCTCCAAAAGGAATTCCCAATTCGATGAGCTCCCCAGAGCTCCAGCCAGCCATCACCATGGGAACCTTCCTCATAATCCCTATCCCCTGCTCATACAGACTCTCCTCCCCTACTCTCAGCTGGACCAGGAGCTCTGCCCAGTGCTCAGCCTTGGATCTCCACCTTGCCTTCACCTCCATTCCCTGTTCACCTCCATTCCCTGTTGGATGTAGGTTCTGTGATGACACCTAGGGTGTTTACTCATTTGATTATAGGGGAAGTCCCATTAAGGCATCCCCTCCACCATTGTTTGGAGACTTGGCCAGGGACATCCTGTGAGTTCCTGGACATTTCCCTAGCACCCAGTCTCTTTCCAACCCCACATTGGCTTCCTCTATTGAGATATTCTATTCATCTCCCTCCATCTTCCTCTTTGCTCCTCTCACTCAGCCATCTCCTTCTCTTATGGTTTGTTCCCACCTCTTCTTGGCTGCAACCTATTATGACCCCAATTTGCCAACCACTCCCAGAGGGCCCAGCTCCCTCTCCCGATGGATCTCTGAATGTCTCTCTTAATTTCCTTCTAATCCCAAGATGTTCAGGAGTTGTAGTTTGCAGCTTGGGTATTCTTTGCTTTTTGTCTAAAATCCACTTATGAGTGAGTACATCCAATGTCTATATTTCTGGGCTTGTGATAACCTTGCTCAGGTAGCCAACTCTTGGTAGTTTGGCTCTTACCATCTTTGTAACACCTCTTCTATGATATTCCCTGATCATAGGTGTGATATAAAAGTATCTATTTGATCCTCCCTCTTTCCTGGTGTTATCCAAACAAAAGGAAAGTACAAGAAAGTGCATATTTTTTCCATAGTTTACATATTTGTGCATAGTAATTTCCTTAGAAGTCACACAGGTTTCATCTTAACCTAATTTCTCTTGAGAAAAATGGAAACAAAAGAGTGAGATTTAGAGTTGATCTGTGTCCCAAGGGTGGCTCTAGAACAAGAACATAGAGCTAGATGAAAATACTTGTGGAAATGCACAATGAAGAACCCAAATTTCTGTCTCAGTATCCTGAGGGTAAAATGAGGTCACATTAATAGTAATGGTAATTTTTTTTTCTTCCCTGCCATACAGTCACACCTGTAGAGCTCAGATTCTTACACCTTTTTTTTTTTTTTTCCTGGCTGACACTTCAAGGCCTTTGAAAATCTCAGTTAATTTTGGACAGTTCCAGAATGAGTCTCACTCTATTTTTGATCAGGGAAAAAGAATGTATATCTGTCCTTTCTTTCAAAGTCCTGATAGAAGGCCATTGGCTTGGAGTTTGGAGGCACTATCTCTTGACCATCACAGCAAATGCAATTTTTGGTAGACTCATGCTCCAGGCTTTCTATTCTGCTCTCTAATATCAATCCCTTCCATGCTTTACCAGGCTGTCCCTTGACACCAAAGAAAGTACGTCATCTCTCCTGACCAGTTTATCTTTGGTCAGTACTCAGAGAGGAAGTCAGCTATGCTGCTCTCTGTGATCACGGGCAGCTCTTACAAAAGTGGCCCCGAAAACCAGAGGAATCAATGTACTCCACTTTCTTCTCTTCATACTTAGTACTCAGATCTTCAGTTAGAACAACTCATGGAAATAGATGGCTGCATAAAAAAGTATAAATGGTAATCAGCTGGCTGTGCCACTGTATAACCGAAGTCCACCACTGCCTACTTGATATTCATTATATCACTTTTACAAAGGAAAATACATTCTTGCAATATGCAAAGATGTGACAGGAATTTTTATATAATAAACATTGCCATTTAGGCATTACTTATTAACTCTCTACAAATTGCTTTATGACAGAATAAAACATTCAATATTTATTCCAAACAATTTCCTAAGATTATAATAAATTTAATCATCAGATATTTTGAGCATATACTATGTACAAGTTACTGTATAAAATACAAATCAAGGTATCTTGGCAAGAAAATGTTCATCTATCTGAAATAAATACTGTTTTCCTTAAAGAATCAGTGGTCAATGATATTATATTTTTTTTTTGTAGATACAAGGAATAAATCTCACCTCCTTTTTTCAAGACTGTTAGAATCAAAAATAAATGAGATGCCCAAATACAACTGAGTAGTACACAAGTATTATACTTTATGGCAAGTGAAAGTATTAGTCTTCTACCCTGAGTCATAAGAACTATTGCTCTTGCAGACCATCATTCAGGTATGTTGGGATCACATCATAAGCCAATGAGTAGGCCCTTGGTATTTTGTGTAGAATAAAATATTTGAGATTTCAAAATACTCGATCTTCTGCAAGGAAGAGAAGCTATTAAAAATAAATTATCAAGCTGGTAGATATCAAATGGATGACTGACTGAACATTCAGGTTGTTTGTTGTGTTGGGTGCAATTAAAACTCGACTTTAGAAGACGTTTCCTACACATAGAATGTTGATTTCTATGTAAGTATGTATTTGAAAATTCTTTTTTAAAGAATGGTTTATAATATTCAAAAATAAATATCATCAAAAAGTCAGCAATGAACAAAAGGACTCGGTTGTTTCCTAGGGCTTTACTATGGAAAGTGACATTAGATCCTTTGGTAATCCACATAGTAGTGGCTATTACCTTAAACCAATAGGGGAAAGTAATAGTCATAGTGACATATTGGTTTAACGATATGTTGAAAAAGAAAGGTCAGAAAACATGAAGGTAGATCAAAGGAGATTACACACCTAAAAAGCGCCAAACATTTCCTAACAGAGTCTATGAAGTTACTATGAAAAGAGCTAACTTATATTTAAGTTACGTTGCTGGAGAAAGTGACAGAAGGTGCAGCCAAATATTTGAAGGAAAAAAAGATGCAAAACTGGTAATTCCTAAGAAGGAAAAATAAAATGAACAACGTGTAGGAATGTAAGAATCCCACTGCTGAAAACAAAAAATAATAAACAGCAAAGCAATTAGTCAGGGCTGTGAGGAGAAATATTTCACATAAAAGCAAAAAAGAATGACAATGACGAAGTTATCAGAAGCAATGGAACCCAAATGACAATGAAATGATGTATTTAAAGTACACACACACACACGCGCACACACACACACACACACACACACACACACACACACACACACACACACATATATACGCAGGCACGCACATATGCACACACACACACACACACACACACGCACACACACACATATATACGCAGGCACGCACATATGCGCACACACACACACACACATATGCAGGCATGCACATATGCACACACACACACACGCACACACACGCACATATGCACACACACACACACACACACATACACAGGCACGCACATATGCACACACACACACACACATATATACGCAGGCACGCACATATACACACACACACGCACACACACACATATACATACGCAGACACACACACACACACACACACACACACACACACACACACACGCACACCAGAATCCCCATATCTGCTAGAAGACTCTATTAAAAATAAAGATAATATCAAGTCATCCTGAGACACATAAAAACTGAGAAAAAATGTTGTGTGAATGCCCAAATGGGGAAGGTCTTAGAAGTTCTTCATACCGAAGGCAAAATGCATCAGGTAAAAATTCAGTTTGTTTTTTGGAAGAGAAGGTGGTGAAAAGTTGCAGGAGATTGTGTTGAAGGTGTGGGAGGAGAAAGGGATGATCAGAATATATCGGCTAGGAATTTTTTTCAATTAAATTCAGCTTCAATGAGTCACTAGAAATAATAAGCATGTGGGTAAATAAAAAATGCTGTACTTTTTTAAAATCTTTATTTATTTAAAGATGAATTGCCATTCCTATAGTGGATGTTTTTTGTGGTATGTGTCTCTGAAAAGGACTTGACTCTAGCAGAACAGAGCATGAACCTAGGGCCCCAGTGCTTTGAGTCAATCGCGTGTTACCTGACAACCTATGATACTAACTCCAAAGCACACAAAAGTCACCATCAACCACTTGAGTTACCAAATAAGAAATGTCTAAAAAAAAAAAAACAAAACAAAAACAAAAAAAAACCTAACAATTTTAAGAAGCAAATACTCAAATTCAATGATCTTCCAAAACAACAGGAAAGAAAGAAACAACCATAACAATAAGTTCTAAAAATAAACAATGTTACCAAACCTTTCACCTGATAATATGTCCTCAGAAACATGGTAGGCAGCTGATTTTGACAAAGTTTTGAAAGCAGTTCATTCAAATTCTTTCAATAAGCCGTGGTCAATCAGTTGAATGGGAAAATTTCTAAAGGCAGAAAAACAAAAAAGACAGAGAAAGTGGGAAAGAAAGTAAGGAGGATGGAAAATAGACGTGGGGAACCTGTTGCTAGGATAACAAAGATGAAAAATAAAACATGCTCTTAAAACTACAAAATTTATTCATGCTTTACTGCAATCCAGGGGATGTCCAGGACCAGCCTGAGCAGCAGAGTAAGTACTAGGCTAGTCTGAGTTACCAAATGAGAGTATTTCAAAACTCAAACAAATGGACATCAAGATTGCTCAGCAAACAGAAGCTCTTGTCATGCAAACATGATAGCCTAAGTTTAACACAGGTGGGGGGGGGGTAAAACTTAATCTCTAAAGCTATCCTTTGACCTCTACCATGTGCCATGAAAAGCATATACCTACACCTACACACACACTCACACACACTCACACACACAAACACACACCACCACAACTACCACCACCATTATCATCATTATCCTAATATATAAAAAAATAAATGAATAAATAAATGTCCACACACATTTATAAAACTCATATTTTGGCTAGAAAAAATAAAACTGGGGAGGATTAATTGAATTTAAGGTTTTTTTGCATGTATCATTAACGATGCATAGCTAAGAAAATGTATCAATTCTATTTCATCAAAATTCCAAACTTCTCTTCAGAAGACACAATTTAGAAAATGAAAAGACAAACTGGGACAAAGCACTTCCACACATTGGGAGAAACTATTTGAACTTATTTAATAAAGAGTTTGAATTTTATCTCATATAAAAAGACACGAAATTGGGAAAGAAACTTATGAGTTATATGGAAGAAGGTGGAGAGGTAAATGAAAATGAATATTATGAAAAATAAGTTTCATTCATTCTTAAAATTCTCAGAGAATAAAGAAAAACAACTTTTAAAACTCATTAGCAAAAAAAAAAAAAACAAACAGAAAAAGCAAGTGATTTCAACAAATATTAGCACCAAGTAAAACAAAGGATAGTTAGTACTGGACAGATGGCTCAGTGATTAAAAACACTCACTGGTCTCACACAGGACATGAGTATGATTTTCAATACCCGTGTCCAGTGGCTCACAAATACCTGTAACTTCTACCCTAGAGAATATGCCATTCATATATACCTGCAGACAAGTGCACATGCACACACACATGTAAGAAAGTAAAATTAATATTTAAAAATTAAAAACTATAACAGCAAAAAGGATCACAAAAAGTTTCAATGTCACCAGTAATTAATGAGTACAAATTGAGACAATAATGAAATATTAATGCACCCTATTATAAATTACTCCAAGCAGCAATAATGGTGGAAAAGAGATAATTTACAATTGTTTATATTTTCAAAATGATACAAACTTTATTAATGTCCTAAACACTGAGATACAGACTATCTCACTCCATCATTCCATATCTCAGTTTTAGACTCAAGATAAATGAGTAGAGGTGTGCATAGAAACATTTGTACACGAGTATTCACCATGGTTTATTTGTGATAATCAACATCTGGAAATGACAAATCCACATGGACAGAGCAGTGTGTAAACAAATTCTTCAGACAGATTGTTCCTCAATAAAAGAAACAAATTATTTGCACCCACCATGGTGAAGCTTGAGATAATTAGAGCAGAAGGCACATACAAGAGTACAGATTATGTGCCTCACTTATAAAACTTCTAGAAAATACAAACAAACTAATTATAGTGACTAACAGCAGATTAGTGGTTGCCTGGTGACATGAGAGACGCTCAAAAGAGTCTGAGGGAAAAGAAACATGGAGAATGACAGACACTTTCCTGACCTTCATGGTGTTGCTCACACGTTTAAAAATCTTAACCAATTGAATGCTTCCTACACATACAACTTATCTCATGTTAATGATATCCTAGTTCAAAATGTTTTAAAAGGAAAAGGGATATTTGTAGGAATATTGCCCATGAAAGCAAAACTGTGTTCTGAAAATACCAACCAATGATTGATAAATTATTAATCAGTTAGCACACATCAATAAAAACAAAAAACCCTGTAACTCTAAAACCATAGATGGAACTTTGTGACACACTTCTGCTAATTACCAGATCAAAGAAATGTAAACAGTATTGTTACTATTGTAAAAGACAAAAATAGAGGCAATTATATAGCATTTTTACAACTATCCGTAACAACTATAAGCCATAGAAAATAAAATGAAAGAGAAATAGCTACAGAGTCCAGCTTTACAGCTGTGAGCTAAAGCAAGACAGGCACTGCAGCAGTATGCTCTAGTGGGGACTGCCAATCTGCACATAATGACACAGACATAATATGTAAGAAAGCTTGGCTTTAGCTTAGCTTTTTCCCAACTAGCCCTTATTAACTTGTCTCTGATAATCTACAGTATGACATGTGGCTTGGTTACCCTTGTTCTGTATTGTAGTATGTCTTATTTCTTTAGAGTCTTGCTGGTATCCTGCCTCTCCTCCTCTTCCCCCCCTCCTCTCCTTTCCCCCTCCCCTCCCTTCCCCTCTCCCCCCCCTCCAGAAGTCCCACCTATTCTCTCCTGCCTAGCTATTGGCCATTCATCTCTTTATTAAATCAATCACATTGACACATCTTCAGACAGTACAAACAAATATTTCACAGCCGCATGCAATTTTCAAAACATAATTTTTTTACTTCTTAACTAGGTGGTTGCCAACATGAGTATTCCTAGGTCCACCATTGTGTGTCTTGTAGATAGTTCTGTAAACACTCATTTTGATCTAATCAAAGATTCATGAAAAATTTTAATTCAGAGCTGGTACTTCGCCTATGAGGCTGAAATTGTCAGAAAGAAGAGAAAAATGTGATTGTGTATATACCATCTAAAAATTGTATCCAAAAATGTAAAATGTATAGGTTGGAAGTGCCAAAATGGAAAATCAGTAAGCACAGAACAGCTGTTATAGCTACCTCATATCTATGAGACTACACTTCAAGATAAGAAGTATCATTAACAATGTGATGTAAAACTCATGCCTGGTACTGTTAACTGGGCCAAAATCCATGGGTGGCTTGGTCATAAGCCCTATGGGAAAGCCTGATAGTATTCAGCTAAATGAAAACAGTATTAAACGGACCCCGCTAAATGAAAACAGTATTAAACGGACCCCTAATGACTTAGCTTTACACATGTAAATTAGGACATCTCTCAGCCCTCATCAGAACTCATTTCAGCAGCAGATAGTGATCAGTATAGAAACCCACCACTCATCAACATGCAGAGAATAAGAAGCTCAGCTCTAAATGAGGCATCTAACTCATGCCTTCTCCACCAAACTCTCAAAGGATCAAAGAAAAGTGGTTAAAAGATCTTAAGTGCCAAAGGAAATAGGCATTTGCATAAAACAGTGTTTTCCAGAGAGGACATTGCTGTTCCACACATGAACTCAAAGTTCAGAACTGTGATCATATGTCTAAGATCTGCACAAGAACAAGCCAGAAACAAGTCCCAGCACGGGCAAGAGGCTTATTTAGTCCCAGTCTTAGCTGAGAAACCATTGACAATTGATAGCTATCAAGGGAGGGAAAGTCAATGTTCTTCAGGGAAACCATTCCTGAGAGGCTAACAATACTCCAGGAAACGGCCTTACACATATCCAAATACTGGCAGCAGTAAGTAGGTTCAGTGGAATTATCAAAGAGTACATGAGATTTGGAGACAAACATGGTTGGAGCATGGAGAAAAGATTAATTAGATGGGAGGGATGTATGTGGGGGATTGAGTTAAGTGCATTGTATGCACATTTGAAATTTTCAAACAACAAAAAGCAAAATAAAACTAACTTTAAAATGAATATTCTACAATATTCAAATGTGTTATGTAACCAAGAACTGGGAACCAAGTGAAGCAGCTACCTTTACTACTAGGGAAAATGGCTGAATGCTGGGCAATGTCTGGCAAATGATGTTTATCTTTTATCTCTCTTAACGCCAGAATGAAGAAGACAACCCTCCTTGTCTACTGTGTACCTATTCTGAACGTTCTCCCTCAGGGTTCTCTTGATTTCTTTTAACATAGTTAAAACTCATTTTTAAAGAGAGAATGAATAATTTTGAAAAAAACAGAAGTAAAAATAAAATATATACAACTATCAATAAAACAATCGATGTTACAGCTGTCCTCATTTAATTATTCATTATTATCTTATATTATTTGCCCACATCTAAAGACAACCTACTTGCAGAATACACATTCTATTCTATTCAATCTATAACCCACTCTTTTGCTTGAATATTTTTTCTCTATCTGATTTTACGTTTGCATTTAAATCAGGAATACAAATATTGAACTTCCAAATAAATTGATACAAGGATGAACCTATCTGTGATCAGAAAAATCGAAACCATTTTTCTTTCCAGATGAAAAGTATTAAAATGAATTGCCATCCTGGCTAAGTGGAGACATTATGGTGACATGAGTAACAGTCCATGTTGAGCAAAAGCCTGAAGTGTTTGCTGATTACCCAATGGCAAGAGTGTCAGAAACAGGGCTTAGGGACAGATTTCATCTTCTAAAATTATTTCCGCTGAGGCAAAGAAGCTGCCACCTTGCTGATCATGAACAAATAAACAAACAAAATAACTCAGGCGACTGATGTAGGCTAGGGAGCAGTACAAAGCCCTGGCTCTTCCAGTTATGTCAATCCAGTATTCCCTCTTAATTTCCTGGTGGATTTATAACATAGAAAGGTATTCCACTTCTTTTCTCCAACTCACACTTCAGATGTTCTAAGTTGGAAAAGGCTCCCTAGCTCTAACTCCCTTAAGAAAGATTTTTGGACACACATAGACTAAACTTAGCCATAAAGGAAGAGTCCTGGTTCTATCTACATATCTTTCACATTGGCAGCTATTGCCATAACAATCAGAAAGATGATAGGCTATGGGAAAGCTGGTAAGAGCCAATGATACTAATGCTATTAAGCACTGTCTCTGGCATGAGAATACATTGTTTTGCATTATATGTAGCCATGGACATCTGACTTCTGAGGTGTAGTGATGCATTCATGGGTTTTCCATAAACTACACCTTAAAATCCATCACTTGTGTTAGTGTTCACACACTTACATATACCAAGCTACTTTAACAATGCCTGTATCCACACCATTATCACCTGAACAAATATTCACTCATCAGATACACATTGGTCATCTGTGATAGAACAATCCAGTAGTTGCTGCGGGGGAATTTATGGTGATGAAGTGATCATAGACATTTTCCCTGAAAAGCTGACTACTTGGAGTCAGGAAAATCCCAAAGACACAAAGGTTTGTTTACATGTACAAGTGATGGATGGTACAAGTAGGTTTAAGAGAGAGTTAAAGTGAAATTACAGTCTCTGGAGGAGATCTAAGGAATGCAAGATAGAGCAGGTAGCTTTCCAAATGGCCAGATGAGCTGGCCAAAGTTCAATAGAGGCAGCTTGTGGATACATTGCACTGAAGCAGATTGCATGTAAAAAAGCTGCAGAAAAAGACAATGAGATGTATTTATCCAATGTGGTTATTTCCTCAATAACAGAGAAAAGGAACTTGTCCTTTGTCAAGCACCTGCTCTTACCTGGGGAAGATGGAGAATGTTGGTTTGTTTTACCATTAAATAGGACAAGGCATACAAAGATGAATACTGTGGGATACTGGCTGGTATCATCAGCCTTCAAGGACTGGTCATTGCCATTACATGGCCACAGTGAGCGGCATCTGTGCTGGGGCTAGGAAGGTTCCAAGATAGTCAGAGAAATGCCTGCAAATGAGACTTGTGTGGATAGAAAGACAGATCCCTGCAGGTCTTCAGGATGTGTAAAATTGCCTCCTCTAATAATCATATTATTCTCCAATTATCCAAGTAGTGAGAGGAGGAGAAAAGAGATCTGTGAAATGGTTGAGAGTCATCTACACCATCAAAAGAAAAACCAGTTATCTGCCCTTCATAATTATGACAGCTTACTTGAAATGTGCCAAGCTCCAGAATTTATCTTTGTCATTTAGTTTAATTTTTCTGTCACAAATAATGCTAGTGCTCTAAATAACTTGTGAGACATCACCTAGGCATTTCTGAGATGGGCATAAATCCAACCTTGTGATTCAGGGAAGAGGGCAGGTACAAAACCCCATCCTGGCTTTTACTAGCTAAGTGGACATGGCAATGGCATTGTTATGGTCTTAACCCAGAAGGTTTTCAAATTTAACATGGAGAAACGAAGAGTATCTGCAAACAAAGTTGTGGAAGAGTAAAGAGATACATACATAGAAGTGTTTGGTCAGCATAGTAAGCATCCAGGAGGTCCCTGTGTGTGTGTGTGTGTGTGTGTGTGTGTGTGTGTGTGTACATGTGTAATTCATAGATGCACATGTGATTTTGTATACATGCAATTGTGCATGTCCATGTTGGGTTTTGTGTGTATATATGCTTAAGCGGCAATCAAGATCGAATTGATGTTAGGATATGGCAGAATACTTATTACTTTCATGTTTCCCTTGATTATTGAGCCATATATGAAGAATCCAGCACATTCCAAACATTCATCTGTAATATATTTAATACTAAAACTTTAGATAAAGGTCAGGATAAATGGGTTACATCTTCCCCTCATATAGCCTCTTTAGTCTCTCAAGTCTATCATAGAAAAGTGGCATATACACAGTAAATAGTAATTATGCTAGGGTTTTTTTGGAGGGTGGTTAATGAAGCTATAGAATTAAATCACACTGAAAGGTGGCCAAGTGGCTCATTTGCTCTAGCTACAAGTTCTAGAGCAGGTTGCTCAACTTATAGCCATTAGGCGCAACACATCTTAGGATGTCTATGTATGCGCCCATCCACAATTGTATATGATAATGTCACATTATAATAACATAAGGTGGAATGTTCCTGTTAGACATTTAGTGAGTTAGTATTTATTTCCCATTTATTGTTTATACAGTATTTTAACCACTCCAAACTTATTCTACCATCTTGGACCTCAGAATTCACTGAAATAAAATCAGGATATGAACAAAGGCACTTTCCTTCAGGAGGCTTTGGGAAAACATCATGCCTTGCCACTCCAATTTTCTGAAGTTCCCAAGCTTCTTGACCTGATGTTTATCTTCCATCTCCAAAAGAGATATTTTTGTTAATCTGATGTGGGAATGTCTTTCTGTATGTTGTGAATCACAATCTTTAAAATAAAGGAGCTATTTTGGGCCATGACAGGCACCATAGAAAAAGTAGAAGGAGAAATCAGAATAGGTAGGAAAGGAAGGGTGGAGTCAGGGACAGACAGAGCCCGAAGCCCAAGAAGAAACATGTAAAGAACACAGGCCATGTGGCAGACAGATTAATGAAAATGGGTTGAGTTAAGATGTAAGAGCAAGCTAGCAATGTGCCTAAATCATAGGCCAAACAGCATGAAGTTAATATAAGCATCTGAGTCATTTCTGGGGGCCTGAGCAGCAGTGGTGGGTGGCTAAGGGGTCTAGCGCGGCAGGGTCTGGGCCTCTGGCCACCCAGGACCGAGAAACCCCACTGCTACATTAATCTAATGTTTTTGTTTTTGTTTTTTTTTCACACCAAACTTCTGCCTCTCCTCCTTCCTTTACCTATTTTAGATATCCTTGTAATTGCTGTATGGCCACAGAGATAACCCAGGATGTTTTCATTGTGAGATTGTTTTAACATCTCTCACCTACAAATGCAAAGTCCATTTTTCTATGTTAGAAAACCTAACCAGACATGCCATAGGTTAGCTAGTTTTAAAACAGGGACTTAACAAAAATCAGTTAGCTAAAAGTATATGTGAACATCCCTGAAGACCATTATTCTACCTACCACATTATTAACCATTTTTTCCCTAAAACATGCCTCTTAACTGACTGTGTCAGCACAGCCCTTGAACAAATGTTTCATCCTTTGAAATGTTCCTTCTGTGGGCAAAGATATTTCCCTAGTGAAATGAATGTAGGAGTTGCTCAAAAGGAGAGGATTAGTGCGCAAAGCCTCTGCTGTCTGTGCCTCCTCTGCACAGGTGCCCACATTGGCTCTTGCACTTGGGTACACACTGTCTGTTATGAAGTGTCTAGTTTGAGAATCTAATCCCTGAAAAGTACAGATACTGAAGTGACTTCCTTTCTCCCTTAGAACAATCCCTTCCCGCTCAGTTCTTGGACTTAGCACACATAAGTTGTGTGATAAATAAGAAGTCTTATGTTTAATTTAAATATATTCCTATGACCAGAATCAAAGAGAAATAACACCAAATGAAAGACTTTATTATCTTTTTTACATACTAAAATCCAATTCTGAGAATGTTTAGAAATATACAGAGCCAAACTCTTGTTCATTAATGTAATTGGACAGTAGCACTGTAACCACATTTTTGGTAGTGAGAATGACCCTCTTCTCATACTGTCATCAATAACAGCACCACCAGGATGCCCAGGCTGAGTCTGAAGAGACTGCAACTGTGTGATCTTAGTCCCTTGGGCAACAAGGAGATTTTTATTTACAGTGACAAGATGATCTTTGCTGTTTCTCCTTGGACAGTCCACAGAGCTCTATCTCTGAGCTGCAGTACAGCCAGGCTGCCCTTTATGCCTGACTTTCCCTAAGTGGTAGTATGTCAAAATTCATCTCTCTACAATAGGGAAGTTGCATCTCTCTTGCCCGGAGGAAGTTTCCTTGTCTTCTCAGATTCTGTGATCTGGAAGCAGCTTGAACTTTTCTCAGAAGCTCCAAACAGGTTCGTTCCCATTCCAATCATGACAGGCTCTGCTGAAGCTAAAATGATCAATGTCTAAGAAAGCTTGACATCCAGGACGTAGCAGCTCATAATGACAGAGCCTTTCAGCATGATTTTTTAGTTGAACCTTTAGAACAAGCACACTAACTCAAAGGCAGCCTTTACTAGTGGGAGCCTCCAACCATATGGTTGAAAAAGTTTAATCAAGTATTTAAATGAGACAGTTAAATTTTACATAATCAAAATACCTAATTTTTCAACCACTAAAATACTCATATCATTATTATGATGTTTGAAAAACTGTGATTGAGTTTCACACAATGGCTGGGGAAAAGTATGCTCTGGAGTTGATTCTTGAGACTCAGGCTACAACAAGAATAACTGGGCTAAAAGAAATCTGAGCTCAGACAACTGTGAGTTAAGCCATCTTTTGAAAGTCACTCACTTCTTTAGACTTGAAAGTTATTAGCACAATTCTCACCCAAGTCCTGTATAATTCTGATATACTGGAAAGAACTAGCCATCTGATACCTTTCAACTTTTATTAGTATTTTCTGTTGATTGTTTTCCACTTGTAACAAAGAAGGAGTTCTGAAACAGAACACCCACACTTAGTGCTGTCAACCTCCATATTCACAAATTTTCACCATCTACCTGTAGACAAGAAAAATAGGCTGTAACAGGCAGGCTGTGCTTTTATTCATGGAGAGAGGAATTCTGACACCCTAAACCTTTGAAGGAAGTGGGAACAGCCAGCAGTTGCCTATTTACTAAGAAAATGTCTTCATGCTCCAAGGCAAAATGACTAGATGACCTTAATATTCTAAAGATAACTTTTACTCTAAATATCCTTTCTTTATATTGCCTCTATTTTCCAAATGGCCACTGGATTCTCCTGTCACTGCTTTTTCCCTCTCGTGTTTTTCTTAAAATTAAATAAGAAATTTCCCCTGTGTATCAGTTAATATAGAAACTCACATTGGTTTAACAAAAAATGACTGTTGGGCTCTTAGCCCTAAATGGCACATCTATATCAACTCCTCCCTCCACCAAAGGCTCAAAGAATATCATGGAAGAGAAAGTTTAAAAGATGTAAAAACCAGAGGATGGGGGGAATGGTGTGCAAATCTATCTTCTGAACAGGACATGGCTATTGCACTCAGGAACTCAGTGACGTTTCACTTGAATACAACTAACACTCAAGCCAATGACATCAGCAATGTTCCAGCAGGCAAAACTTATAGGTGTAAGTGCATTAATAAAGGAAAAACATCAAAGCAGAAGAAATGACATTAGAAGGACAGGCTGGAAGTACCACAGCAAGCTGGAGGAGAGAGTTAGGTGGAGTTAGAATCAAGGTATGTTGTCTGCAGGCATGAAAATGTTGAGTAACAAAAGATAGTCTTAAAGAGAAAGAAGATTATAAATTCTTTGAAATAATAAATAAAAAAGTTAAGCAATCCTTATTTGAGATTTTTTATCCAAGAAAAGTTGAATGTGTCTGAATGTTAATATGGTTTTGTCATCCATTCCTCAAGCAAGATATATCTTTGCACAAGGCCATGAGCTTTTGTACCCTTTCGCTCTGACTTCAGGCCTCAAAGAACAAGTTCAGTGATACAAGGAGAAATACTATGCAAACTGATTCCATGCCACACATATAAAATATCCTTTTTCAATTAAATCAAGAGGACACTGACGGCAGAAAGCATAGTTTTATATTGTAAGAAATAAGTGTCACTGGGAGGGTAATGGGAGATAAAACTTGGTGAATCTTATTCTCAGTTGTGATACTTATTCCAGACACGCCCTGTGAGACCATAGAAGCATAGACTCCATCCTGTTTGAGATATGCTATGCCAGAGATACCTGGGGTGTGATCACTGTCTGGGTTCAAGTACCTTCTGTATGACTCTCCTACATGTCATTGATACTTACATATTCGAAAGATAAACCAGTCTCTCCTCTTAGGTACCGCAGGTTGCCTCATCTAACTCAGACACGTTGAAAGTATATGAATGAAATGAAAAAAGAATGTGAGCTATCTGTAGCTGTTTGCATATTTCCATTCATTGTGGTGATGGAGATCAATCAAGGACACAGTGGTGGCTACTACCTAGAACCTCAAAAGTAAGTACAATGTACATAGCAGACATACATAGTGTTTCAAAGATGTTTACTGATTTGTATAAATCAAAACATAATTGACCTTGGCATCTTACTCTAAGTTACAATTTACTTACTTCTCTGGTCAAATATGACTAAACATACTCTATGGTTCAACCTGGGGTGACTCAGCTGATATTCCTGGAGTAGTGGGTACACATTCTTTAGCTTTTAAAGCTGGAATCTCCTGCAAAGCAAGCATCCTAAATAATGACATCAGATGTGCTTATCTTTGAAAGACTCCATTCAGGATCAGCTTTGGATTCTCCAAACCCACCTTTCTTGGGAGCTGGATAAGGTCTTTCTTCTCCATTTTGTTGCCTTATTTTTGCCTTTGACAAGTCATATTGACAGGTCATATCAAATCTGCCAGTGACTCTTTGCTTAGCTATGGTTTGGGTCAGTGGCACTAAATATATGATAAAATTACACAAATAATAGGCCCTGTGAAAATTTAAGTTTAAAGTTTTGTGTTGATTTATGTGAGAACAAGCATTAATGAATGCGCAAAAGAGAGAGAGAGAGAGGAAAGAATTATTCTACTAAAATACACTTTGATTCCTGATGGTTAATTACTGCTTTTCAGAATTTTCAACCTGTCACTGGCTCACTGATGGGCAGTGATTTCCTTTCATTCACTGTACACACCTGCAAGCAATTGCCTTCTGCTGCTTACCTGTGATTTAGGTGTGAACAACAGTTGGTAATAATATTTAAAGTTATGCAAATGCATGTGATGGTAAAGCACAGAATGCTAAAGATACTTAAGTGTTTAGCATTAAAAATCAAGGAAGGAAATCAATAGAAAATGTTGAAATACTCACTCCATCTTAGACAGTCAATAGTCACTGTCCTCTGCTGTTTGCATGCCATGTAAACTCAGACTTCAGACACAGGAAAGGGGAGAGAGGGAAGGAGGAAGAGCAGGAAAAGGAAAGTGGGAAGAAAAGACAGTGGAGAAAACAAGAGTGAAGGTGCTGTGGAGCAATCTTTGTACATTGTAAAGATGTATTACTCTTCATTGGTTAATAAAGAGATGACAGGCCTATAGCTGGAGTTTCAGAGTAGCAGAATGCTGGGAAGAAGAAGGGGGAAGTCAGAGAAGTGGTGAGCAGACACAGAGAAGCAAGATGGGCATGATGTCCTGAGAAAAGGTACCAGGCCATGTGTCAAAGCATAGATAAGAAATATGGGTTAATTTAAATGTGGGAATTTGCTGATAAGAAGCCTGAGCCATTGGCTGAGCTTTTATAGTTAATACAAGCCTCAGTGTTTTTATTTGAGAGCTCTCGGTGGGACTGAAACTTCTGCCTACATGAAGGGAGTCAAAGAAATGAGTAAGGAGAGATAGGAGGGATCAAGAGAGGGAAGAAAGAGAAAGGGTAAGAAAATGGAGAAAAGAAGGTAGGAAAGAAGAAAGAGGTACAAACATAGATAAGGAAAGATGGAGGGACCAATAGCATAGGTGGAGTAAGACAAGGGTGAGAAAAAGGATATGAGAGATAAACAAAGAAACCAATAACAAGAAATTGTATAGAAAAGACAATAAAGAATTTAAAGAGGGATGTGTGAAGTGGGTAAACAGGTAAGCATGCTAGAAGAGAAACCATTTCCTACATAAAAGCTTGAGAATGTAGTTAAGATATGTTTCAGATCACATAGTGTCTCCACTGTGGGTTCCTACTCTTCTGCTTAGAATAGAAAGTGAAGAACATTCTGACTGCTTAATGCCTGTCAGTGAACAGATAAATTATCACTCAGCTTATCACTGATCTCAAAGTGGCTTTTGGTACTGCCGCAAAGACACACTAGAGGAAAATCAAATCATTTTGAAAAAAATAGTAGATATCTATTGTTAGATTTAAAGTGTCTTCACCATTTCCTGTGCAAATTGCCAAATCATGTGTTAAATTTAAAAATAGAGTTGAACATTGAAAATTCATCAGGCTGTAATGAACAAGCTTGGGATTGTACAAAAGAAAGAAATGTGAATAAAAAAAAGCATGGAACAAAGTCACCTAGATGGTCTGAGTTCTGTAGAACCCAGGAAAACCTAGAATGTATATTTCTTTCTATTGAGTGGTATAATGTAAAAGGTAAAAATATTTTTCCTATAACAGATGTAGATAGATAATGGGTATAAAAATGCATTACTCTCTATAAGGGGATATATATGTAAATTAAAATATATATTTACATATACATATGTTAATTTACAAATAAAACTTATATATCTTCCATGACAGAATATTAACTTAAATACTACCAGTTTGTCAATATTCAATTTCTTTCCTTTTTACCTGGTAAACAAGACTATAACATTATCTAGAGTAATAGTTCTCAACCTGTGCTTCACAACCCCTTTGGGGATTAAACAACCCTTTCACAGGTGTTGCATATCAAATATCCTGCATATTAGATATTTATATTATATTTCATAACAGTAGCAAAATTACAGTTACAAAGTAGTAACAAAAATGATTTTACAATCGGTGAATACCTTAATGTATATTAAAGGATCTTAGCACTAGGGAGCTTGAGAAGCACTGATTTATGGAGTGTTGGTTCTTCAACACACCATAACTCTTACACTTTAAACTAACTTCATAACTCAATCATTACAGTTAAGGGGCAACATTGTCAGATTAATTGATGGAAATAGTTATCAGAGGCCTTCTATGTGCAAATTAAAGGATTGTTAAACAGTTTTTATGTTGTAATCTTCAAAATCTAGACAAAATTTAAAATCTAAATGATTCACTGAGTGACTGAAGCTTTGTAAGATCCAGGATAGATGGAGGAGTTAGGCTGGGAAATCTTTCAGGTTACAATGTGCATTAGTTACTCATCTCCTGCTGTGAAAAATCACCATGACCAAAAGCAAGTTAAAGAGGAAAATGTTTATTTTAGTTTTCAGTTCCAGAAAGATATGTTCCATAATGATGAGAAAATGTAGCAGCAGGATGAGAAAGCAGGGTGATGATATTTCATCTCTACAGGATGGGGATGAGGAGAACAGGAGGCAGAATGATGTTATAAACTCACAAAACTTACCCCCAGAGACAAATGTCCTCTAGCAAGTTCTAACCTTTAAACAGATCCACAAGTTCTCCAAATAGAGCCACCAACTTGGGACTATATTTCCAAATACATGAGACCAGGGGTACCATTTCTTATCCAAACCACTACACTGGTACAAAAAGACAAGAACACCTCAGAAAAAAAAAAAAAAAAAAAACCTCAATGGAACCAAAGGGGAGCAGGGAGTTCAGAAGCTGAGGCAGACCAGTCCCAAGGGTTACATCAATCCAGGATTGGACTCCATCTAAGCAGAAGTAGAGATTTGGTCCACTCTTTGCGTACAAAAGTATTGGCCTATTAAAACTAGTCCTGGTTCAAATGATGAGATATGACAAGATGGGAGTTTACCTGGAGAATGATAGCTGCATTTTCTTGATGCGGGATCTGTGAGAAACACCTCAAACTACCTTTTGCTGCTCTAAAAAGCATAGAGTCAAGGAAGGTAAAATAAGCCTATTGTTTGTAAAGACATGCACTACCAAAGAAGAATTTCATAAGAGTTCTATCAGCTATTATGTCTGAGCCGTTCATTGTTGGTGGACTAGACAACCTACGGAGAAGCATATAAAAGTATTATTACTATTCATTCATTTTTATAACTTAATTTTTTATCGATTCCTTGGGAATCTCCCATCGTGCATCTCATTCCCGCTCATTGCCAAGTCTTTCCATGCTGTGGGATTACGCTCTTGTACATTGTAAATATTTGTCCCTCTTACTGGTTTAATAAAATGCTGATTGGCCAGAAGGCAGACAAGAAGTGTAGCAGGGCTGCCAGACTAAGAACACTCTGGGAACAGGAAGAGCAGAGATGACAGGCAGATGCAGAAGAAAGAAGATAAAAATGCTCTGAGAAAAGGAACTAAGCCAGTTTGCTAATCATGGGTTAATTTAAGAGTAAGAGTTAGCAAGCAATACACCTGAGCCACAGACCAAACAGCATGTAACTAACATCAGACTTTGTGTGATTATTTGGAACTGCTGGTATGGATCTCAGGGATAGGCCAGACCAGAAACTTCTAACTTCCATGTTTGCCCTCCATCCTTTAGACTCCCGCCACCAAAGAAAATGGAAGAAAAAGGAAGAACATTTTGTTCCTCTGTCTTCCCACATCTGCATTATATATATATATAGTTATAGTGACCTTGGGAGCTGCAGTGTATCTCCCAATATACTCTTTGCTCAAACAGCTGCTTTACTTGCAAATGTTAATTGCAATGAGTTGTTGATCTGGTTCAAAGCCTCTGGCTTCTGGTACACTATCAATACTAGACCCTCACGGAAACTTCTCTTGGACATCCTGCTGTTGCCTTAATCTTGGAGCACCTTAGGACCAATTCCTTCCTGCCCTCCAGGAGGTCAAAGATGGGATAAATGTTGAGGTGGATCAACTCAAAGCCCTGGATATGGGCCTGGGTGGCAACTCAGCTGGTCAGTCTGGGCCTCCACCAAGGCTGTTGTCAGGGCCAGATCTCCATCACCCATGTCATCTGGGCCAGCTTTCCCACAAAGATGGTAATGAGTGGGGCCAGTTCTCCTGCTCTGGCACTGCAGCAGCCAGAAAGGTAAAGAGAAATTTTCCCAGGGCATTTGAGGGTCTCGGAGCCATTTATCTCCAGCCCACAACACTAGGGCCAGTTCTACTGGATGAGAGTTTGAAGTAGTCTTTCCAGCTGAGGCAACTTAGGAGGTGGGCATCTCTCCCATGGCCCTTGGTGGTAACACAAGCCAGAGTCATCAACGCAGAACCTTGCTGTGGTAGGACCTTAAACCCAGACATAGCCCTTGGCCAAAGCTCAAGGAGGACATTACCATAGCTCTGGTGGAAGTGCATGCTACTCAGATTAGTGTGGCCCTGGCAGCCACAGTATGGTTTTCAAACATCTGTATGGCCTTTGGTGGTAACACAGGTTACAGACAGCAACACAGACCCTGGGCACAGTAGAGCCGTTGAGCCAGATATGGCCTTCAGAAGCAACACAGGCTTGGACATCACATGGTCCCAGATGGCAGCGTAGGCCACCCATATCAGCCAGTTCCTCACCACTATTGCCTCTTTAGTTTTGCTCCTCTCCACAGTGGACCAACACCTTGCTTCTCCTTCTGTCCCATTTCTCCACCACATACCTGCTCATCACAGTGCAGCCAGCTCACTCACTGGAGCCACTCTGTGTTGAGCAGGCTTTTGAGTGGTTTCTACTCTCCCAGACCACTTGGCAGCAGGTGGGCTGATTTGATCCCTTTTAAATTGATAACTTGAAGATGGGTGGATAATATACCTATACAATTTCAATAGTTAAAAATGGCATAATATGATTTATTGTCAGAATGAAAAATCACAACGTAACTGCTATAAAGGTCAGAGGAGGAAGCAGTCATCTAGACCCGTAGGGGAAATGGATCAGTGACCTTAGTCTGAGTCTTTATCCATTCCCCTGTGCTCTAGTCCATAACTTGAGTTTCCTTTGGAGACCTTCACATGTTTGCAATTCTGATTCTGTGGTGTACCTCTGACAGCTTTTCTCTTTTCTGGATAGGATATCCTGGTTGTCAACCACAAGAACAAATCTTTAGGACTATCTCACCATGTGTTATACTTTGTCCCTCTACCCAGTCATCAGAAGGCTAACACAGCATTTTCTTAATCCCCTCTTTTGTTTATCTTTACTATTTACATCCTTACCCAATGCTCAGAGAATGAGAACATATTATCTATGTATGCAATGGCCTACCATGTCCATACAGAGTGAGCATCCACTGAAATGGGGCCCTTATTCATCATAACTTCAAAGTAAAAAAGTTGTCCATGATCTTCAAAAAGTACACAAATTAACAGAAAGATTTAAAAAAAATCTGTAAAATATAGAGTGTTAGAGAGTCGGAGCAAGACAGAATTGAAGAATTTCAAACTCTAATTTTAACTGTGTTAATCAGATGATATCACATACATGGTGAAGAAATATGACTGTTGTGAATAAAAAAGAGCATTCCTAGTCAGAAGTAACTAAGTGATGAATCATGTCAGAACTTTTCTCAATTATTCTTGGTCAGCAGGTATTTATGAGGCAAGAGCTAAAATACTAGTATTACAGTGTTAAATTTAAGTCGGTTCCTACGTTGAAAATGGGGGCTCTTTGGTAAAGAGATTGTCTTGCAAGGAGGAACTCATTACTGAATTCAACCCACAGAATTAAATTAAAAGTTCCAAAATGTGGTAACTCCTGTTTGTGATCCTAGTGTTAGGGGTAAAGATAACTTCTAGAAATCTCTTCTACTTTACATCGAGAGTTCTAGGCCAGTGAGAGACAAGATAAGGACATATGAGGCATGACATCTAAATTTGTCTTCTTGCCTCTATACACATGCTAATATAAGTGCACAACCACACACACGCACACACACACACACACACACACCTTGCTACCTGTGGCAGATGGGAGAGCTGGCCCTGCCTCTTACCAGCTGTAACACTTGGAAGAGTGCCTTCTAAGGCTCACCCGAACAACATAATAGAGTTGATCCTGATCATAGCCTTAGGTGTGGGTGAGCTGCCCCAAGAGCATGAGAACTGTCCCCTCCCATTACTGCTTATAGATGAGCTAGCCAGGGCAATGCTGGAGAGCTTACCCTAGTGTTGAGGATGAGGAAAAGCTAGTGAGCTGACCAGCACAGCAATCACCCAAGCCCAGAACCAGGACTATGAGTTGGCCCACTCCTACATCCAGCTCTTCTATGATCTGCTGGGACATGTGAAGGGACCAGTCCTGAAGACTCAAATGATGCAGGATGTCCACGACACAGGACAACAAAAGGATATTCAAAAGGAGTCCCAGTGAGGGCCGTAGAACCAGACCAATGAGTCATTGCGATGAACACTTGCAAGTAAAGATATATGATGAGATCAACCAACCTTCCTTCTCTTCCCTCATTCCTTTCTTCCTTTCTTTCTCTTTTCTCTTAAATTTTATTTTATTTATCTTAGTGAGGAAATTGCAAGGCCAAAGAGCAGATGAGGAGGGATAGAGATGGTGGGAATATGATGCATGATGTGAAGTCCACAAAGAATAAATAAAAAATTTTATTATGGAATAAGCCTCTTTACTAGAAAAAAAAATTATCCAGGCTCAGTAAAGATTTTTAAAAAGTATGTAGTCTATCTAAATAATAGCATCTTAGTCTGAAAGGTAAACGGGGCACTTCAATGAGTTGCTACTTCACCAGGTTTTGTGTAGCTGGTCTCTGCCCACTGTGTTTCAGAATCTGAGATGAGACTGTCTCTGCTGTACACTGTAATAATATTGTGAATGCCCTTGTCCTGTTTGTCTTATTTTTAAGAAATCAAGTAGTGGAAACTGTGATTAAATAAATAAGTGGACTCTCTTGGAAGTACAGTAAAGAGTTCCAAACTCTTCAAGCATGGTAAGCACACAGCAGACTGTCTTTGCTGTCTTCCATAACCTCAGTGAGACAGAAACTGCTAATGCAGTGGTGTTTACATCTACAAAGGATCAGTGTGGATGGGCAGCATAAAGCAAGACGGTGTGGGGGAAGTGGGCTTTCTTATTCCCTCCTTACTCTTCTTCCTCTGACCTGTGCATCATGAGAACTCCTGTGGCAACCCCACTGAGAACAGCTTCAGAATTACCCCTGTACTTTAATAATTCTCTAAGTCTGCTCAATGTGGTAAGGTGTTCTTGCCAAAGGACTTAACCATAGTTTGGATCATTCCCCATAAACATGGGCTTCATTATTCTCAACAGTCTGAGACTAAATGTTCTAAATCTATCAACCCCCCCCCCCCCCCCCCCCCGCCGCCTTCCTCCTCTCCCTGGATTCTGAGCAAACTTTCCTCTTCTCTTCCACTTGGATGAAGGCTTGGCAATTGTGCTGTCCTCTGTCAATCCGTCAGTTTGACTTGAGGCTGGGGCCTGGGCTTAATAAGGACATGTAAAAACAGAGCATGGCCCATTAGTATCTCCAGTCTACTGCATCACGAATTCCAGCATTTTCGATATATATATTTAAAATAGCAGATCAGGACAAGCCTCAGCCTTCCCTCAAAATTGCCACCGCCGGTGCCCAGATGCCTGCATTTTGCATTGTGTCAGCTGTGTCAGGTCTCAGGAAAGGTAATATAGAAGATGAATGAAAGTCTATCATTGCGATGCCAAGATGAAAAAGTGACAGCTCATAATGAAAAGAAAAATAGTTTCCATTTTGGGCCTCTGTAAGTAAGAAAGTGACAGAGTCTTGGGAACTGTGAGCCTGAAAAATGGTCCCTTTGACAGACATGCCTGTAAGTGAGAGGACCCCCGATATAAGGCTGCCTCCAAGAGACGGAATAATGCTTATTTTAGGCATTTCATGATTTTGAATAAATCCTTGGCTACTCCCCAGGAAATGCCATGGGAAGGATATAGTGCTGGATTAATTTCAAGAATAGATGGCCATTTACATTTAGTCTTTTAAGTTTAAGTTGGGTAAGCTTATTTATTCATGTCACAATGAACAAAAAGTCAATAAGCAACAAAAAGAAAAAAGTCACTTTAGAATCTTACTTAGGATTTTTATTTATTTATTTTTATCTTTTATTGTATATATTTTACTTTCATTAAAAAATGCCATCTCCACCAATGTACCCCCGTGCTCCCCCTCCCCTCCCCCTCCCAATCCCTCCCAGCCAGCCGTCAGACTCACCCCTCCTCATCCCCTCCCCCGAAAAGGGCGAGAAGTCCCAAGGTGTACAATGAAGTTGTAGACTGCCTTTTGTAATTTGCAAAATATTTTAATTAAATTCAATACAAGGAGAGGTGACAATAAATTACTAATAATATTTAAAATGTTATATCTGATTTCAGGCTTCTCAGGATTATCTGATAATAATTTTATTCAATGTCTGATAGCTGATATTTTTCTGTGTGTGTAGTACCTGGTATTACTTATTTGTATTGTTTACAATGACCTAATTTGCATAATCTCTTCACTCACCTTGACATAGAAACAAGAAGAAAAACACATGTCCAAATCATTCAGTGACTCCCAGGCCAGTGGCTTTTTTTTTTTTTTTTTTTTTTTTTTTTTTTTTTTTTTTTTTTTTTTTTTTTTTTCACATTGAGTCTGCTGAGAACACACACTATTGTATTGATTCTCTTAAACTAGGCTGTACAAAATCTATCTTGGAACTGAGGCTCCTAGAATTTTCACTCTCTTGGTTTAAACCAAAGAAATAAATGATCCTTGAACAGGGTGATTGCTAACCACGAGAGATCAAATCTGAAGCCCTAAGGAAAAGGTAAATTTGTGTATCACAAAATCAGATATGGGACGGAGCTTAGGGCAGCACCTGGGTGGGTCTCAGCACCCCTGGAACAGGACCTTGGATAGAGATACACCTATTCCATTGCTGCGAGCTCTGACCACCAAATTAGTTTCCTGGTGCTAAGTCAGCATTTTGCCCCTTTACAAACAGGTCTCATTTCATTTTGTTTTTGTTTTTCTGGGATGCTAAATGTGTAGGGAAAGGATTTGCCCTGTCCCAGATAATGAAAGTATGTCGGGTTGCTGTCAGCTGCTGTGACCCTACTGAGTGTATCAGTGGAGAGATGTCAACATGAGGAGCCTTGGAAGAGACATGTCCAAGCTTCTCTTCTCTGTACTCTCTTGAGCACTGTCCCATGCACTTACCTCGGTGTACAATGATGTCTACCTATGTAAATTATCTATGACTACAGAGCAGTGAAAGATGTTTGGAGGAGACCTGGGTTTATATCTAGCTTGCCCTTTTATGAATCTTGTGAACACTGGCCAATCATTTTCTGAGAAATAAAACAAAACAAACAAAACAAAGCAACAACAGCAGAGAGAGAGAGATTGAAAAGATTCCAGTGTGAACTTCTTGTCAAAAATAAATGTGTTCTCATGTATAAAGTTCCTGAAAAAAAATGCAACTATTTTGTGATAACAGGCTACTTCCCCAAGGCTAATGGGGTATAGTCACTTTTGTTTCCTGAGCAAATGTCCTATGGATATATTTGAGGAAAGAGGGAAGGGGGGGGGGACGTATGGGAGAAAGAAGTCTTTCAACTCTACAGTGGCAAATCTGGAGACAGGACAAAGTAGGAATGTGTACACTAAGTTCTTGGATATTTAAGTTTTATTTTTATTCATATTCTGTCTCTAAATGACAGCAATGTTAGGTTCTAAAATATGGTGCCTAGAGAAATTATCACAATCCACCTTTCCAGAGGATATTCCTAAGCAAAATTCAAAATAGAAAACTAATGAACAACACCTTACAAAGTGCATTTTGATATTACTAGTCCCAGGCCAATAAAGGCTAAAACTCTGGGTAAGTACAGATTAGCAGGTCCTGGTGCGGACAGTCTGTCCAACCACATACAGGCAGCTTCTTCTCTCCAAGTTAAAAAAAAAAAAAAGCACAGGAAAGACTAGTGTTATGCTTTGAACATTGCAACTCTAAAAGGACAGCAGGAGATACCCTGATAGATCTTCCATTACACACTATTCAACTGGACAAACACACAAAGAAAACAGGCAACCTCACAAAATGTTTGGAAAAGAAAAACAATTTTCTAAAAGAAGATTACTGCTAATAAAAATGAGTGTTTGGTGAACTCCCAAAGACACTAATAAACAAAACACCAGCGTACAATTTTGAGAGGTGAAAGTGAATAGGGCCATTATCTCAAATACTTTGTGTTTTCTACACACACTGTTCTCCCTCAGCCTACCTCTGTGTTTGCTGATTTCTAGCCTACTAGGCTTAGTCCTTTACTGATTTCACTATATGAAAAAGATAAACCTCATCATTTAAAACAGCATGAATTCATACACACACACACACACACACACACACACACACACACATACGTATCACACACAAATTTGTGCACACAGGAACATTCTTGTCTGAACAATATGCATGCACAAAAGTATGTATGTACACATAATGCACCTAGATAAACTCCAGATCACCTGCTATATATGACTCCAACTGAAACACCATCTCTGAATTCACAGAGCATCAAATACCAATGAGAAAGAGGGTACACTGGACTTTTACAGAAGAATTATTGGGGCAAAAACCATACATTAACAAGCTCCGTGTTGAGGGGAGTTGATGAGGTGATGTGAGCCTAGAAAAGGGAACGGGGCTGCTGCATAACCTTAAATCAAGGATCTGACCTTGATAAGCAAAATGGAAAGAGAAGCAATTTCCTCAGTTCCTAGTGGAGCATCTGCTCACCTATGGGAATTTTCTCTTGTTGATTCAATCAAGATAGACTCCATATTCAGCAGCCTTTTGGTATGATGAGTCATACCCAACCTAGGTTTACAAAACTCACAAAGAACACTGAAAGCTGCTCCCACAATTGCCTGCTGTTTCAGCCTTAAACAAGTGTCTGTGGCCATCTTCAATTTCACCCATAATGGCTTAAATAATAAAACAGGAAGACCCAAACATGGACAAGGAAAATTCAAATTTCTAAAGCTTGAAAATCTGCCAGTTTGGATTTATTGCTTCTCGGATGGAAACTCAGTTTTACTTCTACAATGAGATACTACAAGCAAGAAATTGCCAAGTGCTCTGCCTTCTTTCTGCTGTGGGGTGAGGTCAGACACCAGCCTCTGGAGCATCCTTCTGAGTTTCCAAATGACTCTTTCTAGCCAGTTTTGGCCATTGTTAAGAATGGTGGTTGCTTTCTCTCATTGTGATCATTGTTACCTCCAAAGTCTCTGTTTTATGCCTATTAGGAATGAATCATTTTTACCTCACTATCCATTTTACTTCTCCGCCTACCATTTTCATGCCTGAATTACTGATTCAGTTTATTGTGTCTGGTTGTCTTAGGGCTTTTTATGGCTGTGAAAAGACACCATAGCCTTAGCAACTCTTATAAAGAAAGCATTTGATTGGCGTGGCTTACAGTTTCAGAGGTTCAGTATACTATCATCATGGCAGGGAGCATGATGGCATGCAGGCAGATGTACTGAAGCTGACAGCCCTTACATCTTGACTCAGAGGCAACAGGAAGTCAACTAAAGGTAATACTGAGTGAAATTTGAGAAGCGAGATCTCAAAGCCCACCCCCAAAGTAACCCACTTCCTCCAACAATACCACACCTACTCCAACAAAGTCACACCTTCTAATAGTGCCATTCCCTTTGGCGGCCATTTTCTTTTAAATCATCACACTGATTTAAGAAAAGCAAACTTCCCTTAGAGAAGGAGAAGTGGTGGAAAAGTGGAGAAATAGTAAAAGCAAAGACAATAAAAAAAATAATGGGAGAGAGATAAAGAAAATGGGAGAAAATATAGATGATTATATAAATATGTGTATATAATATAAATATATATACATATATATGGATGGATGATAGGCATAGAGAAGATAGCTAGATAGCTAGCTAGCTAGCTAGCTAGCTAGATAGATAGATAGATAGATAGATAGATAGATGGTAGAAGTAGATGATAGATAGGTGATATGTCATCCAAATAGCTCTAAAATCTCTGCACACTCTATTAACTGTTACTGTGCATGTATGTTACATTTTAAAATATCAATTTATTTTTATTGTATGTATATGTCTGGCTACATATACGTGTGATACATGTATGCTGTGTGCCTGAGGAGGCTTTAAGAGAGTTCTAGATCCCCTGGAACTGAGATACAGATGGTTGTAAGTCACTGTGTGGGTGCTGGGAGACAATTTCAGGTGGCCTACAGGAGCAGCAAGTTTTATTAGCCTTTCTCCGGACACACAACACTTCTGATGTCGCCTCACCCGCATGTGTTTTCCCATTTTTTTTCTCCTTTCTCTGATTTTCATCACAAAAGTTGATTCACAGTATTTTATTAGCTATTTTCCAACTAAGCTTAGCTAAGAGTAGAATACTATAAGGAAGGAAAAGGTGTGCCCCAGCCGTCTTTGTGGCAAGTGTCCAGGCCATACCACCGTTTTCCCTTGGGAATAACTTCAGTGCAGTACCATTGCCTTCCAAGTTAGACGGCCTTCGTATTCTGGTGATGCCACCTTGTTCTGTGGTCCCTCCAGTCCTACAGATCTTCCTACCCTTGATAACACCTGCTTCTGTAATGAACTCCCTTTTAAGTAGTTGTCAGAAATAAATTCACACTATTGAACAACCTGTAATAACCTCTATTTTCCTAATTAGATTTGATTGATAACTGCTGCAGTACCTCTCACATAATATTTATCAGTTCATATACTAAAACGTTCTCTGATACTGTCAAATAAATCCTATTTCTTACTTGATTTTTCTAGACAGTGTCATGGCTTCTTCAGAAGAAATATAACATAATTCCTCTTGGCACTTCCCTTTCTTCTTCCTGGTTCTTTATACTGAATAATACAGCCGTGGATAAGCAAGAAAAGTGGGCAGGGCTTCCCCATAAAATTTCTTACCACCACACAGCACTTTTCAACGAGAGAGAGAGAGAGAGAGAGAGAGAGAGAGAGAGAGAGAGAGAGAGAGAGAGAGAATAGCCACTACCCAAGCCAAGCCACCCTTTCTCTAGTATGCCTATGCAATCAAAGCCAATCCATCTCTTCTTCTTTGATGTGTGAATTATTGCTGGCTTAAATCCTCACCTGAGATAGAAACATGAGGTGAATGGAGGAGAGAATCATAAAAGGAAGGAAAGAGAAGCAAGAAGCTACAATTCATTGAGCTGGTTACCATTCTTATTCCTGTCTTTTAGGCAAGAGGAATGAAGTTCCCTTAAGCTAAATATCTTGGTTCAAATCACCTTCAGCCCCCTGTTGGGAGTCAAATGAACTACTGCCTTGATGTCCATAATGTGATACAAGAATCAGGGCAGGGTAATCCTGAGACTTGACATAGAAAAACACAGTCAAGACTCCAGTGTACCAGTAGAAGTCACCAAGAAGCCCAAAGCTACAAGGATTAGATATAGAAAGTGTGTTCTGAAGAAGAAGAGAGGCAGAAGAAAGCTTTGTCTTATTCTTTTTTATGTGACCATAGACAGTAGGCAGAGAAGACACATGTGTAGCAATGGCAGAAAGAATATTCTAGAATAGAAAAGTAACCACATGTGAGAAATGAGCATGAACTCTGTGATAGTACTGACAAGGCCAAGGAATATTTTTAGCATATGCCATCTCCCTAATACATAGGTAATTGCTTTTGGACCCTGGTAGAGAAGAGCCCTCAGTTTGGGGTACCTTATTAAGATGTTGTCAGACCTTGGAGAGCTCAGAGAGGAGCAGAGAGATGATTATGGGGGCTGGAGGGGTTGATTTATGAGACAAGATGGAAAGACTGGTGCTGTTACCGCTTGGATAAATGATAGCTAAGGGAGGCATAATGATATCTATAAATATTTGTAGGGCGGAAGCAGTGCAGGGCAGGGATTCATGTGCACTGGATAGAATACAATACCCTCTGCGTCCCTTTGCTGAACTGCCTGTGAAACTTTCTGACAGCAGTGTCATCAGAACCAGCCACAGGGGAAAGAGCAAAAGTGGACAGGCAGGATCACAGAAAAAGCAAGCTCCAAGAAAAACCACAAAGGGTGTTGAAGGGCATCCTCTACTTAGGCATGGAGCTGGATGCAAAGGACCCCAGAGCAGCTGGAACCACTGCAGGCACCAGAGCTCACGTTGTTCCTGCCTGCCCCTTTATATGACTTCACCTTTCTTTGAGCTTTCTCTCCCCTAACATCTCCCTTTACAGTCTGAATTACTGCTCCTCAATTATAATTAATGGTGCCTCCTGGAGGCAAGGTGCTGAAGTAAGGGGGTGGTTTCAAAGACAAGGAGACAACCATCTGCAAGCAGACAGGAACTAGGAAGCAGCTCAAGGAATCACAGAAGGAAAAAGCAGGCCTGTGAAACTGATGACAGATGCAGGCCCAGGCAGCACTCAAAATAAGCCAGAGAGCTGCTGACCCAGACATAGGCACAGAGAGATCATCCTGGAAAAGTCAATGTTGAATTTCAGCAAAGCCTAGAAACAGCAACAGTTATAAAACCAAATCCCCCTGCCTCTCACATTTAAGGAGTAAGGAACACTCTTCCATCTGCTGTGGAGGAGAGTGTTGTCCTCTCTTCCCGCAACTCTCCAAATGACTCAGAGATCGCAAAGTCAAGTTCAGACCTTGCTTTGAACTGTTGAAATACCAGGCATGACTAAGGTCCCCAGGCCTTGTCCTGTAAATCAGGAGCTGAGACAGATGTCCTCCTGAAATCACACACATTTTCGTTTGTTCACCTTAAATACCTGATTACAATTCGTCTCATATGTACTTATCTACTCTCTATTCTAGCAAACAGCCCTCACCACCAGATCTGGAGTGTTCCACAAGAAAAACCTCATTCTTATGTGTCCTGCATTGGTGTTTTAAAAAAGAGCCAGAAGAGCTAGTTTCAGTTTAAGAAAAGGGAAGACAAGATTGTGTCAATCTTGACACAAAAAGGAAACACGTTATAGACCAGTCTGGATCTGAGAGACAGAATAGGTTGTAGGTATCAGCCCATATTGGAGTTTGGTAAGCACCCCCAGAGAAGCTCCAGGTTTTGTATCCTAGAACAAGAGATGGGACAGAGCCACATGGACACAAGCAGAATCAGAATCAGTCTTTTATGAGGCAGTACACATCCCAGAAAGAGGAAATGGGCTGAAGCAGAGAAAAAGACCCTCAAATGCTCAAATGTTCGTACAAAAGATGAGGCATTTCGGTGGCATTATGGGAGCTTTCTTAGTCCATCCCATAGCTTTCTTCAACATGTTCTGTCTGTTCCACATGATGATTATGCACAAAGCTTCACATATCACTGTCTCACCAGCATCTAAAACCTTACCCAGATGTGTGTGCCTTCGTCTTGTGAGCCACGGGTCATTCTAGACATTCTAAAGTGAGTCTGCACCTGCACGCCTGGTCCAAATTAGATCTGATCAGCTTCATCAGGTGCGACATTTTTGTCCTTTCTCTTTGGGTACTGACTTTTCTCATATACGAATTCCAGAGCCTTTATGCAGGGCTCTTCGGAACTCACTCTGTCCTGCTCTCCTGCAGCAACACGTATGAAGGCCACATCTATGGAGAGGAGAGGAGAGGCCTTGGATTGGAGGAACAGCACATATCAAAAGGCATGGTCCTATCCCAGAATCTTCTCTTAGTTTTCTTAATATTAAAATGGCAGAAAAGGATGCCTGTGTTGTGAATCAGATCACACAGCAGATGCTCAGTGACTGTATAGCTGCAGAATGGTATGTGACATCTGGTGGGTAATTAAGAAAGGCTCCTTAGATATCTGGTGGATTTTCAGTGGCTGTATTGCTGAAGAATGGAATTTTTTGGGTATATAGAAAATGTTTATTGGAAGGTTCATGGATGCACAGTAGATGTGTGGGTGGATGAGTGTTCTGGTATCTTATGGGTTGGAAGAAAAGGTGACTGGTGGATGCTCAGCAGATGTGTGGCTCCATGAATGTTTGGTGTTTAGTGCACCAGTTGGAAATGTTTCTTAGGTGGCTGGTGGGATGATGCTCTCATCACCTCTCTCTGGAATGACTCACTCACCGCAGCAATTCCCCTGGCAAGCATGTGTGAAGCCATTGGCAACTGATTCTGATCTTTGAAAATGTGTGCTAATGAGAGTCCCAACCTGGCTTGGGATGTAGCATTGCGGTTTAAGCTTATCTACGTGTAAAAACAGATAAAAAATACTTCTCAGTGGAGCACATAGGCCACACTAAAGCATTAGAGCAGGGAAGATTGGGTGTGTCCTTGAGAAGAGAAGCAGAGCTATGCTGGAATTCAGATACATGGTTCACGTATGAATGCTGGAAGCCTGACCCTGTATAGAACAGCCCAGACTCACTGCTACTATGGTAGGTGCAGGCATGTGGACAAGACTTAATTTTCCCAAGCAACTATACTCTATATAACATGTTTTCCATGTATTTAATGAAACAAAAATTATTGTAACAGACACTTTGAGGCTTTACTTGTAGGTTTGGGGAGAGATGATGAGAAACATGGTAAGAGAGATAGCAGGTAAGGGAGTCAGTTTGTTTTATATCGTAAGATAGGACTCTGTGTTTTCCTGCCTTAAGGTTCTTTTCTCATCCTCCCAGCCTAGGAAAACAAGAAGTTATGGATGGAGTCTCTCTTCATAGGAAGCCTCAGCTCTGTTAAGCTTTCTTGCCTTGCAATGTAGCCACAAAGAACCCATTATTTAATGCTAATGCATTGTTTTCCCACCGCCTGGCTCGGGGAGATCCAGATTCTTGGCTTCACAGACTCAAAAATTCACCAAAGCAATAAAGAGGGAATTATCATTCATTTGTATCCCTGGAAGCTATTCAGTGACAGTGAAGGAGCTGGGCTGAGTCTGCTCTAGAAGTACTCCAAAAGTATCCTGAAGTTGTGGTTTCTACAATCAGCTATATCTCTCCTGACATCCTCCTTTCTACGTTTTCAGAAAAAAAAAACAAAAACAAAACTAAAAAATAATAATAATAACAGCAAGAGCAACTACAAATCAGAACTTGGAGCTTTCAGGGGACACAATAGATGGCAAGTTTGGGCTACTCGGTGTTTGAGATGAGGATGTCCTTTCCTGTTTTATTCTTTCACTTACCACAGCATGGTAAATCTTACTTTGTCTTCTTTTCCCTGACATCTCTGCTTCTACTCTATCTTTCTTCAGATATGAGGAAAACCCTGGCTGCTTTCTGTATATCTGTATGCAGCTGGCCAAACATACATAGATGACCATCTTCCTGGACACTGTGGATAAATAAATATTATATATCTGAGAAAATAGGCCATACTTTGAGGAGCCAAAAGTAATCCTGTAGGATTACCCTTGTATTTGTAGGAAAATTCAGATAAATTCCCCTGTGGCAAGGGTGGACAAGGATATTTTTAAAGTTAGGTTGGCACACAGGGGACAACAGGTGGCTACTTGCTTTCCATCCATGAGCTCACTATTTTCAATCAAGAGTTGGAGTCCTGAAACCCATTCTCTCGCTCCTAGAACTGTTTCCTATTCCTTTTATCCTGGCTCTGATGCTGGAAGCTTTGCCTCCTGGAGCTTGTGTGCATATCACAGATGCTGGGCAGGTGAGCTTTAAAAGATGGGGTTCCATCTGAGTAACCTGTCAAGCTACAGATGACAAAAAAGCTATTTCTGACTGCAGGCAGCATGAGTGATTACCTTGATAACAAATTAAAACAAGCTCGGAAATGGGAAATTACCAGAATTAAGCTATCTCCAATGAATGACTGAGCATCCCCCTTCAGTACATTTTCTTCTATATTAGCCATAAACATGAGCTCTTCATTAATAGAAATGGGTTCATTGTAACCGGCCACAAGGGGAATCTGTTGGATGTGGGACACTAACTTCCAACCTGATCGAAGAGACAACTTTCTTAACTCGAGTGCTTTCTTGGGAACTTAAAAATTCTTTATGTCCCCTTTGGCTTCCTGCATATGAAGCCAACTGTAATGTTCAACTTTTAAATGTTCAAATATTTTCTCTGTGTGAGATGTTTATGACACCAAATAATTCCTAGATGATTACTGTTTTTAATAACCATCTAATGACTGTATGAATCAGAAGTGTCCTTTTGGCTTATAGAGGCTCTAGGGACAGAGGTAAGAAACAAAGATGTTCCTGCTGTGAACAAGCTGCACACAACTTCTGAAACTCTCACTTCAAAGACTGAGGGAGTTTTTGAATCCAGTATAGTCTGCTAATCTTCTAAATTGCCCAAGATGCAGTGGGTGCCCTTTGACATCACCATCCCCACCACTCCAGTTCTTGTATCCTGAACACAGAATTGCATCATCCTTTTATGGACAATTTTATACAGTGGAAAATGTTGGAGATATTTTTTTTCAGACATTTTCTGTTACTGCTTTTTTTTTTCCTGCTCCAAGGACCAAGCACATAACAGCTTCACACAGCAATGAAACAGAAGGGTCACCATTTCAAAGAGACCAAGATTTTTTTTTAAGTGGTGACCTTTACTACTTAGAAAGCTAGCAAGTTTGTCTAAATCACAATGACAATTCACTAATGTTCTCCCTAATCTGTCTTTTTTTGTATGTGTGGACCTTTGCTCCAATGATATAGAAATGTTTCATTTGCTTTCACATCCTTCTTGCAAGAATATATGGTGTGTGAGCATGCATGCATGTGGCATTGTGTCTGTGTTTAAGGAAATATTAAAAAATAGCAAGTGAGAACTTTCCACATTATTGGGTGTTTCATTAGCAGAATCACACTGACTATTTTTTGCTTTTGATGAGATAGTAATTTCCTTTCTCTTTCATACTGAGCTTGATGGACAGGCTTTTCTTTAATGTACAAATAATCTTTATGACCCTTGTAAGCAGGTCTGATGATACTCAGCTGAGTAATGTACCAGAACTGAAATTTCCATCTACTTGATGTTTTGCACAGGGGTTTTGATGAAGTTCCTGTCACCTGCTATTAACTTAATATCAAGTCTTAATAGGGTCCCTTTCTCACCATCTCCACGCAGTCGGGGTCCAAATTAATTACTAAGTAAAAATTCTGCCACATAAATCCTCACTTCCCAGGGAGGAAAAAACACAAGTGTCTGACTTCATTTGAGAACTCAGAAAGCATTCTGTGGAAGATCTGCCTTCAAGACACATCTTTGTATTTGTATGTCGGTGAGAAGATCAGAAGCTCCTGCACAGACAGGCATTCTTCCTCATGTTCAAACTCCTGTCTTCTTTTTCAGCAGCTGAAAGTTTGTTCTCAGTGTGGCATGGTTAGTGTAATGATTGGTAAAATGTTTCCTAAAAGGATTCTCTTTTTATTTCAGTTGTTTGCTTTGTTAGGGGAGGAGGCTCTCTCTCTCTCTCTCTCTCTCTCTCTCTCTCTCTCTCTCTCTCTCTCTCTCTCTCTCTCTCTCTCTCTCTCTCTCTCTCTCCCTCTCCCTCTCCCTCTCCCTCTCCCTCTCCCTCTCCCTCTCCCCCCTCTCTCTCTCAAAAGAAAACAACCCCAGAGTATAACAAAGGTCAAAAGAAAACAATAGCAGGACTACCCAAATAAAAGTACATGTACACACACACACACACACACACACACACACACACACACACACACACACAGAGTCTATTTTGGCTGGTGAACCACTCTTGGGCATGGGACGTCCTCTTGAGTGTGGTTGATACATCATGAGATACTTTCATTGGAGAAAACTGATTTTCCTTTGCTATTAACTATTAATTGCAAATCTCTTTCTGATTAGGGATGAGACTATGTGTCCAATTATGCTTTTCAGTACTGAGATTTTTGTCAGGAGCACTCAATCACAAATGGGATGTCCTTATCAAGCCCTTACCCTGAATTCTCAGGAATCTATACAGAAGAGGAGGCAAGAAGACTGTAAGAGCCAAAAGTGGTGAATGTCTCCAAGAAAACATCATCTTCTAGACACACCAGGAATAATGCACTTATGAGCTCAGAGAATGTAACAGCATTCACAAGTTCAAATGAGTAGTCTGTTTCTTTTACTTTTATATTTTTAGATTATAATTACATCATTCTCCCTCCACTTTCCTTCCTTAAAATTGTCCTATTCTACATATACTTCCTTGCTAGATAGATAGATAGATAGATAGATAGATAGATAGATAGATAGATAGATAGATAATCTGCTCAGTCTATATACTATTACTTGGATGTATCCAGACTGACTTTTTGCTATTGCCTGTACTTCTTTCCTTCCATAGGGTGATGCCTTGTGGTGCTTTCCCTCTCACTTTGGCATCCTTATATCCACAGATAAGTGTAGTCTGCATCCCTCATCATGAAAGATTCTCTTTGCAACAGATGGAGACTCTTCTGCCGCTTTGAACTGCCCAATGCTTAAAAAGCAAACAAAACAAACAAAAAACCCATGACAGTGGGAGATAAGAATAACTAAATTTATTCTAATTCTAATATTTTACATAAAGTTATGCACCAATGAAAAGAAACAATAATTTTAAAAAGAACACGTGTTTGATAATTCTCTGATATCCCATAAGGTTGTATCGTGAGCATTACACTTGCTATTAAGTCCAAGGGAAGTGAGGAATGGTGTGCGAAAGTGGACTATTTCTGTTTGACCTCAGGTGGATCTGTTTGTCTTACTGAGAGTGACAATGTTGAGAAAGTCCTGAAGAAAATGGACTTGACCAACACCATTATTCGAAAAGATACTGCAGTCTTTCCAACATTCAGTAAAACATTCATTATAAGTTTCCATAGATCATAGGGTATATTTTCATATTTACAAGCACAATAGAAAAAATATACATAGACTCAAAGCAGTATTGAGTAGCCGAGTTCCTCAGAAGATCTCAATATGAAGAGTGCACACATCATATGTTAAGTTTAGAAAGAAAACTGAAAACTAAACCAGGAAAGAGGCTGTTAGCCTTGTACTTCAGAAAAAATATCATGTGGAGTATGATAACTTTAGCCTAGTTCTAGAAAAGTCCAGATAGTAAGGGCTGTCTCAGTGGCCCTTCCCTTGAAGTAAGAGAACAGAGATCTGTATTGGTGGTGGCTTTGGTTGTACAAGACCACTGATATCTGGGTTCCCAAAGAAAGAGTAACCTAAGAGTAAATAAAATGGAAATTCATGGAAAGAGAAATATTATTAAGACTCATAAAAACCTCACTAACACAGAATCATTTACTAACCAGATGTTTTTAAAAAAATGAAAATATCACTTTACTTAATTTGCCTTTTTGAAGAGTTTAAAACTACTTAGAAGTTTCCCTCAGACCTGCCTGGACATCAGCTAATTGTATCTGAATCCTTTTATATTCTTACTGTTTTGTTTTTTGGTTTTTTTGTTTTTTTGTTTGTTTGTTTGTTTTTTTTTTTAAATCTGGTTTCTGGAGCCAGCTTGACAACTCAAGAAAGGTGAAGAGTTTCTTGAGGTTTGTGTTTCTCTGGCCTTTAGGCAGCAGCTGATAGATCTCAGGCTACAGCAGTTGTCGCGCGCAACCTCGCTAGCAAGGACTATGCGACACCAGGCTCTTCTTTCAGTGGTTTATTCAGGACCTTGAAACTTCTTCTGCCTCTGCTACTGCCTCTCCTACTGGGGAAAATCCGCTCCCAGCTATATACCCTCTGGACTGCTAGTCACGGGGCACCACGTGGGCCATGCCAATAGATCCAGGTGCACCGAAGCAAGCCACACCTGGAAGCAAGCCACGAGCTTAGCCTTAGCCAAATGAGTTGTTTATCTCAGAGAGCTCTCACCTCGGGAAGGTGGAAGATGGAAGCCAGCACCATCTTTAAGGTGTGGCCACGCGGCTCTCTACACTCAGGCTACAGCAGTATAGACCTTTGTTATTACATCAAGTGAAGGACCACTGAGGTAGCGTTAACCATGTGGAGTTGTTTAGAACTGGGCTAAAGTTGCCACACTCCCCCATGGTATCTTTCCTGAAATCCAAGCCTCGTGATCTCTTTCCTGGTCTAGCTTTCCATTTTCTTTCTATACTTGCCTGAAAAAGTGATGTGCACACAGGTCATGTTGGAACCTTCTAGGGAACTCAGCTACGGCATAGTCCTGTTGAGTCTGTCCACCCAAATACTTATAATTCTTTGTGTCGAACCCTAGATGTGTTAGCATGTTCCTCTTTATCCTATCTTCTCTTCCATATCATAGATCTATAAATCAAATCCTACAGACCACTTTAAAATGCCTTAATTATTTACCTAGTATATACTGTACTTTATAAAATATTTTCATTCATTTAATATCATTTGATTGTAAGAGTAAATATTATAAATCTATAGAACAAGCAGGGCATCTTAGTCTTAGATTAAGACTTCAAAAGATAAAGGAAATGAAACAATAAGTGGATTGGATAATTAGAGTATAGGTCTGTGCCTTTGACTTTGACTGACTGCTTTTCTAGAAAGCCAGATGTTCATTTTTCAGGATGCCTTCCTGTTTATTTCACACAAGCTTGTTCTAAACCTTTACCTTTAAGGCACAACAGTCATCCTTATGTGATGAATTTGATTCCGGTTCTTGTTTCAGGCTCACAAATTATTAATAATTATATTATTTTCTCTTGTCTCTATGCTCTGGATCTTAGGAGTATTTTCAGTTTGAATCCTTCCTTTTCTCCTTAATCTTATGCTGTATGTGCTTTGGACCATAGTGTAGCCACAGACTACTGCAGACATGAGTGTCTTAGTACTCAGGTGGTACTGTAGTGTGTGTGTGTGTGTGTGTGTGTGTGTGTGTGTGTGTGAGAGAGAGAGAGAGAGAGAGAGAGAGAGAGAGAGAGAGAGAGAGAGAGACCATAGTGCAGCCACAGACTACTGCAGACATGAGTGTCTTAGTACTCAGGTGGTACTGTAGCGTGTGTGTGTGTGTGTGTGTGTGTGTGTGTGTGAGAGAGAGAGAGAGAGAGAGAGAGAGAGAGAGATATGCTGACAAAGCTCGTGAACAATGAGAGACAATGAAATCTGAAAAAAGAAGGATGAGGACAGAACATGTGGATGAAAGCCGCGCACACTATGTGTGGGAGGGTCCTCTGCTAGAACTGTTCCTTCCTACAAGATCCATTGCAAGGATTCTAGATGAATCACAGTAAAATTCAACCTAGCTCAGCCCAGTTGCTGTCCTTCAACATCTTTCTATTTATGCCTGAAGGTGGTCTCTTCTGCCATTACCCTGTTGTTTGTCTCATTAAGACTCAGCTAATAAGATCGTGCCTGTCTGTAGGATCCTCTTCCAGTCTCTTTTTCAAGTTTTGTGCTTGCTGTGCTATGTAAAAGTTTATCTCCACCCTGCCATTCCTCATTGGAGCCCTACTACACTGTGGTGTGAGTGCATCGGCAGCAGGCTTTCCAGTACCAACCCTGCCTGTATAATGCCTCTGTTTTTCTCCAGACCTCCACTCAGCCTTTCAACATAGACATTGTAGTAGCATATACTTGTACCTTACAGTCACTGAGGTTTGTGTTGTTTGTTTTTTAAAAGTTCATAGGTACACTTGTAAAATGAGTCAAATGGATGGAAGTTGATATTTTGCCTTTGAACTGTCTTCCTCAGATAGGCAGATCAACTCAGACAGATTGAGTCCTCTACCATATACCTAAAGGCAGAAAAACCAGGTCTTAACGTCATTCCTGCATTTTTCCTTATTCAGTCCCCACCCCAGACCCTTGCTTGCAGTGTCTTGGTGGCTATATTGCAAATGGTATGTGCACAGAGATGACCTCCCCAATGAATTCCTAGTAATTTTTTAAAAATATGTGAAGTATCTTGACATGGAGGAAAGAGTGATAGTCCATCAAGGTAGTGTGCATCTTTAGTCAAGAACTAGAGAAAATGAAGAAGGGACCACATGTTAAGAATGTGACTCAGTTTACAGTGTTTGTCTAACAGGCTTGGAGCCTTGAGTTTGATATTCAGAATTTTATTAACTGCTTGTGATAGTTCATATCTATAATCCTATGACTTAGAACGTGGGGGAGAGAAGAACAGTGGTCATCTTGGCAAGGAAGTTCCAAGTCAGCCTGTGTTACATGAGACCTGTTTTCAAAACAATGGGGAGTTTTTATTTCCCAGAATATTAGTAGAGCTTGTCTATAAACAGCAAGGCACCTTCAGCCCCAGAAACTCACCTGAAGATGATACTATTGCTCTAGTCCATTCCTAAAGCTCAAATGTGCTCATCGTGATTCTGTCTGTACAAAGGTCTGTCTTTGCACCTCATGCTTCCTTTGTCCTCACAAGTTGTAACTAGATACTGTTATAAGACAGAATGAAACACTCAAAAACTAAAAATTTAAACAATGATAAAATAGGGAAGAATTAAAACATGAACAGGTATTGTGTGTCTTCCTCACTCCCAGTTGAGAGTTGTATATGAATACACCTAACCATCAGAATCCCACACTGGTGATGGATATCCCTACAGTGCTGTGAAAACATGTAGATCTTACATTAGAGGGATAAACAACATAACACAGCCGGAGAAGAAACAGGTGGAAAGGACTTAACCATTCAACTTCCCAGTGCCTACTTTAGCACCTAATGAAGTTCACTGTGCTGTTTAGACCTATGTTACTGGTGCCTCTCTCCTTTCTGTATAGGTGTTTATCCTCATAGATGCCATAGGAAGGTCTCATACTGCAAAATAAGGAAGAAACCTGTGGGAAATGAAACATCTCTGATTTTCTAAAGTCTCCAAATTTACTTTGCTTTAAGGAGTCTCTATTCCACTTGATATGATTCTTCCTTGTGATGACATACACAAGAATACTTTTAGAGAAGGTTGTAGGTGCTGGTGTGAAAGAGGATGCAAGGGCCTAAGCACCTAAGCATTTTTTGTTTCTATCTAATAGGCACCTACTGAAACCAGCTAAAGGGCATCACAAGCTGTCCTTGACTCTCCAGAGCACAAATAGCATTTATCTCTGGGCAGCGGGCAGCGCCAATGCGGGTTTTTGTCAACCTGTCAATTTTTTTTTTCTTAAACAGAAAGCAGAGTTCAGTAAATAAAGATAAATGATTGTGCTCCTTGTCTGCGGACCCTGGAGCTAAACTGAACAGGCCTCTTATGGTTTGGCCCTGCTTCATTGACTGTTCAGACAGCCCAGTAATGCGACAGATGTACCCAGCCGTTCCCTCTTCCCCGCTGTCCATTACATTATGTTCATTTTGTCTGAGATGCCATTAGAAGTCTCAAGGTCAAAGAAGTCACAGGGAAGAAAAGAGGATTACTAATTTTTTCTTGCAGCCCTTCATTGCTCAAAGAGCCTCCAGACAGGTGGGCTCCCGCTTTGTAAGGGGCACGAGGATGGGGGGAGCTTGCAATTTACTTGAAATAAAATGCAGGTGTGCAATTAACCTAGACACACTTCTGGCAAACTGCACAGCTTGGCATTGAAAATTTTATTTGAATCAGGGGAGAATATTATTTGTGATATTTTCCTAAATGACAAATGAATGATTTACCTGAAGCAATGTGTTGAGGAACAGAGTTTGCAGTGCATCAAATTTTTTTCTCTCTCTCTCCAGTCTTTATTTTCTTCTCTCTTTCTCTTTCTCTTTTCTTTCTCTTGGAAGATAAAGGTAATGGACTTCTGATCCTAAATAGTATTTCCCTTGAGGTTTCTGGAGGACATCATGCAAATAGGGAATTTGTCCCTGCTTAGCAGCTGTGATTATGCACGTAATGGTCCTTGAATTTATGTAGTATGTTACTCCTGAGCTCAAAGCATTCACTGCACATGGCCACATCATTAACACTTAGAGTCAGAGAATGTGGAAACTGGAAAAGTGTACGAACCACCTGCTTTACCTCTTTCACAGAAGAAAAACATGCTGTGCTGTTAGCTTCTTCTACCTGCTTTGTCCACAGGAGGTAGGTTATTCTTACAGAAGGTGGCAGAGGCTACACTGTCTTTGTTTCTGAAAGCCCCAGCATCTGATGTAAGCTTGGTATAAAAAGTGAGGCTGTATCATACACAGGCAATCAGAATTATGCAATTGGAACTTAGTTACCTCCAAAAATCAAATAGTTCTGAATGTCCAGAAAGAAGAGGCTCAGAGAGGATCTAGTTTGCACTAATATTATAATGACACCCATTCACTTTATGTTTTGAGATATGAGCTAACTATTGGAAGAAAAATTTTCTTTTGCAAAAATTGATCTCAGGGGAGTTCTCATATAGATAAAGCATGGGGGAAAGTTAGCATCTAACTGAGCACATCTGATCAAACAGGAGGATAGAGTGCCTTCCTCACCAAACTTTGTAGAACTGGAACTATGCAAAGCAAAAGTATTCTAGAACAGTAGAGTAACAATATATGTGTTGGTGAGTCATTTGCTTCTACCTTAGTGAATCCAATGAGCATTCACTGACATCTTATTTTAGTTAATTGTTTTAATAGATGGAACACTATGTTGAGGACCAGAAAATGCGACTCTTCCAAAGCTTTTCAATATGAGCAATGAAAACTCAGAAAAAAACATATATAGCCACACATTTAAGATTGTAAGCATCAGTATGCACAGTCTAGAAAACAGGAGAACAAGAGATAACTTATATGAAGAGACAAAAGTCAAATTGAAGTCCATCAGGGAACTAGAAGAACATTTTTTCATTATTGAGTTATATGCATATTCATATGATATTTTCATTTGTAAGGGTGCATATTTGTGTGATTAGAATGCACATGTGTTCAGGAGCAAGTGAAAGACTGATTCTGGGAATCAACTTCTATCTCCTTTTCTATCTTATTCATTTAAGTATATTCTTCGAATCAATCCCAGACCAGCCAATATGGTTATCTAGCTAGTCAGTTTGCCCTAAAGCCTAAATCTGCTTTTCAAGGTTGGAAATACCGGGAAGCACCAGGCCTATCCAAAATTTACTCATTTTAAAGACTGAGACATCTCCCCATTCTGAGAACATGTCTTTAGCACATATCTATCTGAGAAATTATTTGTCCATAACTGTTCCCCCCCCCCAGAAGAAACATAACATTCTGCTTCCTACTCTCCCCACCTCCAGGCCATAAATGTTTTGCATTCTATCCTTCCTTTCTAGACCATGCAAGGCTGAAATGCAACAAGTAATTGGGGTTTAAGGCAGAAAAGAAAAGAGGCTTTGTCTTTAAACACAGAGCTCAGTGAACAATGATCATGACAGTTGGTAAAGAACGATCGTAGAAAACAGCCTCATTGGGTAAGTGACCACAGAGTAAGGTTCCAGTGTAGAGCTCACTATGGAATATCCCAAAACAGTGACAGTGAAAAAATAGGTGATGCCAAATCTCTTGTACAGATCACACACTAGAGGAGGGAAGTAAAAAGACACAAAGATATGGATAACCCAAAGTAAGCTAAGATTCATGAAAGAGAGACAAGCATAGTGACACCAGGGCTAGGGGCACACCATATCCAGACTTAGTTCCTATGTTTGAGACTCCATGATACCTTAGTGTTGGTTTGTTTGTCTGAAATTATTTCACTCTCTGTCTTAGAGTTTCTGTTGCTGCAATGAAACACCGTGAGCAAAGAAGCAAGTTGGGGAGGAAAGGATTTTTTTCGGTTTACACTTCAGCATTGCTGATCATCACTGGAGGAAGTCAGTCGGGAGGAATTCAAACAAAGCAGGCTCCTAGGGACAGGAGCTGATGCATAGGCCATGGGTGGGTGCTGCTTACTGGCTTGCTTCCCATGGGTTGTTCAGTTTGCTTTCTTATAGAATTCAGGTCCAGTACCCAGGAATGGAACTGCCAACAATGTACTGGGACTTCCCTATCAATGACTAAGAAATTGACTTACAGTCAGATTTTAAGGAGGCATTTTCTCAATTAGGGTTTTCTTCTTTCACATAACTTTCGTTTGTATGTCAAATTAACATAAGACTGGCTAACACTTTCCTCAATTTAAAGATCCAAAGCAGAATCCACACCTGTCATCCCCTGGAATTTCTGATCTGCCATCTTCCTCTTTAGTTTCCCATCTTGGTAAAGGGTATCACCATACTTCCCACCCCTTCGCCATGCACTCAGACAAAGTTGTGGAGGCATCTTTCACTCCTCTGCCCTTCATTCCTTAAACCCAAACATCTGTTAAATAACCCTAAAAGTTCATGCTCTGCATCAGTGACCTAGACCAAGGTGCCATTCTCTGCCCCTCTCTCCTGGATGGCAGTAGCTTGTACTGTCTTCTCAGTTCCTGGTTTTTAATTCACTGTTCACTAGAAAGAACGTGTTCTTTCTCTCAGACACATGTTTTCATGTTTTCTTTTCTCTCAGACACACATAGCTTTCTGTTTACTCTTGACCTCAGGATTAAAAGCAAAACTGCTTTATTTGTTGCATATTTTCCCTACTGACTTCTCCAGTGTCAATTTCCATTAGTCTTCTTCCCTTTTATACACAGCATTCTACTTTGTTAATATCGAGCTCTACTGGATTCATAAAGATCATCATGCTTTCTTCACCCTAAAAATATTGCTTTCATACCTGAATTCATGCTATGTAGACTCACTAAGGCATATACTCAAAGACAAGACAGAAGTCAGCATATACGCCACTTGGCTAATTCACATTCATCCTCAGATTTCAAATGAAACTTCATTTTCTCCAGCATTCCCCTGTTCCAGTCCTACCTCGATTGCTCTGTTGTAATATGTATCATACTTGGTTTTTGTTTAGACGTCCATCCTTAGGATAGATTATGTGGTTCCACAACAGATTCCATAGGGTAATCACCCAGCACTAACAAGTACTTATCAAGTCCCTAGAACCAAACAAGAAAGAAAGGGAATAAGAGAAAGGGAGAGAGGAATGGAGGAGAAGGGAAAGAAGGGAAGGAAGGACGGGAGGGAGAGAGGGAGGGAGGGAGAGAAGGAGGGAGGGAGAGGGAGGAAGAAAGGAAGGAAGGGAGGAAAGAAGGAAAGACTCAGAGGACAGGCAGGTCTAACTTGTGCCCAGCTTAATCCAGTTCAGTAAGTACTGAATGAGTAAGTGAATAAATGGTTGTGAGGTGAGATACAAAGCATTTAATCTCAGGTAAGCAAGTCTCCGTAGACATAAACTACACCCTTTAAGTGAAATGAGGTACATTGGAAACACTTTAAAAGGTTCTTATCTCAGCAGGGTGCAAAAGGCCTGGATCAAACTGTGGCAGAGATTATCATTTTCCTGAGCATTAAATTCACTCACAATTGTTAATGGGTCTGAAAAAAAAACAATTATAATGGTAACAAATTAGGGATCTGTTACACTAACTAACTTTTCTCTATTAACACAGAATTTACTTTGAAGAGCAGAAAGAGCAAAGTGAGCGAATTTCATAATTGCAGGATTTTGCTCTAACTTTTCCAGTAAACAGAACATAAAAAAGGCTTTTCTCAAATGGGCCATTACCCCAGCATCTCGAGATTAAGAGAATCTCTGTGACCTTGCCTTCTTTCCTAAGGTGTCTGGGGGTCATCATGGTGTTAACTCTGCCTGGATGGGGAAACAGCTCTTAGATTTCATGTTTATTAACACATAGCCTTGCAATTCTTAACTTACAGTCTTTGTTCTCGGCATTCGAACAGATCATCTGGAGGAGCTAATTCTAACTTACACTTTATAATGTTGAAGCTAAGGTCAAGAAAGGTTAAGTGCTTCTTTCTGACATAACAATTCTGGGACAAGCGAAACTTTGCTCTAATGAACAGCAGAGATGAGAGAGTCACCTTGAGGTGAAGAAGGGGAAAGGGAATGGATGCCAAGGCAAGAGCAGAGCAAAAGTTTGCTGGTTTAGATGGAATGGGTTAAGAGAGCTGTGAAATCTCACACATTCCCCCGAATTTGGAAAGTGAATATTTGGATTGACCCAGAATTCTCTCTCCATTTCCTAATATACACCCATGGTGGAACTAGAGTAGATAATGGGCCTGCCTGGGGCAGATGAATCACTCACAGTACGCCTGGCCACCCTTAGCAGCCCCATACAGCCTCGTCCTCTGTACAGAACCCCTTTGTGCATGTGCCAGGCTCCTGTAGAACTGTGAGGTCAGCCTTCTCCATACATCTATCTGTCTCATCCAAGTGTTAGCAGCAATTTTGGGCCACTTAAAGATTTAAAATTCAACCCTAGCTTCTAGGAATTGAGCACCAGGATCATGGTGGGTAAACATGTTGACTTTTTGAATAAACACAGCTGAAACAGGCTTACTATCTCTCATCTTTTCCATGTGTTGTATTTAAATTTGTCCACTTGAAAAGTTTTCAAAAATTAGCTCATATATCTTATTAAGCCAAAAAAAAAAAAAAGTAAACAACTAATAATAGTGAGAAAAGATTCAAAAGTAAAGCAAAAGCATAACTCACCTGCCCAGGTAAGTAAAGTAACACGTATGTTTTCAAGTAACTTTTTTCCTTTGGAACATGCAGGAGAACTGATGCTTTAAAATCAGGAATGAAGGGGGGGAAAAGTCAGTAACAACCTCTTGATGACTATTGTGAATGACTGAATTTTAAGCTCTCTCTGGTGCCTCTCCTCAGATTTCATATCTCCGTCATAGTTTCTTTTCCTGATGTTGCAATAAAATATTGTGAGTAAGGCAACTTAAGAGAAAAGGGTTTATACTGTCTCTCAGTTCAGGATCATGATCAGTTATAGCAGGTAAGTCAAGGCAGCTGGAACTTGAAACACTAGATTGCATCAAATCTACAATAAGAAGCAGGGGGCACGGGTTGCTTGCTACTACTCAGTTCTCTTCTCTCAGACAGTCCAGGATCCCAGATACTACTTCCAGCTAGGAAGTGGCATTACCCACAGTGGAGAAGTCCTTCATCTTCAGTAAACATGAGGAAAAAATTCTCAGAGTGTCCTCACTGGCCTATCTTTTATTTGACCTCAAACTCAGACAAGTAAAAAACTAAAATTAACCATAATATCTAGCCACTTCCTCTCTCTGAAATTTTTTTCTTCCCTTAGCTTGTGGGACATCACTCATTTCTCTTTCTACTACATAGGTAACTCATTCTCCTGACCCTAATTTCTCTTCATTTCAACAAACTAAGAGCAGGCTGCTCCAGTGCCAAGTCTTAGATGTCTTGGTGTGTACACATATGCACTGACAAAGGAATCGAGTCTCTAGTTCTTAGTCAAGATAACAGGGCTAGTAAAAAGAAAAAGTAAGATTCACCTCCTCTTTAAAAAGTAAACCAACAAATATTAAACACAAATAAGAGACTAAAATTTTATTTCTAAATATTAACATATTTCTGGGAAGTGGTAACAACCCCATTCAAAAAATTAGCACATCTCCTTAATATTGTTTGGTTTAACACAATAACTGTCAACCGTGAGATATTTCTCCTGATAAGCAAATATTCATCATTTGTGGTTTCTATGGCTCTTCAGACTCTCCTGCTTTTGTTGTGATGGTGTCTTCATGAACATGATAACTGCGTTGGACAATGGCTGAGACTTCAACTTTCTTTCCAAAATAAACATGAAGAGAGAAAAGAGAATATTACCATTCAGTTCCCTTCAGTGTGATTGTGGCTTCTGATTTGGAAGCTGGTTCTTACATTTCCCTTTGCTAGTTAGTATTTCTATGGTTAAGCTTTGCATGTGGCAGTATTTTCATCCATCTCCTTCCAAAAATGTCAGCACTATGATCAGTGCCTTATAATACTGCTCCTCACTGTAGGCGGGGACTAGCTCAGGTGGTAAAATGTTTACCTAGAATGTTTATTGTACCTCTGTGACATGACTTTCTGTAGGTCAAATTCTGTCAGGACAGTGTATTTCCCATTGCATAACAGATAGACAATAAATATTTGTTACTTTCAATTATAGATTTATTGTAGATTTATTATTTATCTTCTATTTGTAGATAGTATTTAGGAAGTGCTATAATTGAGTGTTAAAGCAGCTTCACCCCTATCTAGAACTTGTTATTTTTTAGCTGGAAATGCAGAGACTGTTCAGTCTTGCTGGCTTGAGCACACTCATATGTGAAAGAAAGCTAACTACCTGTCTCCCCCCTCTTGATAGGGCTGTGAGAAGAAGTGATCTGAACAGTGCACTCAGAAAGCATCTCTACTGTTGGGAGACCCCAATCAGAGCCTGTTGTTCTTGAAGAGTAAAGCTTCAGTACTGGTAAGATGGCTTCATGTTAAAAGAGGTTGCTTATAAACCTAAGGACCTGAGGTAGAACCTCAGATCCCACAGGGCACAGGGAGATGATGAACTTCTAGTTTTCCCCTGCCTCCATGTACATGATACAATAGGTGTGCATGTACACATGCGTACACAAAGAAGAGAAATAAATAAACAAAAAGGATGAAAGCTCTGGGTCTGGGTGCCTGCTGCTGCTCTTGATAGCTGAATCACCTTTACATGATCTCCTAGACTTCACCCCAGACTAACTATTGCCCAGGAAGAAATACCTGCTCATAGAAAACTTTTCTAAATTCTCCAGATGCTTCCAAAGAAAACTTAAGCTGAGCACCATACTAATGATGTCTCTGTTGACATTATGGGTTTTATGACTAGGGTCAAGTTAGTTAATCACTCTCTACTCATATATTCCAGTTTGTGAAATTCGTTAATACTCAAACATTTATCAATGCATTGCTACAAGGACTAAGGTGATCCACAGAGTGTGTAGAAATGTCCCCAGGATGAAATGAGGTACAGTAATGAGAAATAAGTTGATAGATGAAAATAAACTAATCTCATTCTACCCACACTCAGAAATGATGTCTTAAGCTCAATTTTCCTCACATATATGTAACCCTATGTCTGCTATATCTTTTATTTTGGCTTCTAAATATCTTCCAGTGTATGTTAGGATTCAGATAGAATCTGAATATAAGCCAATTTCCATTCACAGACTGGACAGATCAACTGGGAAGGGATATGGCAAGATGTGCATCTGGGGGGAAAGGAAACAGGGAAGTGTAAAGAGAAAGCAAACCACTGTTCTGACCTTGGCTCTTGTAGTAGAAAGGCAACCAAAATGAGAGGTTAGCATATTTAAATTATATGGAAGAAAATTTAAGAAAAGAGACCACACCTATAGAGTATGGAAACCTGAATACTTCTTGGACTATCCTTGGTGGGTAGACTCAGCTGAGCAGTCTATCACACAGTTAGAGCAATAAGAAGATAATTTTATACACTCAAGGTGGAGCTGGAGCAATGCTTCAACCAGGAAAGGCACTTGCTGCTCAGTCTCATGAATTGTCTTCACCTCCTCCATTCCGCAGTAGGAAAGAACAAACTTCCACAGATTGTTCTGACTTTCCCACATGTGCCTTCATATAAGAGTACACACACACACACACACACACACACACACACACACACACACACACACACACACACACGAGAGAGAGAGAGAGAGAGAGAGAGAGAGAGAGAGAGAGAGAGAGAGAGAGAGAGAGAGTTAGGAGGAACATTAGAAAAGCAAGCAAACAAATAAATATAATCTAAAAAGTCAAAAGGAAACTCATGGAGAGAAAGACTTCAATCATAAAGAGGAAAAAACCTATTAAAAAAGATGTAGCACACAATGGAAGAATGTGACTTTCTTCATTATATAAGCGTTTACCAGTTCAGAGGATTTACCTCAGATCATTTATTTTCTTGAGACAGTTCCAATAAGAAAAATGCCAAATAATTATGTTCTTTCCACACTCAAGAATATTAATTTGCTATTCAATATGAAAACTAATCTGAGGGAAGAGAAAATAATTTCTCTTTACCTTTCTAACCCAATTTTCTTTATTATCTAAGCTCTTTACCTGAGAACACGATAAACTATTGTGGTCTACTTCTTAAAGTATGGCCTTTATTTTCTCTTAATTCCAGCTCTGGCTGCAAAACATGAGATACTGGTTTCTCAACAAATGAGTATGCAGTAACAATAACTAAGATGACATACACTGATGCATGTTCTCACAATTTTTGATTGAAAAAAATCATGATGCTCTCTACATTATAGTAATGAAAATTATTTCTAACATATTTAATGAAATACTTTATATTTGACTATTTCTATTAAATTAACCAGATGGTAGTAGCACATAATTTTATCTTGAAATATACATAAATTATTGACAATAAATGTAGGGTAAAACAACAGACTTCAGTGACATAGCAGCACATCTGCAAAAGAGATTGTTGGCAATTTGAAAATGCTAATTCTGTGATTAATCTTCCATTTGGCTACTGAGTAACAGAAGTGCCACAAAAAGTATTTAAGATGAATGATGACACACTCATGCTCCAAATTACATTCCCATTCCATGCAGCAGAAGGACACTTTGGGAGGCGACAGGAACTTTTGTCACAAATCACTTTAGAAGATGTATTCTGTTGTCTTTATGTGATGCATTCATCTTTAAGAAGACAAAATATATTCATTTCTCTTTTTTTCCAAAGACATTTGGAAGGCAACATTTAATTTTTAATGACTTTTTAAAATTGTAATGTAATTACATCATTTCTCCCCCTTTTTTCTCTCTCTGATTTTTCTCATATATCCTCGATTACTCCCCTTCAAATATATGGGCTTCTTTTCTTTTAATCATTGTTATGCATATATTACTAAACATATAAAGACAACCTGTTTCATATGTATAATGTTACCTGTACGTATAAGATGGCCAGCATAGCATAATTTCCCTAAATGTGTAATAGTACATACACACCTTGGTGGGACAGGCTCTAACTGTTAGAGCAGTTAGAGTGTTCTGTGGGTAAAACCTGACAGTTGAGTGAGGTCTTTAGGGGAGGGGCTGGCGACCCACTTGCCTTGAGTAAATTACACGTACATCTAAATCAAAGTTACAAACTATAGACCAATAGCTATACACACACCCCCCCCCCACACACACACACAATTTTCAAGAAGATACCATGAACAAAAGACTTCATATTTGAAAAGTCTTGCATACAAATTATCAAGGAAACCTGATTCCCCAGAACACAATATTAGTTTGAGATATAGAAATTGGTTAATGTATAATGTGAGGATAAAGACTATATATAGAAAATTCACTGGACAGAATCACTAAAGATCATCATTAAGATAAAGATAGGGTTTCTCATCCTTCTAGTCAACCATTGTCTGGGATAATTGGATGAAATAATTAGATAATAGGCATCAAGAGAAAAATAAACTTGTCCATACTTGCAGGTAATATAATCATATATGGTTAATTCTAATGACTCTCAGAAAACTGTTAAAAGTATTAGTTTAAGAAGTTGATAATTTAGATTTTTGATATATAAACTTCAATTCTGCTTTGACTTTGGCTGTAGAACAAAAAAATTAATCTGGAACTGAGCAAGAAGAACATATACTGCTGGTTAGTGTTCATAACATGCCAGAAGGTTCTATGAAGGCTGTCTGGTTAAAAAAAAAAATGTCATCTTACCTGAAGCTGAATCCTGTAAGCTACAATGCCAATCTGCCAGGGAAGTTGTGCCTATCACTAGAACAGTGGTATGAGTGTGATGGGAATGACCAACCAGATTCTGATTGGATTTGAGACCTTCTAGATAGCAGAAGATTCAGGCCTGAATGTGTAAACCTAGTGAAAAACTATATTTGTACAGTCCAGAGGCCCTTAAAGGAAATTTCCTGTTGTTTTGCTACATGGCTATATTGTCAACTAGATTTCTATATATTGTTTATAAAGATAGATTTTTTTGCTGCTCTCAAACTTACATTAATTTATAAAGGTCTTCAGCAGTAATGGCAAGCTATGTTCTGTCATTGTTTAAATCAGGTTAATTTAGAAATTTAATTTTATTGATAGGAATTGAAATTAATGGTGACATTCCATACCACCCAGAGTGCATATGAATATGATGTTAGTGTCTCATCTCCAGCAATGTAAACTGAAGTCCTGGGTGTTTCCTTCTCCTCTGTGGTCAGAAAGCTTGTCTGCTGAAAGACATAATGGCATCAATTGATAGCAAGCATTTCTCCACCCTTTTCCTTTTATACGTTAGCCAATGTACCATCATAGACTATGATGTGAGCCTTATACTGTACATATACGAAGAAGCGTGATACTTAAAGAAAATAGGCAACTTAATAGTGAGTCAATTTAAAATGACAGAATGCAAAATCTGATTCCAATAGCTATGATCTTCATAGGGTTCCATGCTGGATATGAATCATGTGACAAAGCAGACAACTCTATCCTCGTTACAACACAGTCAGAAGTAATCCAGGTGGGAAAAAAAATGAACGTTATAATAATGGTGCCACTATTTAAATGTTGCCTAAAATAAAAGTTCTCCAAATTCAGATGCCACTGGCTAATCAACTAAAAATATGGACAGCTTTGGGCCTGAGAAGGTCAACACTATCTCAGGAAATAGATAAAGGTGATCTTAATGTACCAACTGAGAACAATGCTCATGGTATAACTTATTGGCAGATCTTTGTGTTTTTATTAGGAATTACGAATGATTTTCCTCTAAAATGTCTTCTCTGAGCTGAACAAGAAAGACACCAATAAAAGTACAAAAGAGAATGGGGAAAAGCCCACAAGGCCTCAGCCCTCCACAAAGAACCACAGGAAACTAAGGAATGTAAGAAATAGTCTTCCCAGGTAATAGCACACCCAATGTTTATCCAATATTAAATCACTTTTCCTGAAAATATGCATACATGTAACATTATACAAATTTAACAGGTTATATTTAAATATATATATATAAACAAATATAATAACAATTAATTTAAAAGGGCATACATTTTAAAAATGTTCAGAGGGGTATATACAAGGGTTTGGAGAGGAGAAAGAGAAGAGAAAAATGTTTAAATTATATTATAATCTTGAAAGGACAAAAAAGAAAGAAAACACAGTATCTACTTCAGGCTGGTAGGCAAAGAGTAAACACAGACATATTTAAATTCACTTTCTGGGTGCAATAAACATTAGTGTGAAAACTCCTAATGAGGACAGGAAATATCAATGACACAGACCAGCCATTGGGTTGAGAATGAAAATATCAACATAGGCACAATCTCCTAATTTTCTCATCTTTTTGTACATTAGTTGGTTAATGGACTTGAGCCAGGATATCTACATAGACAAAACAAAGTGGATAATTGAACAATTATCTGATGAATTTAAACACTAACAAAAGTGACTTTGGATAATGGGGAAATTGTACTAATCCTCTGGAGTATCTTTTTTGTGAAAAAAAATTATATAGATTGTGGTTGATATGCTTGTGTGCTGCAACATTTTCCCCTACATATTAGAGCCACCTAAGCAGACTTAATGTGTCTAGAAATGGGTCACAGCCTGACTCAGAGCTTTGGTACTATCATTATAAATACAATTCCCAGCTGAGACCGAAATCTTAGTATCAACCTTTTTCTAAAAGCATGATACCCATGACGTGAGAGAGAACTGCATCTTTCCTGGTATTACTTGGATCCAAGCTTTGTCATTATACAGATTCTTGTGAGGTCAAGAATATAGAACATTCTTGCTTGAGAAACACTTGGCTCTCTACAGCAGCATTATGAGGGTGAGGAGAGCAGCTATCAGGACCTAAGTTTTCCATGTGGCCCTGATTCATGACTGGCTTCTATGGAACGTGGCAAAGAATCAACTGCTTTCCATGGGATAAGACTTTTGTGTGCCAGTATTTATTATCAGTATATAATAAATGAAGAAATTGAAAACTGGAGAAAATTAGTAGTTAAAATACATATTTTGGAGAACTGGTAAAATTAACTGGTGTTTGATCTGAGGTTTGTCTAGGTCCAAACCTTCAATAGTACCCTTAAAAAATCTATCTCCACAGGGTGAAAGTAAACTATCTCCATGACAAACTATCTCTTAACTTCCTTTCTCTATTAAAAAAAAAAAAGTGCTTTCACTGTGATATGCAATAAAATAGTCTTGCCATTATATTAGATAGCTTGTTGGTTATGACAAAACATATGCCAGAAAATATTCAATGAAGGAATTCATTTCTGATCTTGGACAGAACATCAAGGCAATGAGAGCATTTCAACAAAGCAGAGAAACACAGAGGAGTGGTTCAGAGTGAGCTATTGCACCAAGATGGCACTCCCAAGCACGTATTTCCTCTAGCTATGCTCTACTTTAAGCTCTCGTGAGCTAACTTTCTTTCTACAAAAATGGAATCACAGATATGTCAAAGGGTTTAGAAATACAATGTCTAAATTGCATTTCTAAAGAGTTTCTTAATTCAGAAATGTTAGCCACTAACTCCAACCAGAACAATGGCTATTGTACAACAGAAATCCCCCCAATCACATCTTACAGTATTCCTATACATGACCAGCACACTCAGCCATAACAGGTTGGCAGATACTGGTCACTAAGGAGCCACAGTACTCCTATACAGGCCAGTCCACTGAACCTAACAGTGCGACAGAGACTGAGCCTTAATAAATCAAGTTAGGAATTAAGAAGTAAGCATTCCCACCAACCCCTCAGCCTCCCCTTCTAGCCCATTTCAACTTTGTTTTTTATTTCAGCTGCCCATCTATAGAATCACATTCTATCTAGGACTTCTGAGTGACCACACCAGGCTGACTCAGACAGGTGATTTTCTACCATTCCTGACCTCCATTATGATATTTTGTGACTTACTCTTGGTAATCTGTAGCAGACTGTTTGTAGGACATTATCCTTCTCCTATCCTGCATCCATACCCAGAAGATTTAACCCCTTTGTCCAGTCTCAGGATTCCTTTACCCCTTTCAGCCTTATCTTTCCAGGCTTACTTACTCTTTATACTACTACAGCCTGTTTGCAGGAACCCATACTCCCACCCTATCTGCATTCCCCAGGGACTCTAATTCAGACCTGAACCCCCTTGCTCTTTTTCACAAACCCTCTCAGCCTTTCCTTATGGCCCCTCTTTATTCTTGTATTACTCACCACCAACCCATCCACCCATCCACACATCCACAGAAGTGCTCTCTAACAGGAAATCTGCACCCACCACACAGCAACTAAAAAATGAAGCACCCAGCCAAAAGATAAGACCAGATATCAACACCAAGGAACACATTAAATTACTACACTATAACTAGATACAGGTAAAAGAAAAAAGCACAAAACATGAACAGGCAAGAGGAAAACCTAGCACTAAAGGTCATTTAGTGTTATTTAGAATAAACATGGAACTCTCATACTGTAGAAGCTTCTGAAAATATATATATACATGAAAGTAAATAAAATGAAGTCACCAAAAAATAGGGGAAGAATGCCACAAATAGCCATCTTAACTACCAAACCAATCCTCCAGTGCCAGGTAAAGATTGTGTCTTATTGAATCATTGGCCAAGGGACCCAATGAAAACCCCAAAATGTCACAGGATATTAGCAAGACTATTGATCTCAACATCCTAATAGTAAGTCTCTATTGCTAAAACCAATACTTACATTTGTCAAGAAACACCAGTAAGTCAAGCTGGTGCATTAATGGAACTGGAAGGTACTCTGTACATTAAAAAAAAATAGGAAGGTCATTATCTTCCCTCTACAAACCTTATGACCTACAATAGTGACCTACAAGCAAGATATATTGACGCAGTAGTGGCACAAATATTATAGGAGTAACCAAATGAGTTTCTGAATTGATTTAAGGTATAATCCTAGCTCATATCTGAGACTATTGAAGTGGACATCTACACAAATCATGGGCCAAGGAAAAAAAACTACTACTATTATTCTGCTAAAGAAAAACATCAATAAAATTGTACCTAATGACCTTCTGCTATAATAATAGATCAGTACCTTAATCATCATAAAAGCTTTTTCTTACAGTAGATTGGAACAAACACAGAGACCCACAATTAGAGAATGTGCAGAACATAAAAGACTTTGGAACACTCAGTCCTAAATGGAATATCTTCAGTACCCTCACCTCAAGGGTTAGGAATCAATGAGGAAGAGAAGGCAGAAAAAAAAGCCAGAGGTGATAAATGATTCAAAGAAAACAACATCTTGCAGACACAACAGAACTGATATATGTACGAACACAGAGACTTTGACAACGTGCCCAAGGCCTGCACAAGTTCAAGCAAGATGGTGTCACAGCACTGGGAAGGGGAAGTAGACATGGGCTTCTACTCTTAACCAAGAAGCTATCTGCAACTAATACCTGGTGGCAAATGCAAAATCAGTTTTCTCAAAAGAATTTTACTGAGTTCATAACCATGTTTCATAACAGTTTCTATGCCAGGAATAGCAACACAAAACTAATCCAATGATAATTTTGAAAACTTTCATGCTATTTTTTATTATTTGGGTAATATTTATATTATTGGTCTTTTGCTTTAATATCTTGATTTCCAAATTTGTGCTTCTCTGTGTGTGTTATTCATATCTTCATTCATATGTGAGTTTATATGTTTCCTTTTTAAAGTTGTTTTTGTGGAGTAGTTTGAATGTGATGGGCTCCCATAATCTCAGAGTAAGTGGCACTATTAGAAGGTATGGCTTTGTTGGAGTGTGTATAACTTTGTTTGAGGAAATGTGTCACTATGTAGGCAGTCTTTAAGGTTTCCTATGCCCAGGATACTGTCCAGTATCTCAGTCAATGTCCTGTTGCCCTCTGATACAGATGTAGCCAACACCTTGTTTGCCTACATATCACCATGCTTCCTGTGGCTGACCATGCTCCCCACCATGACGATAGAGGACTTGACCTCTGAACTGTAAGCCACTACCTCAATTAAATGTTTTCTTTTATAAGAATTGCTTTGGTCCCTTCACAGCACTAGAAACCCTAAGATATTTTATTTGAATTTCTTGGAATTTTTTAATGAATTTATTCATTTATTTTACATCTCTACCAAAGTTTTCCCCATCTTCTCTTTTCCCATTTGCTCCTCCACCACCCCTCAGTTCTGCCAATCCACTTTTCTTCTGTTTTTCTTCAGAAAGGAGCAAGACTTTTATCGGTGTCAGTAAAGCATGGCATATCAAGTTGAGGTAGGACTAAGTTTCTCTTGTATTAAGGCTAGGCAAGGCAACCTAGTATGAGGAACAGGTTCCCCAAAGTCAGCGAAAGCATTAGTGACAGGGCCTGCTCCCACTGCCAGGAGTCCCACAAACAGACCAAACTATACAACTGTCACACAAATGTGGAGGGACTTGTTTAGTTCCATGCAGGCTTCCATGTTGTAGGTCTAGACTCTATGGGCTTTTATGAGCCAGATTAGTTGTTTTGGTGGGCTCTTTGGTGATGACCTTGACATCCTTGGCTCATACAATCTTTCCTTCCTTTCTTCAGCAGTATTCCAAGTTTGGCTCAGTACTTGTCTATAGTTTTCTGCATATGTTTCCCGTTACTAGACAGAGACTCTCTGACAACAATTGGAGTAGTCACTAATCTGATTATAGGACATGTCGAGTTCAGGCTACCTATCCACTATTAGGGGTTTTAGCAGGGGTCATCTTGTATGTTTATGGGAGTTTCCCTTGAACCAGGTTTCTACCCCAAATAAAGACATCTCTTTCTGTACCCTCCTCCTTTGCTCACACCCCCAGCCTGTCCCTTAATGTTCCCATTCTCACCTGCCCTCAGTATACCCAGGAGATTTCTTTTACTTCCCCTTCCCAGGGAAATCCATGAATCCCCCTTTTGAATTCCCTTGATATAACCCTCTCTAGGTCTTTGGATTTTAGCATATTATCCTTTGCTTTATAGTTAATATCCACTTATGAGTGAGTACATGCCACGTTTGTCTTTCTGTGTCTGGATCTCTCTCTCTCTCACACACACACATACACAAAATATTCAATCTCTATCCATTTGCCTTCAAATTTCCCAACTCCATTGTTTTTAACCACTGAGTTAGTCCACTGTTTAAATGTACCACATTTTCTATATCTATTCTATGATTAAGGGGCATCTAGGTTTCTGGATTCTGGCTATTATGTACCACTTCTATGAACATGGCTGAATACATGTCCTTGGGGGTAGGATGAAGCATATTTTTGCGTATGTCTAGGAGTGGTGTAGCTGGGTCTTGAAGTAGATTGAGTCCCAATTCTGAAGAACTACTATATTAATTTCCACTTGTGTCTGTCCAATTTTATACTCCCACCTGGAGTAGAATGGTGTTCCCCTTACTCTACATCCTCTCCAGCCAAAGCTGTCACTAGTGCTTTTGATCTTAGCCATTCTGACTAGGGTAAGAGGGAAGCTCAGAGTCATTTTGATTTGCATTTCCTAATGGCTAAGGATGCTGAAACATTTCTTCAATTGTATTATTTTGTTCTAGATGTCTGTTTTCTTGAGTTCTTTACATATTTTGAAAATCAGCCCTCCATCATATGTGGGGTTGATGGATATCTTTTTCCATTTTATAGATTATTATTATTTCCTATTGACAGTATTTGTTGTGGCTTTGGGAGAGGGGGTTGAGTGGAGAGGATGTAGGTAGAATTGGCAGAGGAATGAACATAATCAAAATATATTGTATGTAAAAATTAAGTGAAATCATAAAAAGTTTATGGGATATGTTATGTTCATGTTAAAAGATGACAGTAAATTTTTCAAATAAATAAAAGTTTCTTTGAATATTAATTCAGATATTATAAGTTTATCAACACATATTGATAAGTATATAGAAATGTTTTTGTAGATGATAACAGATTAATTATAGGAAATTATGTATGACTACACCTTAAACATAGAGGAAGACTTTAAGCTTTCCATTCACAAGGCAGTTTTCAAACACGGTCATCTCTAGTGGATACTGATGCACCAACCCAGCCTAAATATCTCAGTTTTCATGCCACTCCCAAAACATTAAACAAATCTTTAACTCAAAAGCTACAAAACATAACATTGTATTTCTGCAGAAATATAATAAAAGCCTTTTTGTCTTCAATAACTGGTAAGCAATGAGCCATAAATGTAAGATAAAATGTGGTCAGGGATAAATACCAATACTGAGAAACAGATTTTTAGGACCTACAACCTCTTGAAGAGAAAAATTAGCTAAAGGTTTCATATCAATATTCTTGTACCAAATGTAATAAATACTGAAGTACAAAGCATTTTCTTCTACATGTGAAATGAAGAATTTTAAGTGATTATATTCAAACCTCTTTTATGTGAATTGGGAATGATACATTGCTTTCATATTGAAATCTAGCTCAAATAGCTCAAAGTTCTCTAGTTTGCCGAATATGGACAAATTTTTTTAAAAAAATAATACAACAACCCTATTTGAAAAGCAAAGCAAAATATTAATCACCCATAAATTTCCAAAGAAAGAGAGAATTATATATCATATGTAATATCAAGTAGCAATACCCAGACATTAGACTGGGCAAAAATTACTATGAAAAATTGCTTGGTTTGAATAGCAATTAAGGATTTAATGGAGGAAAGTAATCAGGACTATGGGTGATCTAGCCAATAAAAGAGCATTAAGTGGATAATACAGTACTCAAAATATTCCCAATGAATATTCATGAGTTGATCTTCTTTTGACTTATTGAATGGTGACATTTCTTAATAGAAAAGCATTTGACAAAAAGAAAATGGTTCTTGAGCTTCTTGGCATTATAAAGTTCTATTGTAAAGATAGCAAAATTAAGTGCTGTGAGTAAGGGATGGGCATTTCATAAAGTGTTGAAAAACAGAACACTGCTACCAAAGTGGTCATTTCCTGCTCCCTGAAAATCCAAGCAGGTTTTTGTGTTCATCCTGATAAATGAAAAATATCTCCAAAAGGCTTGATTTAAAAGGCAGATCTTTCTGGCCCATATTCTAACATTTCTGCATATACTTGTTCACTTGATTATGTTCATTAAATCTGGGTTTGGGAGGGAAGGTCTCATTTAAAAAGTTTCAGAGAAGTAGTTCATGTTCAAATTAAGAAAAGTCAGTACTTTAGGTCTTCTGAAACTTTCTGGAGAGAAGCTAGTAACAATAGTAGAATCTGAAGTGGATATGGGGGGTGTGTTGTGCATGCGTGTGTTTGTGTGTGTGTGTGTGTGTGTGTGTGTGTGTGTGTGTGTGTGTCTGTCTGTCTGTCTGTCTGTCTGTCTATGTCTGTATATGGGTGGGGAGTATGGATAAGGGCTTTACTTTAGAAAAAGTACTTGTTGAGAAAATGCTTTTAGTTTGACCCTAATTATCCAGACAAGCTGTCTAGGGTGCTCTGTTTGTCACCCAGTAGCATGAGATAAACATATAAATACATCTGTAGCTTACTGCCAAAGAACTTCATTGTAAACACACTGTCAACAGCATTTTTTTTATATACATCTTGTCTCAAAGCATAAGAGTCAACAGAACAGAATCTTCTTCCTTAGGGGAGCTGGCCAGTACTTCAGAAATAAAAGAAGGTGGATCCTCACCCTGGGGCACACTAAAAAAGCATCATCTCATCTGGAAGCCCCACTCTAGAGAGTCCACAATGACCACCTACAGCTGGCTTCCTTTCCCTTCTAACCTCCATCACTTCAGCTTTGCTTCGTAACTGTGAATATCATACTCCCACATCTTAGTAAAACATCGTGCTTATGCTCCAAGAAAATTTCTCCTCCTTAACCACCAATTGAAAGTTCAATTCCTTCTGTCCATATTTTGAATTTGGAGTTTACTTAAAGTTCTGTGTAGTCCATAAAAATGTATATTCCTCAACCCTTTTATATAGTGAAGTTTGAGGTCTGAGTCTCTCTAAAGTTAATGTGATGATGGATTTAACTTAAAGCTATTGAAACTTAACAAGAACTCCAAACATTCTTCATTTCCATCAAAAGTAAAATTCTTGGTTGGTTTGCTTCCTGGGGAGAAAAAGCACATGATCACCAGGGAGATGGATACTTATAATTAATACACGCTGTGAATGTCAGCTTCAGCATAACTTCTCCCTGCACACTTGTCATAGTGTCGCGTTCATCCTTGAGGGATCCATCAATTCACACAGAGGCATCAGGAGGCCAGGAAGAAAGTTTATCTTCATTTCTTCCTTCTTTCCAAGGTTAACTACCTTCAGATCACTTTCAGACTAAAATAAAGTACTAAGGGTTTTTTTTTTTCCCTTAGAGTTTTAGTCCTTAAGTGTTAAAATAAAAGAAAAATTACACTTAAAATGAATGAGGTCCTATTCACAGGCTAGAGTGATGTCCTGATGAGGGTGATGTTAGTTAGTAACCTTGAGTCCTATTGGCATATTGACTTTGATCAATAAAGGACTTAAAGTAATATACTGTAGACATACTGATAGTCTCCAAATACCATGGTATACCCATGTGTTTCTACAGTTGGAGATACCTTCCATAAGATAATAGAGATGTTTATTATAAGAAAGCAAGGACAGTGCCTGTGTGTACAGAAGGCCTTGGTCTTTAGGATGGAGAGGGACCTGCTAGAAGAAAATGAGACAACAAAGTAGAAGTAATATAAATGAGCTGCCTCTCTTCTTTTTCCATCATTTTTGCACCCTCAAGCAGCAAACCAACTATTCTGTCTTTGTATAGTATTATAACAGATTTTTAAATATTCTTTACTGAGCCACAGTTTAAATTGGGTCCAGCTTTCTTAAAATCATTTTATTTACATATAACTTATGGGGGATTTTTTGCATTTGTTCTAATTAAGTTGTTTCCTCTACCTTTTTTTTTTTTAATTTTAAGCTTCTTATTGTGAAACAAGGTGGCCATATTTTCTTTAAATGTCTCATCGAAGTTCAAGATTCATAAAGCTGAGGCTTCACTTCTGGCACTGTCACTGTTTTCAGCTCCGTCATTTCTTCACTGTGGTCTCATTATACTAGTGTAGTTCTGACGTAATTAGGTGGGCAACCTACTGCTTTCTTCTCCACCTTTCTCTTGATCCATCTTTACCTAAGTGCCATCTTTCCTGGTCTACATATTCCACAAAGCCACAAGAGCAACAACTATCCTCCCTCACTTTACATTTGAGCTTCCTCAATACCCTCCTCTTTATAAATATTGCCCAGTTGCCCCATTAGCCACTAAAATCCTTGTGTCCATGGTCTAGTTAACCGATGTCCTGACAAAAATTTGTTCCCCTTCTATATGATCACATTTTTTGCTATTATAAGCAAAGGGGTCCAAAGCCTATTGATGGCATTTTCCCCAGCACTTAACATCAGTCTATTAGCACTGCTAAAGCTAATCAGGAGGGAGAAAGCATCTTGGTCCATACCAACTTGATTTTTTTCCATGTTCTACAAACAGGACTTTGCCATCAAGTTCTGGTAAGAAACTCAAAACAATAGATTGCATTATTTTGAGTTTTCCAGTATATCCTAACCAATAACACGAGGGAATATCCCACATCTCAAAGTGGGTTTTATATTTTGGTAACCTCTGAACTATAGACCTTGACTATAGTTTATCTTCTGTATAGAGTAAGTCCAATTAAACTCTTATGGAGACAAACCGAAGCTAAATCTCTCCAAGCAGAAGGAAAGATTTGCCAATATGTGTATGAAGAACATGTCTCAGCCCTGATGATCTGTTTTCTACCCTATACACACACACACACACACACACACACACACACACACACACACACACACACACACACACGAAGGGGGGGTCAATTAAGCATAAAAAATAGACCCATTGTGTGGATAGAATGTTACTACTACACATAGTACAATGGATCTCTAACTCTCTCTCTCTCCCCCCATATGTGTATGTGTGTGTGCGTGTGTGTGTGTGCGTGCGTGCGTGCGTGCATGAATGTGCACACAGACATCCACATGCATAGATCCCTTATTTAGACATTGTGTGATTTGTGAAAAACAAGATTTCTATCAGCATGAGTTTCGGTGCATACAGCTTGTTAATTATGAATTTTCTGCTTTCTCTTATTTTAGTTCAAATGTATCTCATCCTACCTCTACTCCATTGTCTTAATTTTTCAGTCATATTTTAAGGTATAAAAATGTTTCTAAGCTATATAAATATTTAGCTATCTTTACAACAAATTATGTTGTTTCATTCATGTATCTTGTCTTGCTATATCTCAACAGATACTTGGCAATATTATTGTATATGTACATTTAGTGCATTTAAATATCATCTTTCCCTTACACCAAATGAAATTTATTTATTTTAAATTCCTCAAGTTGTCTTATGCCTAGTATATCTTATCTTTTACTTTATCAGTGACCCTAAATTAATGGGTTTTTTATCCTACTGTAAGACAGAGTGGTAGTGTCAAGGTCTATTTAGTATTTCCTGTGGTAGTGCATGTAAACTCTCTTGTGGTAGATCAAACAAGTCATAAACTTGAAGTGAGGCAGATATCATAAATGCATGCTTTTCAAACTTCTACAACAGTTCTTGTAGCGTCTGATATTTATTAGACTGTAAGATGAATTATATAACCTTGTTATGTCCCTTGCCCTATGAGTTCCTTGTAAATTCTCTTCTTCATGGGATTTTGCCCTGCAGACCCTGAGGAACAGAAGGAGGAAGTTTCGGAATAGATAAAATTTCTGGCTCCCTCTTATCCTTTAAAGCTGAGATAACATGGTTTACCTAGCTCTCCAGGCACAGTATTTAGTCAAAGTGTTTACTCCAAGTTGTCAGAGGCAAGAAGCTAAGGAAGAGATTCAATTTATAGTGCAGGGACACATTTTGCATGATCTAACTCAAAATTCCTTGAAAGCAGACACATGTTGTTGAAAATAACCATCACTAAAAATACTAGAAAACAGAGTACTAAATTCCTTGTCAACTTCTTGCTCTTGTGTCTTCTCAAAGTAGATCAGACCATAGGCCATCTTATAATCATCATCTAAGATACTTTATGGCAATACATTCAAGGATTGTAAGCCAAAATTAAAAGTATGAAGAAACTTGACATCTTTAAATTAAAACATATCTTGAATTTTAGAGATCAACCCAACAAGCAATAGAAAGCAACCATAAAAAAGAGATTGTTTTCATTTGAGGATATGGTGGATGTTCCCTCTGATAGCTGATGACTGTCATATATATATATATATATATATATATATATATATATATATATATATAATATAATATAATATAATATATATTTATAATTTATATAATATATATATATAATTTGCCTGCCACAGAAGCATCAGTATGAGTAAAGGTACACACATAACAAGAGACCTGTATGTTCATGCCCAATACACTATAGCATAATTGTATGACATCACATATTTTCTTTAGAGGTTAGGAGAGTTACATGAAGTTAAGCAGATAGTAGGTATTAACATAGAAAAAATAATCCACAAGGGTCATATGGTCAACTTCAACTGTGTTTTACATTCTCAACAGGATTCTAAAGAGTAGACAATAGAGAATAATAAAGGCTCTAAAAATACTACATCACTAGCCTGAAAGTGTGAGCCTTCTCAGGAAAAGGCTTCTGAATGAAAGACTTCAACATCCTTTTAGTACAGAACTCCATGGGTTTTTCACATCCTTCCTTCGGGGGCATCAATAGCGTCATTTTCTTCACAAATCCAACAGATATCCATAGTCAGCCTCAACTGAATACTTAGACATTATTCTTGAGGAACAAGGCTAAATGACTAGGGTAAGCTTTCTGGCCTACCTCTGCCAAGTGCTCCATGTCAGTCACAGGACTTTGTGAGGAACATATGGAGTCTTTAACATATGTATTTAGTGTTATATCTGATATGCAGCAATTTCATCTGGAACATTAATTCATTATAAGGGCAAATCCCTTTTCTAATAATCAATAAGAAAAGAATAATTGTTATATTCTAAGGGAAATAGAAATGTGGCCACTATTCCAGAGACAGAATGATCTGAGGGAGTCAGTTCAACTTTCCAAGAATCATTATAACAAACATCCAAGAACCACTCACTGTAGACCTATAGAACTCAGTTGAACCATGTATTATAATGCAGTATTTCTGCAAACTAATAGATGTTGTATATAATGCCTGAACTTGATTCTTCTCTATGGAAGTAACAATTGAAAATGGAAAAAATAGCACTTAAACAAAAAAGAAAGTAAAATGTTGGAATTGAAATCAACAAATCAAGAAATATGGACTTGGATGCACTGCATACACCAGACTTTTAATGCTACCATTTTATCAGTGACAAAGGGAAAAAAAGAAGACATTTTATTCACTTGTTTAAATTAAATCATGGTATCTTTGATGTCTATAAGTCCTCAATATAAAGAAATTTCAAAATTCAGCTCAGTGTGACATCTCCTCTGTTTATATCTACTTCTCCCTTCCGCCCAATAAACTCATCTTCATGCTTCTTCTAACTCTAAGCTCTTACTGTCTTTCCTATACATAATCCTACTCTCTTTGATAGATTTTGCCTTCCATGAAAAAGTACTTGCTCAAAATTATCTTTTACCTTTTTCCTGATTTCTTCTACCTTTGTTTCATGTTTTTTGTTTTGTTTTGATTTCTAGCTTTGAGAATATCAACTTGATAAATATTTATTATGTATATTCAAGGTATGCAATGTGATGGTTTGATACAAGCATACACTATTAACCATTACAAGTAAATGAATCTACATGTCTGTCATCATATGTATGTATGCATGCATGCATGAGCATATGTATGTGTATGTAGGTAAGTGTGGTAAATACAGTCATGAGGAGAGGCTGGACAAAGGTAATAAAACTGTCTTCTAAGTTAATTGCATTGTCAATGTTACTGGTGCCCACTGTACATCAGAGGGATAGCAGGGTAATTAAATAAATTTACCTAAGATGTGAATGATGGATGTCTTCTTGATCTTGCCATGGTTATTACTTTTGGAAGGTAAGATCAAAATATATAGACTATTTTCAATTACAGAGTGTGTTTGAAGTCCAAACTAAACTCTAATAAGGACACTGCTTTAAACATTGAAAAAAGGGAAATTTTAGACAATATAGAAGAACTATTACATGGCTTTCTGGTAGTGTGAACAGGCTTTAGCTGAGCAACATCTGACCCATGGTTTTCCAGTTATGTTGGAAAAGTCCCTCTTGTCAAAGGCTGTTAATGTTATACATATTTAGAGCTATTATTTGTCAGTAGTTTTGAATTGTACCTTCTTAAAAGATACTGATGATTCCTCTGTAACAGGGCATCATGATGAACAGTGATATTCAAGTTATTTGACATAAAGATAACCAGGTGGCCAGAGACATTCTGACTTTTCATCTCAGCTAGGGACTGTTAACACCTCGTTGAAAAGATTCAAGCCACAGCATTGAGGACTACTGAACAAAGATGTTTTCCCTACATGAGGCATCAGTTAAAAAGTGAATAGTCTTCCAGGATATAACAAAAAGGCTAGAAGAAACAGCTAAACCATAGACAATGAAGAGACACTGGAACCTTGCCATCTTTCCCACCTGGAAGCTACCACAGAGTTTGAAAGAAACCTGAACAATGTGTCCCAGACAATCTAATCTATTCTTAACATCCAGAAGGTAAACCACTGGCACCGAGATGGAAGAATTCACAGTTACCAAACTATGGCCAAAGCTTATCAGATTCTCCATTCTACTCAGCTTTAGACTTCAAAACAACCAGAACCTCATTGTGTTAAAATGCTCATCACTGTCACTTAGGAAGATAAAAGTCTATCATTGTCTAAAAGGCACTATTAGGGATTCTGGCAGGGCTTTAGAGCTGCCTGACTTATGTGGGGTTTCACTCATGCATCCATCTAGCATAGCTTTGGAAGCTAAAATACATTGCAAAGACATGTTAGACATATTTTGAGATTCACTGTCTGCTGCTGTGTGTTTCATGGAATGTGGTAAGCTGAGCATAAACTTGGACAATGGGCTCTCTCAAGGCTATGTTTACTTAAAAGCAGATAAGAATGTTAAAAGGACTTTTAGAAGAACATAAATTTCAAATTTTCAGCCCATCAAGTGTCTCAGACAAGTCCAAATGGCTTTATTTTCTTTCTCTACTCTGGCCAGTCTGCTTCAGTCTCTCCCACTGGTGTTTTTGGGATACAGTCCAGGCCATTATGGGCAGATCCAGTACTATGTAGTGATCTTGAGGCTTGCAAAAAAGTTTGGGACTACTTCAAATTACCTGTCATTTATCTCTACCAGGGGATTTTGCGACTCTGGCAGAAGTATATTTTGATCCACAGTAAAACAACTTCCACTAGCTCTGCCATTGAAGAAGGACTGGATATAAAGTACATGGAAAATGCTTAAAATACTTTATTTCCTTTTTGTTGAATCTTTCATCTTCTGCATTTTGACTATAATCTGTTTCTTTTCATAACTTATGGTTCATCTCCCTTTGGTTCTAGATACAAACTTTTAGCACTTTGGCAACCTTGACCTACACTGGAATAATGGAAAGCTGTTTCCATACACAAACAAGTCATTTGTCAAATTTCTGATTGCCTAAAAACAGCTGGCTCAACAATTCCCCCCTCCCCATATTCTAACATGTGAGTTCTTCACCTTTCTTCTTTTGGGATTTAAGTCAGACAATGACTTTTGAAAACTGCTGGTCTCTGAAGAAATCAACAGTGACACTGTTTAGGGGTGGGAAATTTATCAATTGGAAAATCTTGCCTTGCAAGCATGAGACCTAAATTTGATCATCATAACTCATGCAAAATGAAGTCAGATGTGGTAACACAGCTGTAATTCCAACACTGGGGAGATAGATATAGAAGAAGTCCTAGTACTTACTGGCCAGCTAGCCTAGCCTTAGCTGTAGAGTTCCAGGCAGGCCAGAGAGAGGCCTTGTCTCAAAAAACAAGACATATGCATTCCTAAGGAATTTTATCCATGTTCCTGATCTCTGGCCTCCACAATTTTATACCCACTTTCACACATACATATATACAGACTCACACATACACATATGGGGTGGGGGGTTGAGAATGTCAAGTAACTATGGATCTTGGTAAGCTCATTCTACTCTGTCTTAGTTTCTTTATTTGTGAGATCAAGATGGTGGTTGTCTCTCCAATGATCTGAAAACCACTTGGTTAAAGTGAGGCCACTTCAAGTAAGGCTGCTATGTCTTGGGCATGCCCTTTCTCTTCTCCAAACACCACCCAAACGTAGTTCTTCTTGTAAGACTCTTACTGCGTTTCACCTTTATAAACTCTTCTCTAATGAAGACATCAAATTCTCAACTATTTCCCCTTTCCAGCTTTTAATGTCTTCACTGTAGCTTCCCCCAATAATTTGAGTTTCTTCTTAGGTAAATTTTAATCCCTCCATTGCAAATTTTCTGTGTTCCCTGTAACATCTATTATATTTATAGTTATTTTATAGCTCCTAACAAAATATATAAAACAACAGATAGACTAAATACAGATCTAACCATTGGGCTTTAGTTATAATTTTTTATTTTAAAATATTGCTTTATGTACGTATATGGGACAAAACTTTCATCAAGTCACAGATCTACCATGGATATGTCACTAGTTTGTATACATTTCTAAAGTCTCTTTTAAAACTTTTTTTGAATAAAATGTCTAATATTGTAATTCTGTGATACATTCATGAATATTTCATAATAATTCCTCCTTAGGTCTGGTAGAAACATTGACCCAAGCCTGATTTGTGGGGTTTGTTAGGTTTCATAATTTGAACAAGTCTCACTGTGGCTAATTTGGCATCATGGAAGCTAACTACTACTCTACTGGGTTCCTTATCTATGGAGCTTTTTTTTTTTAAATATAAATATGAGTTAAAATATGGACATTTATTACTTTTTCTTTTACAGGAACTTTGTATATTATAAAAGCCTGCTATACTCATTTAAGTTAACATTGCATTTTCACTCATCCATTGGTCTTGATTATTCAAGTTCTTCCACTTAAGCAGATCTTAAACTTAAAACATGACATCCATCAGCTAAAACAATTGATGAAAATGTATTAGTTGCATCTCACAAGCTGAAACTCCAAGGCAAAAAAAAAAAAAAATTAACACCTTTTCTAATATTTTCAGAGTAATCCATACCTCTAAGGCTGAGTGGGCAAACTTCTACATTGTTACTCGTATTTCATCCATGTCCACATTTCTAATGAATTGCCAACTAAGAGAGTTTATCTGAATGATGTTCTCAGGTCTAACACTCCCACCTTTACCTTACATAATTAGCTACAGGATGTGATACTTTATTCCATAATGTTCTTTGGTCATAAATGCTCCACCTGAGGAAGATGGACTGCAGTATACCTTAGGTGCTTTCCCACCTCCAACATCTAGGATTTTAGTAGTCTAAGAATATGAAAGTGGGCATTGCAATATAGACAGACAACTAATACAGTAGTATGAATGAGAATGTCCCTCCTAGGGTAAAATGCTTGAACACCAAGTCTCAAGTTGGTGATGCTAACTTGGGAAATTTAGGGAGTACAGCATTGCTGGAGAAAATGTGTCATTACAGATGGGCTCAGAGATAGATGAATAAATGAATAAATGAATGAATAAATAAATAAATAACACACTTCATCCACTTCCAATTTGCCCTCCCTGCTTCTTGCATTCAATTTGAAAATCTGTGCCGTTGGCTCACTGTTCTTCCCACAAGTTCAAATTTCAGCTGCTTGCTGCCATGTTTCTCCACCATGATGGACTCTTATCCCTTCAGAACCATAGCCCAAATAAACTCTTATCTTATGTAAGATGACTTGTTCTTGGAGCTTTGTCACAGCAACAGGAAAGTAACTAATCACACTGCCCTTGGTCTTTGTGTAGTTGTGTGCGCTCAAGGGCTACTGGAAATTCTACAAAACACTCAAAGTATAAACTTCACAGGAATTAGCTAACCAGTGAGTTTTGTAGAATCTATTCTTAAGTGATATCCTTACCTTAAGCTCACCTCTCCATTTCTGCTTTACAGCACAGACTGGCAATAGAAAGCCTGAGAAATAGGTTTAATCACATGCAAAAAATTCATGCCTCTCATAAGATGAATTGTAAAAATTTCAAGGGAGGATCATTATCTGTGTCCTCAGTTTATAACTTGTAACTCTTATATACCCTGTTTTCCTTGTTAGGACACTGAACTATCTACACTATTAGATACATGTAACCTTATATAACACAAGGTTGATATATCAACTCTCTGGATATATTACAGAAAGATAAAACATTTGTTGTGAGCATTGTTACTTTTGCTTTGCATGACCTTACTTGCCACTGAACAAACAACAACTCTGAACTAGTACAAATCAGGAATTCAGCACTGGCTTCTAACCTCATACTGTTCACATGTCAAATGTGAGTAGAAACAGCAGGAAACCGGCCTGCTCTTTCTAATTACAATTATGATAAGAGTTTAGCAGAAGTCTACTTAAAATTATGAAAACCTTTCTGCACAAGATTGGTGTTTTATCTCATTGTATATTCATATGATTAGGCTCATTTGACTGCTCAGGGGAAAAATGCCTCCTGTCCAACATATCCTTACTTAGGGTGCTCTGAAGGGGACCCATGTGCAATCACACATTGTCTTGTTCTCATGCAAATGACACAAGCAGGGGAAACAGGATGATGAGAAAGGCCTTCCCTCTCCTCTTTTAAGCTAATCTCTCTCTCTCTCTCTCAGGGAGGCCACAAATTTTGGGTGCAAATAAAAATCCTCTAACTGGGTGAAATCACCATGCAAAAACTAATGCTATTTAGAACAGCAGACAAAGACAATTCTCTATCTCACCAGGGATCCATTTTTTTTTTTTTTCAGACAAGTTAGGTCTTTCTTTCTTAGCACTGCTGAGACAAAACATGCTCCAATTAGTGAGCTAGACTTTCTCCTTGTTATCTTCTTGTGTACCAGTATGGGGTAAGTGAGAGTATGCAAGGAAACTGATTCAAGTCATTGATGGAAGAACCATCTGCTTGATTGATATTCTGCCGGAACTATCTGCATAGTCATGCATTGGTTTGCCACTTATGGAGAAGCAGGGACACAGATAGGGAGCCAAGGCTGTCAGATATGCCACTGAGAGCACAGCTTTTTGCAGGATACATTGGGAGGCCAGTTGTCAATCACTCATGGGACTTTGCTTCTTTGAAAGAATTTCAGATGCGGATGTTAATTATAGAACAGCAAAGTATGGATGGCTGAGGCTGGTCAAGCAACTATATTTTCAGTAAACCCAACCCTGAGCACCAAAACCCTTTTTAATCCATTTTAGGGGCTTTTCATTGCTGTCTAGTGCCTTTCATTACTGCTATTAAGTAAGAAGCATTAGGTTGACAACATGGAGAAACTGGCCCCATCACTCCAGGTTCATCTTCTTATGAGGTTGAGCTCTGCTGTTCTAACACTGTCCCTACTGAGTCTTGGCTGAGATGTTCAGCAAAACTTGACTATTAAGAACAATCAGGTTGTGTTCATGTTTACCTCAGAATACTTGAAGAAAAAACAGAAAATTCATCAGGAAGCCCACAATTGAAGGAAAAAATAAATACAAGTTGAAAATATGAGACTCTACTTTCATTAACACCCTCAGCTGCATATGGACTTTTCCATGGACTTGTTACTGAATTATCAGTTACCATGGCAATCAGTATAAACTTCATCTTAGGTAGTAAGGGGGAAAAAAAAAACGCAATGACCCTTTCCAAGATTTTCACATCTGCAATTTAAGAACAACGTCTGAGAAAGAGGAAATATACAGCATATGTAACAAAAATCTAGTGTTGTTGCTTTAAGTTTCTCAGAAAATCTAAGTTCAGAGAACTAGAACGAAATATGAAGGTAGCATTTAAAAGTGTAGCCTCAAAAATCTGACTAAGGCATGCCCATCTTGCATCCTGTACTCATGTGCCCTATTAGTGGCTTTGATGAAAACTAACCTAAAGTCAACAATTCACCTTTTTGTTTTGTTTTTATGGATGACTTCCCACTGTGTTACAAGGCATAGGTTATGGTACCAGAGGGATAATTTTATAATTTAAAAATAAAGTAGTTAAAACATTCAGATATAACTCAAAGCTCATAGAGGAGATTCATCACAGTATCTTCAGGATATCTAACTCCAAATGTACTCTATAGTTAGCTTTAAACATTAAGTTCAGAAATAGTGAATTAGTCAGGATATAATGACACATACATTGTATCATCATTACCACAAGCAAATCAATTCCCACTAATCATCATCCTTCCATGAACCAGATCACAGAGATTTTTCAGCATCTCCCAACTTTCCCACCTCTAAGAAAGTCTGAGAGATCCAGTGGACAAATTGGCATTGTCTAAAAGAAAAAACTTGATCATTTGAATTGGCAACAAGTTGGTAACAGACTCTGTCCCTAGCTCTTGAGCTCTGCAGAACCTTTTATCTGGCGTAATGTTAAAGGACAGTGCCCTAAAAGACACTCCTTCAAAGGAGACTTTTATTGCTTCTTCCCTGCATTCAATATGCTATCCCTACATTATCTCTCATTGTGAAAATCTATGATCACCATGGGCTGTGAATACTTACACTAAAAAGGTAAGGCTTGGATGACATATCTTTGGAATTGAAGGCAATAAAAGTGAAAGAGCCCTGAGGAGCTTGCATCAAAGCAACAAGCAGAATTTATTTAGCAAACACTTCAAACCAAATGTAAAAAATTTACATAACTTGTTTCATATTTAATTTTGATTGTAGTTTAAAACTATATATTGAGGGGCTAGAGAAATGGATCATCTATTCAGAGTACTTACTGCTCTTAAAAAGGTCCAAACTTGGGTTCCATGGAGGCTCACAACAATATCTAGTTCCAATTCAGGTTATATAACTTCCTCTTCTGGTTTCCAAGGGAACTGCATACAAAAGGTATACTTATACCTAGCATAAAATAAGTATTTTTAGCATAAAATAAGTATTTTTTAAAAAATATATACTGAATATCTGCTATAGTAGAATATATATGTCATATTACATATGAAGTTATGAGTATGTATATGTATGTGTATTCATATGTATGAATTTGTACTTATGAATATGTACATATGAACTTATGAATCTGAGAGAGAACAAAGATCGGTATGTGGGAGGTTCTGAAGGAAGGAAATGGAAGAGAAAATGACATAATTATATTATCACCTCATAAAAATTAAAGAAATAATTGAAAAAATTTCACAGGTAAAATTATACAATACTGCAAAATAGAAAGTCTATATACTTTGGGTTGCAAGAAATTATGTCAGGGATATATGAGTACAAATGACCTCACATGATTTGTGTAGATCTCAAAAACCCCATTATCCAGATAACAACATTATAATAATAGGCATATTTGCCAATATAGTTTGAGTGGTAACAATCACCCTAATAATTAGATAACTTTAAGTTTGGGGATATTTTGCCATATTATAATTAGAGGTCTTGGCACAGCTTCCTGTTTTGAAAGTGCTACTCGATTTGAGGATATCACAATATGAAGTCTGATTTACATTAACTTGTATGCTAACCATGAGAGCGTTCCCCTTCTCATATTATGCCCATGCAAAATAAAAAAATACTTATCATCAGTCCAAAGCAACAGGAGTTCATAGCAGTGACTTCTAGCAAACTGTCTTAATTAGAGCATCATGAGAGTTCTCCTTAATGTAAAATAGTCTTCCTGAGTCACATGAAAAACAAAGAAGATTTAGACTTGACCCTGCTATGACCACTGTGAGCTTCTAACACAGCAGGAAAGCAAGATTCACAAACATGAAGCATAATTAATTGTAAATGGAGTAAAAGATAACAAAGCCCAGATGAATAAACAGAGCATGGTACATTCATGCATTCCATACACAAGATAAGAAATTTCTGGGGGCAGGACTATTTGAAAGAAGCCACTCCCTTTGTCTGGACATTTACAATTGCAGGCACACCTTATCACCTTCCCTGCACAGGAATCTGACAAGGGCCAACAACAGACAGAAATCCATTTCCTGGTTATTGCACTAGTTTGCTCTCAGAGTGCTTGCTTTCCTGGCCCTATATGCTGGCTGTCACTATCCATTTATAGTTCCTTGGGTTGGCAACATTTTTAGATTCTTTTCTCTGATTTAGTGAAATTGTATCCTTCTGGACTTTGTACTCTGAACCCTCTGTTGAGTTTCATTTTATACATATACAGTATTCTCTCTGTGTGTATGTATATATGATAGAGAATGATCATTTCTTAGTTAAAAGGAAGCTAAAAGCCAGGTCAGCTCCTGGCTGTCCCTGGCAAACTGAGGAATGGCAGAATGAAGAGCAAAGGACAATGACTGTAAGAATAACCTACAAAGATACCTAATGATCAAATTAAAATCAAGTCAAGGTGACCAAGAGCTCAGAGCTACCGTGTGAAAGACACTGATCCTCCAGGGTGATCATTTCTAGGGCTAGTGGGGAAAGTTCAAACATGTCCCCTGACAGTACATACACTCAGCTGTGGCTGATAAATAAAGCGCTTCCTCTAACACTGCCTTAGAGCCACTTGGAGTGAAACTTGGGTGCTCAAAAGCCAAGCAGACTAAAGATTTAAGCAAGTTTAACGTATATATAGACAGCTATGATAGCTGGCCTATCTACAGGGTCTGCAGTTGGCCTAGTATCTGAAGAGAATTGCAAACAATTCAGCTTCCTGAAAACATAAATCTGTAAGGAAAATACATGAGCTATCATCACACAGTATCATCCCAATTTCAGTGAAATTCTGAGATGCCCTTTGCCCTTAAAAATGATGCATTAAATGAGATAACATGCATGAACAGTTCAGAGCAGAACCTTGATGTGCCCATGAATATTACTACATTCTGCTGAGTACTTCTTAAGTCCTCTTGAGACACTGCTCAAGCAAACTACAACTAAGTCCCCAGATCCTGAGATAAAAATGCCATTGATGCCAACCAACACTGCAAGGTTCTGATTCTTATAAAGATGGGGGGAGGGTAAACAGAAGTGACTCCTAGTTGCTACAACCCAAGTAGTTTCTAGTAGAGTTTCACTGGATGGAGGTACTGTTCATTCTTGAAATCTGTTAGTGACATGTAACATACACCCCAGTCTTTCACATGCTTTCCTACAAAACAGGAACACGTCCACAAGCAGACTATGCAAATATGAATCTGAGTAGAGAGCCTATGGGTCTTAGAGACAGTGGAACAAAAATGAATTGTACAAAAATAGAGACTCACATGCTGGTGCCACACATCTGTAGAGAAAAGAACATGTTTATCTGAAAGAAATTTTGACCATTTTTATCTGTACTACAACTGATATTTTCTGACTATAAAACAATTGTCTTAATATAAGAATGTACTTGTATAGAGAACAAAAGCATAGAAAAGTGCAGAATGTTTTGTTGATGCTGTTTGGATTTTGAAATAGGATCTTAATATATAGCATGGCCTCAAACTCACAATCCTACTTTATCCACCCAAGTACTGGGATCACACTGCCAGTCTACCTGGCATAATAGTTAGCAGAATTTAAACATTAAAATATTTAAATAGGATCTAAATGGAAGAAATACTGTTCCGATAACAGGCTTGATATTTACTTGTGATTTTCCTTATGATATTTCCTAAAAATGAATGTCATGTCCACACTGTATCTCAAGTTCACATCCCAGAATTTGCTCTGCCTTCCTTAAATAACTCATATGAGAAGTGCATATCTTCAGTCTCAGAGTCTTCATAGAAAGTTAATGAAGGACTTCTCCAAAGGTAAGGATCTACCTGAATTACAGAAAGCTTCCTTGTGACTGTCTATGTTCAACACAGATAAAACTGGGTAAGAAGCTCTCCCCACAGAAGGTTCTGTTTGTGTGTGAGTACAGAAGCTTTATTAACCTCTCCTCTGCTTTTTGTCTGATGTTCTTCCTTCTGTTAGCAGTGCTAGTTATATTAACAGAAATTGAGTTCTCCATCTTTATGGATGAGGTCAAAGATCCTCAGGCCAGTATTACCCTCCCACAGTCTTTCTCACTTTCCCCATTAATATGACTTCCTACCGCTGCATAGCATTTCCTCTGATCACCCCAAACCAAGGCCTCTTCCCTAACCACTAGAAACCTAACAAACCAGTGCTTTGGTTTATCGTTTCCTTCTTCTCATCCAATCCTGCATAGCACACTTGTTAGGAGACTTCCACTCCTTTTAAATTCTGCTACACGACATCCATTGTCTATGCAGGAAAAAAAAAATCAAATTACAGTCTCTGGAGATAAAGAATATTATTTAAAGTTTCTTTTCTTTTAATAATACTTCTAAGAGAAAGTGGACTCTTATTAGATGAATTTGTTAATATTCCTACTAAAATGTTTGAGCCACAATAGAACAATTTAAAGGAAGTTATGCTGTCACAAAGATACTAAAATGTACCTATTCAGAAAAGAAATGTTAGCCTGGGCCCAAACCTCCAAGTGTAAGGTCTAAGATAATGCTCTATATAGGCAGATGATGCTACTTGCCTCACTCACACTCTCCTTAGAAAGATCCAGCCTCTGCCCCAGCCTGTGTCCTTTCTAGTGATTCACCGCTTCTCATTAACTCGAGAGTTATAAATAATCATCTGTCCCCCAGAAGGAGGACCTGAACCACAGAGCCCCTTGTTGACGGGTGGCCCAGCAACCAGTGGAGGAATCACAGAGGCAGGACGTGTTTCACTTTGGCAGAGGCCATTGGAAAACAGCAGCGACACATAAAGCTAAACTTTATGCTAAGGAAACTCCTGAAGTAAAAGAGGGATTGATTAAAATCATGAGCATTTTCAAGCAGAAAAACTGAGAAAGTAGCTGCCATGAGAACAAAATGCATTGCCAGAGATGGGAGCAGGACTAAGAGATAGAAGGACTCTCTTCGCATCACAGGTAAAGTGCTAAGTCTCTCAGTAAACCACAAACTCCTGCAGCCCAACTTCCGTGACTGTGAGAGCCCTATCTCAGAGTAGAATCATCCTTTGTGGTTCTTCCCAGATAAGGGTGAAACTCGTGACCTTTTGAGCCTGAAGTGGCTCCTTAGCATAGCAAGTACATTTATTTCTAATCATGTTTGGCTACAATTTCTGGGGAAGAAAACACTTTATCCACTGTCTTCAATGACAATTGCCTCCTATTCTCTTCATCTGTGAAACTTCCCATAGAAAAAATAAACACGCTGAAATTCATTTACCCTAAATCACAAATGGCTAGAAAACAACGCTGTTAGCATCTTAACAGAATGCATGTGTTATAGTAACGTGGTTCATTGTGCATTGCAGAGTGTCAGTCAAGTTCTCATGCTGACTCAGCGAAGCATGAGTGTGACTAAGAATTAGCCCAGTAAAAGTAAGTAAGCTTCACACCAGTTATTGATCAGCCATTGCTGCAAGATCCAATAAGAGGAGTTTGAAGCAATCTCCAAAGAAGCTGATGATGGAAGATTGCCTTACAGTTCCCTCCAGCTGGCTAGGGTCAACAGTCCTCTACTCTTAAGAGGGCCAGAGCATTAAGCTAAAATTTAAGCAAACAGTGCCTTGAGCATCAGGAGAGCCTGTGCAAAGCAGAACTGTGAGAGTGCCATGTACACGAATCTAAATGCTACATCACGTTATACCACTATAAAACCAGATTCCTGTCTTTTTAGAGCTCAGGTGAGATAGGCACAAACAGAGAGAAATGAGGAAGGTATTAGGACCATCATGGAAATGAAGGAACTTCTCCTCTTTCTTGAACAAAGCTACGACTTCAACTTCATGAACTTCATCAACAGTGAATGATCTGTCGTGTGTATGTGTGTGTGTGTGTGTGTGAGAGAGAGAGAGAGAGAGAGAGAGAGAGAGAGAGAGACAGAGAGACAGAGAGAGAGACAGAGAGACAGAGAGACAGAGAGAGAGAGAGAGAGCATAAGTGTGCATGTGTGTGCATGTGTGTACGTACATGTATGTCAGTCTTTGTGTTTATTTTTCTTTAAATGAGTACATTTAAACAAATGAGTAACATAACTAATCTTTTCTGAAAGACCTCCAAAAAGCATTTGTATATAAGGAATAGATTGTGGGCTGACTTCTTTGAGATCTAGACTCTGGACATCTTTCTTGAACTTGTACAAATGCAACCGCCATGCAGTTGAGGAACAGAGGGCTTGGCCATTTCCAAATAGCATTCACTCACCCCATAAAATCTGTTTGGTGGTTCCAAAGAACAAATGGCTTTTGCTGGGCTCTTCAATGATATGATTTGCATGCGTAAAGTGAGATCCCACCGTAATTGTAGGATATTGCTTGCCATTACTGTCATTAGAAGCAGGCAGATGTAGGAGCACTCCCGGGGAAAATCTTCCCGCTGGGTTTTCATGGAGATAAGTGCATGAAATCCACTTTTGAAAAGATGTTGAATGGAATGAATCTGCCATTCTCTGGCTGCCTGATGATGATTTGCTTGTTAATTGGAAGTTTAGGCTTTAGAGAAGCCTTAACAAATTTGATTGCTAAATTCAGGAGGTTTACACCCTCTTTGCAAGCCACATTCAGAGGCATAAATCCTCCTCTGTGCGTATTTGTCTACGTGCTCATTTAGAATCTCTGTGAAAAGAAACCAATCTCTACCCCTCTGTCAGCAGTGCATTCTGGACAGCTTTACCCACAAACAAGAACAAAGCTCTATGTCTCTTTGTCAGAGTCTCTGGGGCTGGGAGGGAGAGGACAGACTGAGTCCTGAGCTAAGCTGAGATCAAGCTTGTCTCCACATGTGTTTGGTGAATATCCTGTCCTGTGTCCTCTGCTGCCATCAACTGCCTGACTGAGCCCCACTCATGAGCATTATTTCCATTCCATTCCAAATCAGCTTTCCTGCTGCTAATAAGCTCAAGACAAACTCAGAATCAAAACAAAACAAACAATGAAAAAGTAAATAAAACCACATTTGTTTGAAAATCCTGCTGATTTTTTCCCCTCTGACAGTGCTGGCGTGTTCTGCTCTAAACAATGATGCTGCTACCTGGCAAGAATCCCACCTTCCCAGAAAAGCCTTCTTTTACTTTTAATGGCTGTGTTTGCAAAACCACAAAATGGCTTCACTCATCTGTCCAGATTAGTTTCCTCCAAACTACAATAAGTTTATTGTCAGCCAATGAGTGATAACTTCCCTGTGGAGCTGTGTAAGCAACTGTGCACATATCTCACAGAAGGGCTACTGCAGGGTGCCAGGAATCATTTCTCAGACAGGGGTTCAAGGAGAAAGAAATGAGAGCCTTTCTTCATCATTCCCAGTAATTCTGCCCCATGTTCATCCACTCATAAACCTGTGTTTGACCATACCAACATAGTACATGAAACTAGCATGAAGTTAGTTACAGCATAAACACACATGTGATCAACCCAGGCAAAGCCAGTGTTTACAGCCACTGATCAACTAAAGGCATCTCCATGCTCCATAGTCCTCTAGGAGTCTTTTTGTTATTTCAAAAACACATCCAGTTATAGCTAAGCTGTGGCAGTCAGGCAAAGACTAAGTCTGTCCATGGATTTTAAAACTTCAGCCTGGAGCCTTTCTTTAGCTGATGGAAGATGCCATTGAGGTTTCTTTTCCTTACTTATAGACATTTCTATATGCCAGGGTCTTGGTAAATAGTGTAATAATGAGTATATAATAATAACCAGGGCTTTTGCTTTGTGAAATATCAGGATGGAAGATAGCTGAGCAGCAGTAGCAGCAAACCTCAACAAGAGCACCCAACTTAGTCTAAAAAGTCTAGCTGAGGTTTTCCTAGGTTGTGCATCCTTTACTAGAAACCTAAAGAACCAGGTATGAGTTGAGAAGGAAGGGCAAGGCCATTTGAACAAGACAAGCACTGTGTGAAGGCTCATATGCAAGAAATCTCAGAAGGCATTCAAGACTAGAGGATGTTGGAGATTATGTTGTTTCATGGCAAATAATTGTCCCACCCACTGGCTTAATAAAAAGTGCTAATTGGTCAAAGGCAGGCAGGAAGTGTGGGCGGGGCTACCAGACTAAGTAAACTCTTGAGAACAGGAAACACAGGGCAGAATGCCAGAGAGAAGCCGGAAGAAGCAGAGGACAACCATGCTGCTCTAAGAAAAGGTACCCAGTCACATGGCTGAACAAGATAAGAGACAGGGTTAGTTTAAGGATAAAGAGCTAGCAAATTATACGCCTGGGCCTTAGGCCAATCAGCCTAAAACTATTATAAGCATCTCTATGTCTCTGCGGGTCTGTGGGTCTTCGGGCCTAAACCTTGAGGCTAGGCCCGAAAGTCAGGGCCAGAAACCTCCTACTACAGGAGGACTCTGGTGGAGATTTGTTGTGACATTAATTTGGAGAGATAACCATACTAGGAAGGAGGAATGAAGTTGTATTTGGAATGGTAACAGGTAGATTCATGAATGATGATGATCACTATTCTTGGCCCAGAGTGGATGCGAAATAAATTTGGATTGAATTAACATATGGATAGAAGAAAGAATAAGGGAAAAAAGAAGGAGGGAAAGAACAGAGAGGGAAGGAGAAAGGGAGGGAGAAAGGAAGACAGGAAAGAAGAGAAGAAGAAAGAAGAAAACTGGAGATCTTAGGGTACATCAAGTGTTAGTGATGTTCTGTAAACCAAGGAGGAATTTCTACTTTACAATGAAAGCTTTTCTTCTGACCTGTCCTCAGCACATCTCAGTGTATGGTTCATCCAGCAACCAGGCTAAGTCCTCTAGGATGACTGGGCACATACTTCTGCTCATCCTGTGAGAAGCTGGGATGAATACACATTATCTGTAGGAATAAATTGACTTTTTAAAAGTAACTTTCAAAAGAAAGGATCCTTTTCCAGGGGCCTAGACAGAAAACAAGCTTGGATGAAAACAGGATAAGAGTGAAAATGAACTGATCTACTGACCACTACAAGCTCATCCTCTTTGTGACTCTGAAGAGCCACCACTGGCACACCGCAGCCCTCCACTGGAATACCACAGCCCTCCATTGGAATACCACAGCCCTCCACTGGAACACCAAGGCCCTCCACTGGCACACTGCAGCCCTCCACTGACACACCGCAGCCCTCCAATTAAATTTATTTCTAAAACAAGGGACACCTCAAAGTATGTGAGTTCTTTTTATCACAGCAAAGATTATTACTTGACTGAGTATAGAACAATGAACCAACAGTGATCAGATAGAATGCCTATCAAGAGGCATGGTAGTAGTGGTTCTGGGGAATTAAGTTAAGGGTTTGGAGAGCAGGTCTCTAGTCATTTGAAAACACAGCTCAGCTCAGCTCTATTCCAGTAATTTAGTCTCATGACAATATTTAACTTATTTTGGATTTTAAATATGGAAACAAAGAGCACATCATTTTCAAATTTATAGAAGAGAAGTATTCAGTCTCACAAAGTCTAAGGAACCCCAGACACAAGCCACTCAACACCCTGGTTTTGCTTGGGCTTACTTTCATGGAGGATTTTAAAATAGATATAGGTAACTTCCACAAACACATGCTCCACCATAATACCATTTATTTAAGTAACGTTTGCCACATATGATGCTAAGACACATTAGCCTGTTTTCTTTCATTCTACCTGAGAGTTGTTCCTCTATATGCTGTAGGCCTAGGGTAAAAGACAAAGTGTTTCCTTTCCACCCTTGGGGGGAATTAAATAGAGCAAGAAAAGCCAGCAGAGTTACAAAGTTGTCTCCAAGGTCAGCTTCCCCTGTTAGCAGGAGAACTGGAAATAAAAGCCCAGCATTCCTTCCTTTCTCTTTCCTGTCCTGTGCCCATTGGACCAAATTGCTCTCAATCAATAGGCAGCCAGTTATGACAGATTCACATTTCACCTAGTGTCAATAAAAACAAAAATCAAGTTTTAATCAAAACACATAACCAAGATCTACATTTCTCTTGGTCTCAATAAATCTTCCCCAAAGGAAGCAGGCTAAGATTCTTTACATTTAAAAATGAGCCCTGCTGGGACTCCAAATTCTAGTTCGATTTTTGAGCTGAGGCATTTTTTTTCTTTATCAGACACTTGGTGCTGTGCTGTGATAAGAGCCCCATGCAGACCATAAAACTAATTTATCATCTGTAAGGTGTACAAAGAAAATGGTAGCTGCCTACTTGTCTGCTTGACATATTAGGTCATTTTTGCCGCTAGCTTTCTAATACCGAGCAATTTTATCAGCTATTTATATACATTAATTGTGGATACCCATATGCTCGATGCTGTATTTAATAATGCATTGCATTGAATATGCATTCCTTAAGTCGTAGCATGCAGTGAGCATCTTGCGTTTGGCTATTTGGTTTGCCTATTAAAGGCCATTATTCAGCTATGCCATGTTACCCTCTCTTTCAACTAAATTTATGCTTCTTTAAATCTGGCTCACCCTTCTGAAACCCACTGAAGTGGACAAGGCCACCTCACATGTCCCAAGGGCTGCAAGGAAAAACTAACAGGAAAAATACCATGGTCCACTTAATAATACTCAAGCCGAAGGATTATTTGATAGATTTTTTCCCCCAAAGGACAGCAGCATATTCACGCTTCACAGTGTAAATATAAATACAGTTCCCAGGCAACAGAGACACGGAATGCTAGATAAAGTGTGAAAAACACAGCCTCAAATAGCTATACCACAGTGATTTCTTGACTAGCAAAGGAGAATCAGCACAAACATTCAAAGCATTCCCAACCTCTACCCTACATGCCCTCTTTTCTGTGGTCCCCATGAAAAGAAAATTAACCCAATAGAATCCTTGTCAGCTAGTAACTCCCCATATCCTCTATCATGAAAACACCTTCCTCAGGAGAGACACCCCTCCCACAGGCCACAAGTGTTAACATTTGCATCATAAAATTAACTGCTGTACAACACAGTTTTAAATGGCCCTGATCAAAGACCAACAGCTTCTGTGGGTATAGTAATCTATAACCTATTATCCCTTGAGTTTCTTGGTTCAGAACACATTTTCAGAGGTCCTTTTTTTGCACAACAGAACAAAAGGAAGGTACAGTTTTGATCTTAGAGAGAGAAAAATACCAAGGAAGCCAGAACTAAGTTAAGTGTAGCAGATATGGAACCAAGGCTGACAAAGCCAGCCTGGGGACAGAGGGTGAGCCAGCCAGGTGACAGAAAGAATGGAAGGTGCTGACCTGAGAGTCCATATGGGAGACAGGCTATTCCTCCTCTTATGCAAGTCTGCATTGTGCAATCCCATACTGAAATGTACTCCAAAGCTCTTTTAAGTGTAGGTAATGAAACGATATGCATAAAATAAATAAAACTTCTTTTCCCGAAAAACCTTTTCTAAAACTCTAGTTCCAGTATGCAGCCTATTCTCACAATAAGCCTCATAAAGGAGTAGAATAATCTACATTTAAATTTTCAAATCCCTTTATCTTCCTGGATTCTTCACTTACAGTGTTTGTGTAAGTAAACAAAATATACAAAGAATAGGCCACAGTGAACATGCTAAACTAGCTAATATCCTAATATCATCAGGTATTCCATTACTGAACATTGTCTTGACTTAATATCAGCAGTTCAAGTTCTTTTCTGTGTGTGCTTGTCCCACAAGAGGGTCAAAAAAGAATCAATGCCATTGCATCTGTTTCCCACAGAATGCCTCTTCGTATCTCTGAACCCTCATTATACAGTTATCCACACACAAATCTTCCCTGTGCTTAGTGGCAAGGCTCAGTAATATCTTTCCAGTATTTGGTCTGTCATTTTTCTGGCTCCATCCAGTGGCTGATCTCCATCCTAGTCAAAAGTCCCTCAAATCTTGGATACACCTGGATTCAGAAAGTAGAAATGAGGCCCACTATAAATATCTAGAATTGGGATTTAGTCATCTCCTATCAAGAAGTCTCACCCCTCCGCACAGTCTAGCTTGCCCTATACACAGTAAACAACTGTCACCAAAGTTGTATGTAGTCTGAGGCGCCTCTCCTGCATATTAGCACCATTATCAAGTTTATCAAAAGTTTTATGTCAGCTGCTTAGTTTACATGCTTGCGAGCCAGGCTAGGCCATTCTGTAGCCTACAGCTGATGCTCCACTAACCTTTATCATTTTATGCAGTCTAGGATTCCAGCCCAAAGAATGATTACAATCACAGTTAAGGTGAATGGACCTTACCATGCCAATGATCCTCCTTGAGAATACCCCTCACATACACTCTAAAAGGCTAACCTTAATTTAGATATTCTGTCCCCTTTGTGCCCAGATGCTTGAGTGGACAAACAAGATAAACCCTCACAGAAACATACACAGTTCAGGAAATAAACAAAGCATATATGGAACTGAGGATTCAGTGAACCACAGAGTTCAAAACATTCCTCCTTAAGGTTATATGAGAAGTAATAATTGCTGGGATCAGAGACTCTTCAACTGGCTAAAATACACAAGGAGCTTTCACAGGTGATGGCCCATGCTAGCTTGCATCTGTGGAGGGGGCACTTTTAAGTGACTTAACTATCTTTGAATCACCCATGTTCCCCTAAGTAACATCCTCACTCATGTTTCTGTGATCATCCAAATGATTTTACTGCTTTACTAAATTAGACTTGGGTACAATTGTGTCTTTGATGTGCCATTAATGCCTATCTGGGGTCAATAACACATTTCTTCATGTCTGTTCATGGAAAGTCACACAATCACAATTTAAAAAATGGTACCTGCCTATAGTCCAATACAGGCAGAATGGTATGATTATGGTATGGTGTGATTTTGAGGCCAACCTGAGCTATACAACAAGATTTTGTCTCAAAAACCAACCAAACCCAACAGCATGAAAGAGAAATAAAGGATAATATGAGTTCATGAAGTACCCTGAATTACCAGGGAAATCTTAGTAAAAAAGAACAAAGCTAAAGATTTCTTGCCTCCTGATTTCAGAACTACATGAGCAGTTAGCAGCAGTGAGATTGCACAGAGATTGGAGATAGACTAAAGGGCCGGGAATCACAAGCTTTCACACACAGTCAAGTGATTTTCAGCAAGATTGCAGGATGACTTGGAGCCGTAAGGACAGTGTATGGACAAACACTGTCAGAAAAACTGGGTGTTTATGTGGGAAAAAAAAGATATTAGGTCCTTACATTATATCCAAAAAATTATCTCCATCTGGGCCATGATATACATACAAGTAAGAATCAGAACTATGAAGAATAGACGGGACTAGAAGGTTCTTCATGACTCTGAACTTGGCAATCATTGCTTAAGGATATCACTAAAAGCAAAGAAAAGCAGAGACACAAAAGGCTTCCTCAAAATTAAAACCTCTTATTATTCAAAACTCACTTTGTGAAGTTAAAAAAAATCAATCTTGATATGGAAAATAATAACTTGTAAATAACATCTGAAATATATATGAAGAACTGTTATATCCAAAATTTAATAAAAACTAACCACCAATTAACAGTACAAAGACAACTCAGTGCATATTTCTCAAAAGAGGGTATACACAGGTAAACACTTAAAATGATTAACAGCATCACTAATCGTGAGAACAAATATAAGATTACAATTTACACCCACTGGGATGGTCACTCTAAGGATAAAAACACAGTAAAATGGTTATAAAAACTTAAGTGTAAACAAAAATGAGGAGAAAGTGAAACTTTGGGTCACTGTACAATTAATGAGAATGTGAAATTATGGAAATGGTGCTGGCAGCCCCGTACCTCCAATTAACCATAGAATTTCCATATAACACAATTCCTCTAGTTCTGTGTAAACACCTGTACACACACATGTACATATTGGGCATGTACATGTACTCACATGTGGGATCTTAAGAGATTCAAAAGCGGAAAACCCAAGTCGACACTTGTTGACTCATACGTGCAGGTGCATAAGGGCAACTCTACAGAGTCAATGGAGCATTATGAGCCTTGAGGATGGGGGATTATGACATGTGGAACAACATGTATGAATCCTGGAAGATGTCATGTTTGGTGAAACAAGTCATACACAGAGGGATAAAATTTGTATGACTCCACTCATACGCAGTCTAGTCATGAAATCCATAGACAGATTGTGTTACATGTTATAGGAAAAAGGAAGCTGTGTAATAAGTACAGTGTTTCAGGTAAAACTTTCTAGTTCAAAATGCTCCGTGGATGGGTGCTAATTATTATTGCTGTTTTTTTTTTTACTGTGTATAAGTCAATCTATGAATTGTGTGTGTGCACATGAATGTGTGTGTGTGCTTCAACTTGTCTGCCTGTAGATGTGCAAATGCTACAGTGTATGTGTGGAGGTCACAGAATAACCTTTGGTTTCAATCCTTGCCATCCCCACTGCTTGACACAGAGTCTCCTATTTTTCACCACTGTGTATGCCAGTCTAACTGGCCAGCAGGCTTCTGGGGATACTCTTTTCTCTGACTCTCTTGCCATAGGAGCGGTGGTACCCAATCCACACACAGATCTTCATTCTTGCACAGCAAGTAGCTTACCCACAGTCATAAGGAGGATTGTTGTGATAAAACACCATGACCAAAAGCAGCTTGGGAAGAAAATGGTTTATTTGGGCTACATATCCTGAATCACATCCATTGAGGGAAACAAAGGCAGGGAAGCCTGGAGGTAGGAGCTGTTGCAGAAGCCCTGGAAGTTTGTTTCTTGTTCTTTATGGCTTATTTGGGTTGCTTCTTTATAGAAAGAGGATCACGAACCTAGGCATGGCACCACCCATAATGAAACGGAGTCACTCATATCAATCACTGCTTAAGAGAATGTCCAACAATTTTGCCTACACTCCAGTCTTGTGAAGGCATTTTCTCAGGTGACATTTGTTCCTCTCTGATGACTCCGGCTTTTCTCAAATGACAGAACAAAAGAAACTACCCACACTCACTAAGCCATTCCTCCCTCAGCCAGGTAGTGATTATGGCACAATCACATGAATAAACTCAGTGCCACAGATTATACAGTTTGAAAACCAGGGTAAAAGGTACAGTTTAGGTTATGCATATGCTGTTTTTTTATTGATGAAAATTATTTAGGAAAAATATAGCCCTCAACTAAGAATCAATTTACATAACCCAGTTGGGAGCATGAAGATTCAAAATATTTATTATACAAATATTATACTATGTCTTGTGATTAGATGCTGTGTGAAAACACCAGTCTATACCCATGTTCCTATAACATACCTGCAACAGGATCCTGACCCTGCTTCTGGCCCAACTTCTACCCCTCCTCTTCTCTTCTAGTTAGTAGATTCCCTGAGGTGGGCAACCCTGTATCTCACTGCATAGCTTTTGCCCATATTTCTTTTTAGAACTACTTCATACTTTTGGGAGTACTACATGTGGTCATAGTGTTTGTGATTAAGAGAACTTACTACAGCCCATGACTTGGATCTGGGAATCCCTTGTCCAACCTCTTCCTGACTGAAATGAAATAGATGTTTTGATGCTCCAGACATGCCACTCCTTATTCTGCTGGTTGTCATTGATAGCCATTCCATGCTGGGAGAATCATACCAGTATCCATACCAAGAAGTAAAATTAAGAATATTGATCCTGCCTCATTTTGGATTTTTGATATTTTTTAATTATAAAGTTTTACACTGGTTTTGAGTATTTTAAATATTGTGTTAAAAATAATACTTATTTTGATTGCTAGTACTTTTGGGGGATTTGGTTTGGTTCTTGTTGCCTTTGCTGAGTCCCTAAAATGTGCTTTGAATAAGAGCCTCACAAATACTTCATTTAAGTTCTACCCTTTACCCCAACAAAAATTTTAAAGATGGGGTGGGGGATAGAATAGGCAGTTTTGCATGTTATTAAACTGTTCAGGAGAAGTGAAGTCACATGCCAGTCAATAATTTGGTGTAGCAAAGATTTGAGACGATTCACCTGTGTCCCTAAGTAGAAAAGAGCTGTATGTAGATGACTCTCATATACCTTTTGGATAAGATCATTTCAACTGAGAATCAAAAGCTTATATTTAAATATCATAAATTTCATATCTATAAAAAATGAAGTTCCTGAAGGCTAACTTTCTGCAAATTTGTTCTCTTTAAAGATGTTAATAGAGCAGTTTGGTCTTCTTAATAGATTTTTATTGTTTCATGATAGGTATCAAGAAACTGTCAAAAAAAAATACAGCAAACAGGTCAGAAAGAAAGTACTAAGCCTATCAGTCAATTCTCTCTTCAAGTGACCAGACCCAGTGTGTGTGTGTGTGTGTGTGTGTGTGTGTGTGTGTGTGTGTGTGTGTGTGTGTGTGTGTGTGAAAGAGAGAGAGTTCTGTATCTCCCCCACCCCAGGCCTTGTTTATTAGCTCTCAAACAAGCATATATAACTTTGTCTTTTCAGCACCACAGAACTTCCCTCCTTGACTAGGAAAGGAGACGCCCAACATCCTCCTGGTAGATGACACTGGCCCAGACAGTCTGCTCTCCTGTTCCATGGGACTGCATTAGAAATCAGCCTGACAACGTCCTGCTTAGATCTCTGCACAGGACTGTTGAGAGGAAAACCTGTCTGTTTTTTCCACAGGCGAGGCAGATGCCGTCACACCGAGGGCTCAGTGGGAGAGCCAGGATAATGAGGCATTTTGAAACCACAGACATTGTCAGAAAGACAGAAACCGGGAAAAGGGCTAAGGTGGTGAGTGATTATTTCTCAGAGAAGCAATGGAACACGAAATGCATCTCAGTTTGGGTGAGTCAGAGAGATGAGGAAAGGAGGTGTGCTTAGGATTGTTTACCACTTAATGCCCAGTGTCATCATGGTGTGGTCTTGGTGCCTGTGAATTGAAATAAATAAAGATTTGCCAACTTTGCTACTGTGTATTTCTATGGACACTCACACACAATGGTGTTCCTTAAAGGTTGCACAAAAGTCAGGCTTAGATTCACTTATTAAGTATATAGTTTAATAAGTGCTTAGAATGTTGTCGACTACTAGCTGTTTCCTGTATTCTAGACTAAACTATATAAAATTTGATTGCTGCAGATTCATTAATTTGAGTCTTTTCTCTTAGTCTTTTCATTGATAAGTAAAATGTGCTAGAAGCACAGTGTTTACTGAGCCTACACTGAAGTGTGTCTAAGTGTCTATAGGATGTCTGAGTATCTTTGTTGACTATATAGCCTGACTGAACCAAGTCATCTCCAGGTTATGTCAATTGTCTTGAAACAATTAGTTTAGAATTCTTTTCATTCTTAATAGTTACATTAAGAAATAAATTATTTATATAATTTAGTATATAATATGTTGTATAAATTATAATTATATAAACTGTATAAATATATAATTATATTTATATCAATTTCCATTTGAAATTTGCCTATGAACATGAAATGGTCAGATCTCTATGTACAGGACTGTGGGGAGGGAAGACCTACAAAATTCATATTTCTAGGTAATCTGTTGAATTACTATCTTCAGTAACAGAATGGACCTTTAGAGGCTTGATACTAGGTCCTGGCTACCATGAAGGTCTTCATGGGAAAAAATACCAAGCACTGAAGACAATTTTCACTCCTTTGGTGATAATACATCAGCTCTGGTCCCAACCCTTCAGGGCTTCCATTCCTTCTCTGTTACCAGTGGGATCTGAGGTAGAACTTCTCAAAAGAGTGAAAGCTACCCCAGCTACCAAGTGTCTTGTTAAATAATCCACAAACATACACAACAACTCAACAACACCTTCTCAAGAGACTGTGCACATTGTCTGCAAACAGACAGAGAAAAAAGTCAAGACCACTCCTACATGAGTCATGAAAATGTTCCACATGGAATGGGCACTTACTTGGTGCATCAACTGAGTGTGGCTCACAGTAAGCATGATTGCTACCCTGGCCCTTACTTCACACAGAGACCTGCATAGGATTCCTCCACAGAACCCTACACATCCTTTCTGATATGTTTGTTCTTAAGTTATCCATTCTTTAGATAGAATATAAACTCTGTAATCATGAGACTAATGAACATGTATTATGTGATCAAAGCATACTTTATTCATTCAATTAATCCTCAAGTTCCTTACCAATCAGATCCTTCTGTCTATTGGCTGAAAAACAAGACTCAGGTAGTACCCTCAAGGTTATGCTTATTCAAAGAGTTGTCACTAGTGTTCAACTTATTGGCTTCGACTTTGTACTCTCTATGTTAAGTGGCAACAAACAGACTGTCCAATTCTTTATCACTGATACCCCCAGAGCCTTACACACTGCAGGCACTATAATTAAGGCTCACAAATATTTATCAAATGAATAAATACATAAATACATTTTGTATGCTAGCCATAAGTCATGATTTCCAAAGAGGTAAATAAGTTATAGCTCATGACTTTGAGTTACTCACACTATATCAAATTCCAATGAAACCAGCAAAACCTAGACAAGTTGAAGACTTTATATGAGGCTGCAGATATTAATCTTATACCACATATATTAAAATCAACAGTTTCTGTTAACTTTAAATATTATTTATAATGATTGAGCTTAACTGTGCTACAGTGTTTTTCAAAAGACCATGTGAGAAGAAAGCACAGAAGAATAAGAGATGCACTGGACTCAAAATCATGGCATGATTTTATCACTGCCACAACACAAATGTTGAGGAAGAAAATCAACTGTTGAGCTGTTTTTCATCCCTCTTGAACATTTCAGGTTATCTTTCAGAAGTAAGCGGTAAGCAAAGTGCATTGTGGACAAGAATAATGAGGGCAGTTCTAGGAAGATCATGATGTACAGATTCTTAGAAATCATTGTATGTTTGAAATAGAGCTTCTATGTGCTTTTAGAATTGTACATTCAGACTTTTAAAGCCCTAAGTTGTAATGAATAACCAGAATGATGAATATAAACATTTCAAAAATAGAAGAAACCATGTATAAATATATAATAGTCATGTCTTTTGGGAATTTTAAGATAAAAACAAAAGCAGATACATATAGTCAATAGTAAAAAGTCGTGAAGGGGAAAGCAAAGGGTGGGGCACGAATGCTGGGCTTAAATGAATTAGAAATAAGAAGCTTCCAATTATAGCCTGACTGAAAGAGGCATTCAATATTACAGCAGATGGTTATTCTTCCATCGTTAGTGGAGGAACTTTCCAGTCATAAACGTGCTCAGAATGATGCACAGTGCCTTAAATTCTCCTGCTTGCCAATACTCTGTAAGACGAATTCTCAACATTTAAAGAGACCTTTCATTTCTCCGGTCTCCAGCTACATGTCAACCCCATCTCCACCACACTGACACCATGATGACTGATGTTGGTTTTGATTTGACATTTTAGTCGTTGAAATACACAGACACCCTCACACTCACACACACAGAGCCTTCAACTTCAGATTTGATTGGCATCCGTCATTTCATAACCTGTCTCCTGGGGATCAGACCAATGGACCTTTTTAAAGCTTGCCTTACTGAACTGACCCTTCTGATCTCAACGTATAAGTCATACTTGCTAATCTTCCTGGGAGCCGTTCCCACTCTTAACAAGCCTGTCATTTCTCCCTTCTTAGACATTTTTTTCCTTAGGTACGAGATGATTTAAAATGTTATTTTTATGTCTGCTCTTAACTTTTGTGAGAAAAAAATGCAGGAAAGCTTTTAAATAACTATTCAAATTGATTAAAGAATTTCCATAAAAGAATGTAGACATCATCATGTTTGTAGATTATATTTAAAGATACACAAGGCTCTGATTCGATTCAGCAAATATAACATCATAAAATATTAGATTTACAAAGGTCTTTGGAATTTAATACAACCTTCCACCAGACAAAGAAGTTCAATGCCATCCGCCTCAGATAATTAGTCTCTATTTGAACACTTTCTGCTAATTGAAGTTATTTTGAAAGCCAATCTCATTTCAAGTTCTTCTGTCTCTGGAAAGTGCATCCTCACTTAATAATATGACTCTTTAGCTGTAACCTCCCAAGAGCTAACTGCTTTTTATTGTATCTGCTTATTTGTTCTTTTTAATCTGAAACCACACAGAATTTGTCCAGTCTTTCTTCCCTTGATAGTTTTCTACTGACCTAATGTAAATTACTCCAGTTTCAAAGATTTATTATTTTCTCAACCAAGAATGGTTCTTCTACCCTCCTTCATGACCCCCATTTCTTCTACGGGTACACAAGACAAAACTCCTGAGAAGACCTCTGACCACAATTGTAGAGCCCATAAAGAATCCTAAAAATGATTCATCTCTTGCCATTATACTCATTTTTATAGAATTTTAACATCTTCTTAAACACAATATGGCAATATATTTATATCTTCAAAAGTATTGTGCATGTCAAAAAATGTATGAGTAGGAAGGAGAATTCTTATTTATTGAGGTCATATATCAGACACTATGCTAAATAAGCATATAGGAAGTTATAAATGTATAAACATAAAAAGTATATTCTACTGGAACAATACATATAGGAGTGGTGTTTACTGGTGTGATATGTTATATTATTTTAAATGATTTAAATCACTGAAGTTGACCATGTGATTTCTTTCAAGAGATGGGAGAGAGAACAGAGGGTACTCTGGCTCACATAAGTTAGAAGGGAACCTACAAATGCCACAACATAAAAAGACTAGATTTTTTATTGATTTTTTTTAAATTTAGAATAATCACTACTGCTCCCCCAACCCCTTTTCCCAGTCATCTCCAAGCTTCTCCCTGCCCCATTCCCCCATCCACTCCTTATAGAAGTGAGACCCCATGGAGAGTCACTGCAGTCTGACATATCCAGCTGAGGTAGGACCAAACCTCTCACCATATTATCAAGGCTAAGAAAGATGTTCCTCTGTAGGAAATGTGCTCCAAGACGCAGTTCATGCACCAAGAATAAACTCTGGTCTGACTGCAAGAGGCTCCACAAACTGCCCATGCCTTTGGACTGTCATCAATATTCTGAGGGCTTAGTTATGTTCCATAAAGGTTCCTCAGCTGTCACTTCACAGTTAGTGAGCTCCCAATAACTTCGGCCAGCTGTCTCTTTGGGTTTCCTCCTTATGATCCTGATCCCTTTGCTCAGTTAATTTTTCCCTTTCTCTTAAACTGGACTGGGAGCTGGACCCAGTGCGTAGCTATGGATCTCTGCTTCCACTTTCATCAGTTGCTAGATGAAGGTTCTATAATGGCAATTAGGATGGTCATTCATTTGATTATAGGGGAATGTCAGTTTAGGCACCCTCTCCATTATTGCTTGGAGTCTTAGCTGGAGTCATCTTTGAGTTCTTGGATGTTTCCCTAGCACCATGTTTCTCTGTAACTCCACAATGGCTCCCTCTCTCAAGATATCTATTCCCTTGTTCTTCCTCTCTGGTGCTTCCCCATTCAACCATCCCATTCTCACATGTTCTCTTCCCACCTCCCCTTGTTCTCTCTCCAAGTATAATACAAATTTACTCAGAGGATCTCTATTTTCCCTTCCAAGGGGGATCCATGGATGTCTGTCTTTCAAGTTCCTCTTTGTTATTTAAATGCTCTGGGGTTATAGATTTTAGCATGGTTATCCTTCGCTTTAAGAAAAAGACTAAATCTTGTGTGAAATAATAACTGTAATTTTTATAGGCCATGATAACTATGCTGTTCACACAAGGTCTGAAGTCATAATTAACACCTCTCTAGGATTTCAAGTCATCCACTCATACTCAAGCTGTAATTTATCCCATAAATTCTTTTTAGAATTTTTCCAGTGTTTATGCTACCAAGCCAATAATAAAACTTGTAAACTACATTCATATTTAACTGACTCTCTTTCCTTGCTATGTCCTTATTCCAATACTAAGAGTTACAATTTCAAAATGCTCAGTTTGGGATTTCATACTTTTTAACATGTAATAACTTTACATATTCATTAAGTAGAGGGTGAGAATTTGACACCTTTTTATAAGGTGTAATCATCAAATAAGATTTATTAACATCCATTTCATTATCAGGTATCATGTCCTAATGTTGGGCTTTTATTCTTTTGCTCTCTGTCCTAATGCATGAACGTCAGGGAAAGTCTTTTACCTTTAGAATCTAGAATCAGGGTGAATATGCACCCCAGGTTGATACAAAGCTCCAGGCTGAGTAGCTAGATGCTGCAAGATAATAAGATATTGAGATCTCAAATTCAGCATCACCAAAGAAGACAGGAGGACAATACAGAGTAAATTAAAGGAGTAGGCAAGCGATGAACTGTAGTAGAACCCAACCAAGACAAAGGCAGGCAAAGGGCACAGAAGCCAAGATCAAATGATCCCACTAAGACCCAAACAATGTTTCTCTTCACATCAGCCTCTTCCAGCTCCACTTTCATGTGCTCTAGAGGGATGGACTTCCACAGCCTTACTGGCCACAGTCTTAGCAGCCATGTCCTTACAGTGAACGTGGTTTGACTTTCGTTCCCAGTAATAAAACAAGACTTGGCTGAGAAATGCCTGAGGACTCTATGATAATTGTCATAGATTTAAGCTTGCTTTAATTCACTCTAGACTTGTACAACTTCCAAAAGGGTGTACAGAAAAAATTAATTTGGGTACAATTAAACAAGTGTCAATACACCAATTTTTAAAACTTTTATAAATGGACGGATAGGAGAGTGCATGCTATTTTCTATACCCAACAGGAAAATAGAAGTATCAAAAGCAGTAGAAAAACTCAGCTGAAATAATTTATATAATTCATTATTTGACGATATATTTTAACAAAGCAAAAAATTGGTGTGTGTGTTCCTATGTGAGCATGTGCTTGTAGAGATCAGTACTCAACTTAAATTTGCATGTGGAGGTCACAAATCAACATCAGGGGTCTTCTCAATTGCTCATTTTTTGAGGCGTGGTTGCTCATTAAACCTGGAGTTCACTGATTCACCAGCTAGTCAAAAGCCTGAGATACCATCCTGTCTTCAGCTACCCCAAGGTAAAGTACTACCTTGTAAAGTACTACCCCTAGCTTTACCTGGGAGCTTCAGACTGAACTCAACTTTACTGACCAAGCTATTATCTCGGTTCCACGTCTGTTTTGATAGAGAGTAAACTGATGTCAGATGAGCTTGACTATAGACAGAACTGTCATGTGCTCCTTAGCTGGCTGTAGAGATAACTAATCCAAATGGATAGTACAGCCACTATGAGTGGATTTTCCTTTCATACTACCAATACCATTTTCTTACAGCAGACATCCTATTAAAGTGCCAAGTAGAAAGAGCAGTCATCATGGATTAGAAGACAGGTCACAAGAACAGCATGCAAAATGCAAGAATATTTTCCATCAGCAAATACAGACTTATTACAGCCTCATGACAATTTGTTCAAACTTTTATCTTTGTAATACTAAAAAAACTAGTACCAACAAACACTCATTAGGAAAAAATAGTCGAATAAAACAGACAGAAGTAAATAAGAATCAGAATTCTAGGAGATAGTCACATTACCCCATCTGTAAAATATTGAGAAAGACCTGTTCAGCCTCTCTATACAGCATGGAATGAAAATCAAACATGAATGGAAAGGGATTTTGCAAACTGAAAGCAGGCTTCATGAATGCAAGATGGCTAACTGCTAGTTACATACATTTTTGAAAACCTACAAAGAATACAAATAAGATAAAGTGTTCCTCTTCTATCTCCTCCCCATTGCATTTAAAAGTTTGAAAAGTAGTTATTTAAACTTCAGATGAATCCAAAGTTTACTTATCCATATTGTCTTTCTTTGTTTGTTTCCTGGCTCTTTGAATGTCAATGAGTGTATTTCTCAAAATAACGGCTGTCAATTATCAAGGTCCTTATCTTAGCATTGATTTTTACATGTGCAAATCAATAGCAGGATATAGTCCAATAATTAATATTGGGAAACTGAATTGCTTCTTTTCCCAGGCATTTAGCTTTAGGCACGGAAGTATTCCTCTTTTACTAAAGTTTGTTTTTATGTTTATCTCATTTTGTTTCTGGTTTTGAAAAAAATTCTCCCACACAGCACTATATATTTCAAATTCATATGAATTTATCACCTATTATATCTTTGTAAACAAAAACAAAATATTTAATACAAAATATATCTTAAATATGATTAAACTCTTGATCACACAATTTTATCATGTATTCTGTAACACTAGTGAGACATTGCCCAGAGAGTGGTTTTCCACTGATATTGCTTTGCACACACACTGTACAAGACACCAAGTAACAAAGTTTAAATGTTTTTTTTTTTCCCTGTAGTGATATCACCAACCCATGGCCCATGATGTGTAAACAAAGAGCCATGTCAAACACACCGTGTTCTGTAAGATAGAATAAAGAAGCATGGCATGCCCTTGGGTAGATGGACATTACATCCGGTATCTGCAACAGCTACCTCATACTGGCTGACATGGTTATTTGCCCATTTCTCTTTCTAGCTACATTTAGTGGCAATGAGAACTTGAAGCTGACTAGAATAGAAATGTTTACCTCAAGGAACTAGGTTAATGCAACAAGCCAGAGCACAAGCCATCACCTGTCTAGACAACCAATGACTGAGTTTCACTCACAACACTCTCCAAGACCTGCTGAGGACATTAGAAAATGGTGTAGGCTGAGCACTGATACTGACCATTCCACCCTTCTTTATCCTGGGCACTGGACACCCCAAGTAAAATTCATAAAGGCTTTGATAACTCTATGTGTGATGGGTGTGCATATGTAATCTCCAGGATTGGAGGATGGGGCATATTGTTTGAATAAAAAGGACTGTGTTATCTTTAATTTATTATATCATACTGATTATACTTGATCATGCTGACCAAGCAGTTAAGATGGCCTCCAGAGTAATTGGTTAAGTATGACTTAAAAAATATGCTTGTTAATGTTTATCTTGGCACCGCCAAGAGGTAGAAATGCTATCTACTGGTATTTTCCTTCTTTACTACTATGGGTACTTAGAACATATGGGAAATTGCCACAGAAAACTCAGTAATGTTATTTGGTTTCTGAGTAGCTATGATTAGATATCTAAGTAACTCAAATTCTTATGAAGTTGTCATAGGTAAAAAAATCACATACAGATCAATGGATGATGGACTTCCTCATCTGCCATAGGTCAGTAGTCACACACCAGCTGTGCATAACAACAGAGGGCAGAATGAAAACAGCAGCCCTGGGGACCAGTCACCTCCTCTCAGAACTGCAGCTTCAGATCTTACATATGCCAAGACGATGGTCTTATTTTAAAACCAATTTCAGTTATTATAGAACTAGTACAGAAAACCTCAGAAAGGTACTTCTAAGAAGCCAATTAATGAGAAATATAAATCTACCATGTCAAATACTGTACTTTCATTCACATCTTTGTGTTCTTTATTTGCCTGTATATGTCAAATTTTATAAATATCACAGAGCAGGTTTAAATATCAAATCACTTTTGTGATGTTGTATGCATCTTTCCGTATTATTTCTTGTGATCATTGCATGATCTAAGTGCCAGCAGAGTATTACTAGTAATCGTTTTATATTATCTAGTTAATAATTTACTAACCATGGACATGAAAGATGTTTCCAATTTTTTCTATAAGGAGTAATTATAGATAACTTGACCCTCAAGCATTGGTCCAGAATTAGTTCTTTACAACAAATTCTTGAAAAGGGTACTTTTATGCTAAAGAATTGTCAGTTCCTAAATATCCTGATAGATGCTACCAAACCATTTTCCACCAATGTCAGTTTCCATCTTTACCACAGTGTTGGAAATTACCAATTCCTGATAACTTCCAAAAGGTCAGCTTATTTTTAATTTTTTCTTTGTAATGATTGACACTTACTTTCTCATTTATATTCTTTTGATCACAACTAGGTAAATGCATTTTTGGACTTAAAATTTGAGGTGTGTCCAATGAGTGAAAACTACATGTGCATCCTTGTTCATGCTGCTTTGACATTGTGGGGGATAAAAAAAATCTTCTGTGTGGTGTCCCACTTCACTCTCTGCCATGATGAGCATCATGACCGAAATCAACTTAGGGGGAAAGAGTTTAATTGGCTTACTCTTCCAGTCACAGTCCATTATTGAGGAAATCCAAGGCAGGGGCACAATCAGAAACTGAAGCAGAAGCCGTGAAGAAATGCTGCTCGCTGGATGCCCTCTCTGGCTCATGCTCAATTGGCTTTCTTTATGATCCAGCACCACCTGCCCAGTAGTGGCACTGCCTGCAGTGGGTTGAGCCCTCCCACATCAATCAATAATCAACAAAATTGTCCACAGACACAGGCAAAGATACAGGCCAGTCTGATCTGGACCATCTGTCACTTAAGACTTCTTCATCTCAGGAAAATCCTGATTATGTCAATTTGACAATAAAAACTAACCAGGGCATACAGAAAATATAAGAATTGTTTGTTTTTTTTTAAATTTCATTCAGGGCTGGACAGATGACTTACTGGTTAAGAGCATTTGAGGTATAGCAGAGGACCCACACACATTTCCTAGCATTCACAAGGGCGCTCACAAGTATCTGTAACTCCATTTCTAAAGTATCCTATACTTTATTCTGGCCTTTGCAGACACTGTACATAAGTGGGACAAATATATATATATATATATGTGTGTGTGTGTGTATGTATATATATATGTGTATATATATATGTGTATATATATATGTGTATATATATATATATATATATATATATATATATATATATATATCACTTTTTTGGCATTCTAACCTACTTTAGGGGGTCTATTTCTACCGTGTTCTTTTCCTCAGGACTCTACCTTCTTTTTTCTACCAACATTTTACATTGACTGCCTGACTATTTGATTGGAAATGGATATGTAAGTCAGAGTCTGTATCTGGAGGTCAGAGGAAAGCTTTTGGGAGTCAATTTTCCCCTTCACTGTGAAGATCCTGTGCATTAAACTCAGATTGCTGGACTCTCTGGCAAGGATCCTCTACCTGCTGAGCCATCTTCTTGGATAGTGTTGGTGATTTTCAAATGAGGAAATGGAAGTATGTTATATATTAAATGATTATTCTGAACTTGGCGTGATGATTGAGTATATGTTACAATTCAATGACACTAGATACAACCTCATATAGTTCAGGTTGGCTTTTAGCTTGCTATGTAACTGAGAATTAACTTTAATTTCTGATCCTCCAGCCCCCACCCACTACTGCTTTCATTTTAGCCTTGCACATCCACACTTGATTTATAATTTGCTGGGGAAGGGATCAAGAGCTTTGTGCACACTAGGGGAACACTCTACAAACTGGGCTGCTTCTCCAACCCTATGGGAGCATATCTTAATTATATTATTTCTCATAGCAACAAGTACAGTGTGTATATATATTCCAGACACCTTATCCAGCCCTAATGAGCAAACACTGCCTATTCTCTGTTGTCAGATTATTATTTAACAGACTTTTCTTCAACATAAATAGTGAGCACATATATTAGCCAGCCAATGACTACAATTGTTATTAGAAAATAAACATTAATTGAAAAAATCTATTGCTATAATATTGATACAAAAGAATTTCCACCTGTACTCATATGAAGAGAATGTAATCAAAAGATTGGTGCAAATTTTGTCCCTCCCTTTCCTGTTAGAACTGCTTCAAGAAATAGGATCAAGTAAGCAACGGGTTTCTGTCATGTATTTATCTTATTCATCATCATCATAACTGCTCTGACTATTTTTCTCTGCCCTGACTGTTTAAGTTCCCACAAAGGACCCGCTAAACACACATATAAATTATATGCAAGTACAAGAAATTTCATTAGGGAAAACTGAAAAAATTTGAATTGAATAAAAGAAAACATAATTGTATAATTTTAGAAAGGAATAAATGTTGGCCAAAAAGTATCTTTTTACAAGTGATGTTATCTCTGATCAAACCGAAACATGTTCTTGATCAATATGTGCAGCTTGATTCATTTCCTGACACAGAGATCTTGATGGACTTGTCAATATATTCAAAGGATTGAGAGAGACAGAGGGTGAGAGAGAAAAGAGCAAGAGCATATGAGGATGGAGAAAAGAATTCTACAGAGGTTTTTCTTAATGCTCCTGTTTTGCCTTTTGTAAGTTTTCTAGATGTCTACATCAACAGGGTATCTGCCCTCTCCTGAAGGGAAGAGTCTCCTTAAGATTAGATGAAGAATTAAAACAAGAACACTCACCCTTGGGTAAGAACAGCAGTAACATGGAGAGTCTGAGATGATTAGATCCAGTGAAAGACTGGTAGGTTTTCAGTGGGGGAAAAAAGACAAATTGGAAATAATTTGATATTCAATGAATAATGTCAAAGTCTCAAATCCTAGTCTTTTTGCTGCTTCATATTTTCCGTGGTACTTTCAGGTCATCAACATCATGAAACCTTTGGAACTCTGAAGGAGGCAAGGGAAAATGTTCTTCAGTGGATCTCCCAGAAGCCATAATGCAAACTAGGTTCTAACTTTGTCTACAAGAGCTTTGTGGCTTCAATAAGAAGGCATGTGGACATCTAGTGGTGCTGGTTATGTAAATAACATAAAATGTCAACATAGGACATCAAAAACAAAGAACAGAAAGAGTCACTTGTGAGGCTGGACTCCAAAAAAGATTCCCTGGTAGAAAAAAAAATCCAAGATATTAAATAGGAAAGACTTCCAAGATTTTGCTTTTGGAAAATAATACTTTGGGCTAAGGCAGAAACATACAATTATGTCTGGTAAGTCACTGATCTTGTTATAAAACTGTAGATAGCTTATAGATGTGAGGTCTAGAAAGTGTAAGACACAAGGGACAATTATGTGGGACTGGATGTTTTGAGATTTTTTACTATAATTCCTTGAAGATGAGACTTATGTTTTATTAAACAAGAAGGCATAAAAAATGAAAATATGATCTCTAACATTATAATTATCATAAATCTGCAGGCTGTTCTGATTGACAAATGTTGGAAATACAGCATAGAGAATCATTAGACACAAGGTTAGCAAATGAATAAAACTTCTAGACCTGTGTCCCAGTATCTTCCCAAAGTATCATATTACCAGTGATTTTGCAGAGTCCAGACTTTCTAAATCACAGATGAAATTGATGGCAAAAAGCAAACCTGATTACAAAGCAATGTCTTCCAGAAGATGTAATCAGACAGTGACCCGGACATCTACTGGGTTCCCATAATCTCATCTGAGTCAAAACCTGAGACAGGAGCAATTCCTTCATTGATATGATGTCTTTCTAGAATTCAGAATGGGGCCAACTAACAGGCACCCAAGACAAATGCAACCACTCTGTCCATCTGCATACTGATGGAGGCCTCTGGACCCCACAGGCAAAGTCAGTTCTGCTGAGAATGAGAAGTGGGAGATGAGCAATTTTAAAAAAAAAAAAAAAAAAAAAAAAAAAATCCTATTAACTCCTACAGGAATATAAAAGTCAGAGTCTATCTAAAAGCAGATCCTATATAAGAAAAAGAAAACAGAATTAATGTAGAAACATTTTTAAGCCCTTGTGCTATAGACACAAGTGTGGGGATCTCCAAGGTTTGGTGTCTAAACTTAGAGGTAAATAGTTCAATAAGCAAGCAGCAGGTTGTAAGCAGGCAAGAGCCCACTGGAGAATCTTGTTTTTGCTGAATTTCATAAGGACCCAAACCTGATGTAACAGCTGAAGCACTTCCTGTGGAAAACGACTATTTCCTGAAATAAAGGATCTCTAACACTAGCTCCATGGCAGACTAGGCAAAGCCAATGGGAGTCAGGAACCAGGGAAATAAAAGAACTGTGAAAATTGCACACAAATAGCTTCCTCTTCACCTAGCACTTTGTATTTAGGAATGAATGTCCTTTTCACTAGGGTGTGCTTGCTTTTTAGATTTAAAGGCAATTGTACTCATTATTTTCTAAAAATTACAAAATGCCTGAAAAATCATGGAAGTGGTTAATAAAAAGTCTTTTGCATTCATCACTCAGAAATAATCATGGCAAATATGTTTAGGTATTTTTTCCATTATTTTAGCTAAACAAATTCATTCAACTTCTAGCAGATTTGAAACCTGACCTGCTCTGTCTTGGTTCTGCTCATTTAACAGTATAATGAGCATGCCCCTTCATCATTAGATAGCCTTCATAACTGTGAAAACAGAAATAAAGTTTCATCAATTTTCAGTAAATGAATAAACAAGGTTGAGCCTGTGATCACACACTGCCAGGGTCCTGCCAGAGCTATCCTTCCTTTCTTAAGTACAACTGCTAATATCCTATCTCAGGGCCACTGCTCAGCTCACTCTCCAGTTCTGAAAGACATGTACAGACATCCTAACAGCCTCACCCATCTCACCTGACCCTGCACAAGCTCTTCATTAGGTTTGCACTGTGCACAGATCTTGATCAGAACAATGGGATAAGAGCTTTCTTCAGATCTGCCACCTCACTTCTTCCCCATCACACTTTTACTGTTGTGGCACAGTGGTCTCTGCCTTTTGTAAAGAAATGGAGAAATCAGTGTGCTCTAACTGGGGAATACTCCTCTCTCCAGAGGCTGACCATGGCCCCCTCTCACTACTGCTGAGATGCCATCATAAATAGGGCTGCTCATTAGTTTCAGATTCAATTTTGATTAATTATCATGCATTTTGACATTATTGCTGCGTTTAGAAGTACCCTGACACTTAGTAGATTACGGAAAAATATGACTTTATGTTTCATGACTTGTAGGTCAGGAATATAGAAAGGGCTCAGCTGGGTTGTTTCTGCATTGACAGGACATATTTGATAGAACTCATCCCAAAATTCTCATTCATGGTCTTGGCTATGTTGAGCTGTAGCTATGAATGAGCCTGTGGCTCCCAAAGAGTAAGACAGCTTTCATAGTAGCTCTGAGCTCACATAAATTTGAGAGACAAAGTAGAAGCAGCCAGTTCGGTGAGTCATTTATCAGTAAGTTTTACTCTGTTCCACTTGTAGGAAACATCCACAAGTTGACTCGAAGAGACATTTAACTACAGTTAGCAGGATGTCATAGTAAGAATGGGCACGCACCGTTAACATATCTGTAGTTAGCTGGTAATAGGTTTGGGGAAGATATTAATCATGTCTAAGACAAACAAGCAAGAAACTGATCAATATCTCTAGACTGGCACAGTTCAAAATAGTGTTCTGCTATCATGGAAGCATACTTGTGTCATCTAACATAGTAGCCATTGTGTAATAGGAGTGGAATGTATTGCTTAAAGCATTATGAGCACTTCTTCCTGGTATGGGAGATCATAGAGACTATAATAGGGAAGGAGGCCAATTGCATGTCTCAAGCTCACTGGGGGTATTGTCTTTGAAGAGACAACTCATTGCCCATGATGAGAGGCTCACCTAGGACCTTAACCTGGGTCACTAACATCTCTGCTTCCTGTTGCACCAAGTAATTTCCCATCAGTACGACACTGTATCTAAGAGTCCCCACTAGAAGTAAACCAAGGCCTGTGGCTTCCTCTGGAATCTTTAGAACTGTGAGACAGATAACTTGTTTCTTTACAAAGTTGACCTACCCCAGGAATTTCATTACAGCAAAGACAAAATGAATGACCCAGTAACTCTGTAGTAACACATATGCCTTGGGCACCACAAAGGCAGATAGACAAGGCACTGAATTTTAATATTATAGCATTTTACTTAAGTGCAAAAACTACTAGGGTTAGCTTCTTTGTATTGATAATAGAGTTCCATAGTAGAAATTCTATTCCTAAAAAATCAACAATAAAGAAAAGTAAACTAAACTTTAAGAAAACAAAAGATATGAACAGGTAAGTGGATATCCAGCTGATTGCTTAAAATGTGAAAAGATATTCAAGCTCAGCAATAAACAGAAGTTAAAATGATGAGATATCTATCTTAATAACAAAAACTGAGAAGTCTGTCAATGCTGAGTGTTGCTGGGACGATATAAAAAGTAGGTAAAGGGAGAGACTGGGATCACCATTGCTGAGTGCAGTAGTAAAACTTGGTTTGATTATATATATACAATACATACACACACAAATATGTAGTCTACATGTTAACACAATGTTTATCACACATTTGTAGTCAAAATGTGGAGCAGCTTTGGTGCCCACAACTAAATAAGAGCAGAGTTAAGCTGGGCCAATGGCTTTTATGGGATACCACACAGCTCTTGGAAGCCATGACAATAAGAGTACATTTTACAAAATGCTGATCTTAAAATCTCAGTAAGAAAATCAGTATCACCATGCAATAATTTTGTCTATTAAAATTCTGAACACATGCAAAGCAACAATGTATATCTATAAGGACAGGCATGGATTTATGGGCATTCAACAAAAGTGTTTTGATGACAGCCTAAGAAAAAGAATAACATGGAAATGATCAGAGAAGACAGTGAGCAAAGGAGCTGGATCATGACAAATTTACACTAAAACTGTGTCAATTAATGATAAAGAAAAGATTTTCGTTACTGCACTCCTCTGAGCTTGAGGCCTCCATATTTATTTCTGTGTTCCAGTACTTATCTAAGAAAACTATTGCCCTTTCCCACAGTTACTGTTCCATAAATACCTTCTGGGGAAAGAGGATGAGACAATTGGATGTAATGAAGGAAGGAACCAATACTAGAGGAAGCAAGATGAAGTCTCTAAGAAATTATGTTAAATTATTGGTCATAAAAGACTTCACAAACAAAAGTCAATACAAGTTTTTGCTGTTCTCTTCAAGCATGCAACCCCACTTTCCAGGATCTTCTAACGTGGTCCCTGATGTCTACTCTATTCACTTAAGCAGAATAAGAAGAAGATGGCTTAAGGGGTATGAGCTCCAAGATACTGGAAAGGCATCTTCCTGAGAGAGGGAGATGACAAGTGCCTTAGAGCCATTTATATTTGGTGACTTCTATATCAATCTGAATGACTGTTACGAACGACATCAGGACCATTGATCTAATAATGTGATTAGAAGGATGTGCCGATATCCACATCTGCAGAAACCCACCTCAGTTGAGATTTTCTCCTTTTGTCACTGTGTACCAAAGACCCTGGGTTTCCTTGTCCTCTTTGGACTCCTCTGAAATACGACTCTTTCCCATGAATAGGAGGGATGAGTCACCAATCATATGTGCTTGAGAGTCAGCTTAGATTCCCACACAGCTGCTGTGTCTGTGTCACAGATGCTGACCACCTTGAACCCATGTCTGAACCAGAAAGTGTTACTCATCAGATTTCACCCCCATCTTCATTCTCATCCGCTTGTATCACGGCAGACTAAAGCCCAGCTCAGTCCTCACCCTGTTCCAACCATCATATCTTTGGTGCATCTGTAAGGGCTGTGGAGTTTCACACACAGCCATACTTTCCATCCTATGCTCCTTGTATACTATTCCTTTGTATACTATTCATGGTCACTTGTTACTCAATTAGCACCCAGTAAGCCATGATCCCATGTTTATTTTACCCTAGCAATTAACTCTTCCCATCACCCTCCTCTATAACAACTCTCGATTAAAATAAGCTGCTCAATTAGTCAAATGAACAATCAGAAGAATCTCCACACTCACCTAAGAGAATGATTTTGTTTTCTTAGACTTTTGAATGTGACCAGTATTGCTGAGAAACAAAGATTGTCTTGAATAACATAGGATTTGGTGGTAGGCAAAGGAAAATGCTGGATGGAGCTGTCCTGCTAAGCATTGAGGTACTCAGCATCTGCAGTTTGAACAAAATGCTAGTATGATGCAGGAAATTTGGTGATAGTGTTTTCTTAAATTCAATAAATTACAGGAATAAATTTCTCATTAATAACCACAGTGACATCTAGGGAAGATGTAAAGAGAGAAGCGGGAATAACAAAGCAAGAGGGAGCAGAGTCAAGCACTATTTCTTCACGTCTGAAAAACTGTCCTATTTTTTCTGAAAAACTGTCCAATACTTTCCTATTGTTAGGAACATTTAACAGAGAAATTACAATTACACAGCATTTTTCATGAAGATATATGGAAGAAATGAGAATTTTAGTGCCTAAGGCATATTGACCTTTTCTATAAACAATGATGTTGCAAGGTATAAAGTGAAGAATGTTGTTGAAATTATCTTGTCCGTGTACTTCTGGGATTGACATTAATAAGTCTTAAAACTTAGGTGTAGCAAAGAGGAAATGTAAGGGTATTCTATAAGGGTCTACACATCATATAAACACACATGCACGTTTCACACCTCTGTACACCATTGCTTACCCCAAAATATCACTCTTTAATCTGTAAATTACCACTTACATATCATCTATTCTATTGTCTACATAGTTGTATTATTTGCAAGGCAAAGAAGAAAAAAGACACAGAGCCCTGTATATGTGCAACTGAGGAGTAATCAAATACATAGAAAGCTTCCATTTTAGACCAGAGTTTGCTTCCTAAGCAACTGAGGCAGAGGTGTGCTTAAGAGTCTCATGCTAAAAATGCAGTAGGATGTCCTCTGCTTGTACACATTTCCTAAAATGCTTCTCCTTCAGAACACTACAGAATCTGGCATTTCTCTGGAGGGATAAAGTCATCATTTTTTCAGAATCTTTTTTAGCCAAAACTCCAATTCTGCCTAAACTGAATGGAAAAGAGAGAGAGAGAGAAGGAAGAAGGAGAAGGAGGAAAGGGAGGGAGGGAGGAAAGGGAGGGAGGGAGGAAGGGAGGGAGGGAGGGAGGGAGGGAGGGAGGGAGGGAGGGAGGGAGGGAGGGAGGGAGGGAGGCAGCCCCACATCCTGGAAGTTTGTGTCTGCAGACAGGAAAGTCTGCCAGCAGCCCAGAACTGAGTCTTCTGCTCTAAGAAAAAGCAGCTTGCACACTGCAATGGCCAGAAACAGGGACAGGCTTGGTCCCAATCCCTTGTGAAATTTTTACAGTTCATTAACTGGGAAAGGCTGCATAAAGTGAGTGCAAAAATCAGAGACACCTCCACAACACCAAATTCTGAGAAAGGAGGATTAAAAACGGAGAGCCTTGGAAATACAGCCAGGTCGGAAAGGGTCAAAGACAGAAACACAAACAAGAGAGGGAGACAATGAGTGGAGAATGGAGCTGAATGGATTTAAACAAAATTCAGATCTCTAATCTGCTTTTACTTCTCATCTTATCGGAGACTATTAACGCAAGATCCTGACTACTGTTGTTATCCATGTCAACTGACCAAAGCAGCAAAGCCTGTTGTTGGTTTTGGTTCCCCTCACAGAAGGGGTTATGCCCTTTCTTCCTCCAGGCATCAGAGAAGTCAGGTGGTGTCTGCACTGGTGCAGGGCACGGTGGGGAGTCCTTGGAGAAAGCCCTTTCAACCAAGTCCCTCAGGCTGGGGTGAGCCTTGCCTCTCAAGCTCTCTTGCCTCGGACAGTGTTGACACATTTGTTTGTAAATACACATGCTATGTATGTGTCCATGTAAATAAATACGTTTAAGTATAATTTTCAAATAAACAACAGGAGAAACATGGTCGATTTTTTGAGCTTGTCATACAGTAAGGGAGTGTTTTGCACCAGGGCCATGCGCATCCTTGAGGTCACCCTGCCACCTAGCGGGGCACTGCAGAACTCAGGCTCCAGCTCCACCGGCCTCATTTACCCTCTCAGCTGGAGACAGGGAAGCATAGTCTCCTAAATGTGTTAACTTAGCAGTGCTATACACTAAAAACAAATTAATATATAACTCTTCTGTGTCTTAAGGTCATTACTGTCGAAGCATAAATTAATAGAGCTATTTCGGCTAATTCATTTTGGCATTCGCTTCTGCATGTCTGAACGCATACAGGAAAGTAGGCCTCCATGCTGAGGGAAGAAAGAAAGATGCTTGCCAGGAGCTTGGCCAAATTAGCTAATCTGACCTAGAAGCCAGGCCAATGTGGCGCCTTTGGAGTGGATGGGGCATTTTGTCCTGCTTCTCTGCCTGAACCCAGCCTAAGGCATTCTCTCACATCAGCCATGAGGAAGCAAGGTGGGGGGGGGGGTCTCCTGAAGGAGAGCAGGCAGGGGACATCGCCATCTTGTCCAGCTCTCTGCAGAACAGGAACTCCATATGAGAAAAATCAAGTCTGTCTTTCTGACCCAGAAGTGACCTGTAGAAGATGGACACCTGCCTGGCCACCAAGGTGGCTGTTTTTAAGCATGCTCCCACAGCTGTGTATTTCCAGTTATAATCTTCGTGTTCCTCTTAGATAAACTGGGGCAGGGGAATTTGTCAGTCAGTGCTCGGTGCTGTTACTAGCTGCCTCCTTTGGGTCTGCTCAGTAAGAGTCTATAGTTCTGCCTTTTCCTGAACTAAATCCCCAAATAGCCATGGTTAAATGTGGATGACATCATCAGATCATCTCAGTTTTCTTTTCATAGGGAGTTATTATCATGCATATGAATTCTGGATTCTCAAAAACATTTTTAAAAAACTGCCTGAAGGCTGTTCTTTCTGTAAAATAATATTCTCCTGATATGTGCATGGGGTGCATGTGTGCGTGCATTAGTGTGCGTGCGTGTGTGCATGTGTGTGCATTAGTGTGCGTGCATGCTTGTTTTGTGTGTGTGTGTCCTTTGAGAACTGAGGGAAGAGAGTGCCTTGCATGTCTGTTCTGCTAAGAGGTGTTCATTAAGAAGCAAGGAGAGACAGATCCGATCCGGGGTCAGACCTATTCCTTGTACCAGCCTCTGACCGAGATTGACCCACTCTGTTACTGACAATACAAACTCCTCTGAAACTACACACACGATATTCAAGTTCCGAAAGAAAGCTTTACTCACAATGAAGCAAAAGTAAACTATGCAAAATGGTAAACCAACAGTTCAGAACCAGTGCAGGGACCCTAAATCATCCACAGGGCATCACAGACCTATAGATTGGGTTACCCATATTATTTCTGAGTACAACCTTCCTGTATTATCTGCAGAGTTCCCTAGCCAATTCAAAAGCCAATGATTCAACACTAAAAAATACAAATAACAAATAAAAACATCTTTGCATGGGTGATTTTGTTGAGTGGCCAAAAAAGAAAACAGGCATATGGCGCCATGTGGGTCTCATCCAGTGAATGATTGAAAGAGATGGTGGAGGAGTGTGGGTACAGAAAGAGCCCTGCAGAGGACAGATCTTCAAGAAAGGGCAGAAGAAGAACGAAGAAACAACAACTAAATGGGCAGCCATTTCAGATCATTACTGAACACTTCTGCTGACCAACAGATACAACTGGCAAAGTACTGCTTATGCAAATGAATGAAAGAATGCCTTGAAGAGGAATTCCAGCCCACTTCCTGGGCACAAAGGTGACAGAAAATTCAAGCACCAGAGTAAAAAGAAAGCGCTGGGAAGATCAAAATACAGCCAAGCTTTGTGTCACTTTGGTTCCTGACTATCATTTTTCTGGGTATGTGGAATCCCTTTCAGTTCCCCCCCCCCCCACCCAAGGTGCTTCTTTTCCTGGGCATAAAGATTTTCCTTTCTGGATCAGGTAATGTAGTCTGCTGAATTAAGCATACAATTTGTATATTCCATTCAGTTGTCCATCCTTAGTGTGATTTAGAAAACAGGAAGCAATGGTCATATGCACACACACCACTTCAACTTCATTTTGTGTAGGGAAAAAAAAAAGAATGCAGAAGAAATAGACAACTTTACAGTCATGATCACCACAATCACCACTGGGTCCTCACATCAAATATATTTTACAATATGTTTGGAGAAGGAAGGTGGTCATATGAGGAAATGCAATACTTTACCATTAGAGCTTGCTATTATAAAATGTGAGGAAATTAAACAAGGCGACCATGTCACCTCTGATAATTACCACTAGAGTCTTTAGTGAGATAAATAAGACTGTGAAATGTGGAAGTCCACTCTGAGTTGCTATATTAGTCTCTTTCTTGTCGCTGTGATAAAATAACATAAGCAATAAAAAAGCTTATGTTATTAAAGGGGGGGGTGGTTGTAAGGAAAAGAGTTTATTTTGGATTTACGTTCCTGAGGCATTGAGTTCATCATAATGGTATGGCAGCGGGAACTGGAAGGAGGGTGATCAAATTTTCAAGCACACTCAAGAATCAGAGAGAATGAAAAGAAAGTGGGACAAAGCTATAAAGCCCTCAGCAAACAGGAACCTGCAAAAGTTTCCATCATCATCCCAAACAGCACCACCAGCTGGAGATGAAGTGTATTAACACAGAAGGCTATGAGGGACATTTCTCATTCAAACCACCACAAATGCATTACAAAAAGAGTCCATCCCCTAGTTATAAGAAACATACTAGGCAATTAAAATGTTATAGAAATATAACCAGTCTAAGTAGTATTTAGCTACAAGAGTAGTAGTAGGCAGGGTGTTCCTTGAAATAGTTGAAATTGGGCTCAACCTTGGCCCAGTTCCTTGTGATGACAAATTTCAGCATAGCCTCATAACATGAATCAGTACAGATTTAGTTGCAATGTTGCAAACTATGAAAATGGAAAATTTTTATGGAGCCCACAATAAAAATAAAGCAAAGGCAGTAATGCACTTCTCATTGAATCTCTTGATAGTCTTTTCACTTCCAGAATGGATTTAACAAGAAGACATACGCTAGATCAGCAAGTCTGGAAGCCCAGACCTTGGTTACAAAGGGCAGCAGTACTTTACAGGCGCCAGAAATGTGAAATTTGAAATCAAGAGGTTCCAGTTATATTTTCAATCTCTAAAACAAGAACAAAAAAGAGCACCTGCCTGTTATCTCCCCTTCCCTTTTCCCAGCCTCCCCCCAGTCTCTCTGCACAGTGAAAAGGAATTTGTAATGTTGCCAGCCTTACCACTTAACGATCTGGACACATCTACATAATGGCCTCCTGATACTGGCCGTTACGGATGAGATTCACGTTATTTATAAATTAGCTCTCTTGCTCCTGCATATTCCTGAGTTTATCATCATTAAGACAGAGAAATGTTTTTCAACAATAGGCCCAGGTGCTATGGTGGGAGATATAATAGTGATGCGTAGATACATGGGCAGGCATACTTCCAATCAGGCTTTATATTCATCTTCGCTGATTCCAGAAATACCATTTTTTGATTCTCAAAGTATAGAATGTTTTGAAATGTATTTGTATATTCATGGATCACTGGCTGTGTTTATACCTTTATATTTGGCTAATATTTAAATGTGTTTAGGAAACAGGACTCCATTTCAGTCTGCAATGTGCTATGAGATATCATAAAGAGCAATCACTTTCAGGCTGTGAGATATGGTGCAGCTAGGGATATAGAGAAGTGCAAAACACCTGTTAGCACAGAATATTTTCATGGACCTTTCCACTCTCAACACCACTGAGTGCATTGGCAACTGACCCAGAAAACTCAAATACCGGTAGAAGCATTTAATATGAGACTGAATCTAATTTTAAAATATTTTATTTAAATTTTTATTACTGCCTGAGCAACACTTTCAGATGCAGGTAACAACTTACAGGTAGATACATGGTTTGCATGTGTGTTGGTTTTCAGAATGTTTTTAGACATGTTGAGAGAAAGATTTCATACAAAGAAGAAAACAGAAAGGATCCAAAAGAACGCAACTATTCTGAGAAGAAATCCAGTAGCTTTATCAGCACCTAATGCATGTACTCTCAATTCCTTACTTGCCTGTAGGCAATTACCCAGTGGACTTCTGTACAGAGGGAACAAGATTTAACCCATATAAAGTGTAGGTCCCAACTTTACTGGTGTTACAGGCTCTGGCCTCAGACTATAAGCTCTGCATCCCAGTTAGTCATCCTTCAGAGAGAGCTAGCCAGGAACACAGCTGGATGCCACTGCCTACCAAAAAAGTGTTGGGCAGGAGATGCTGTCTCTTGTCAACAAAGGATTCTAGATATGTCTCTTTTATAAAGAATGGAGTGTTCAGACACAGAACACTACTTAGGGGTAGAACTCTGTAAGTTTTAATAGTGGTGGTGGTCGTGTGTTGTATGAGGTTTATGGCCTGGACTTTGTGGCCTAGCTTCATGTCCCAGAGTTTTGGGCCCAGCCTCAAGGTTTGGATCCAAAGACCCACAGACTTGCAGACCTGAAGTCCACAGACCTGCAGTCCCACAGACCCACAGTCCCACAGTCCACAGTCCCACTGAAACACATAAATGTTTGCATTAATTTTATGCTGATTGACCTGGGGCCCAGGCATATAACTTGCTAACTCTCTATCCTTAAACTAACCCATGAGTCTTATCCTGTTCAGCCATGGGGCTCAGTACCTTTTCTCAGAGCACCATAGTTGTCCTCTGCATCTTCTGGCTTGTCTGGTATCTCTGGAGGCATTTCTGCTCTGTTCTTCCTGTTCCCAGAATTTTCTTAGTCTGGTAGCCCTGCCCACACTTCCCTTCTGCCTTCAGCCAACCAGCATTTTTATTAGACTAGTAGGGAGACAATTGTTTACAATGTTACATAATCTCACTACAGTGGTGGGTGCTGGTCGGATTAGTCAAACATTTCTTTGCCCTGGCAAGTTTCAAAGAGAAACAGTTAAAAGGAGGAAAGATTATTTGGGCACATAGTTTATTTGGCTCCAGTCTATGGTTGACATAATGAGGCTCACCTCGTTGTAACCAGGGATCAGGCAGTATGGGAAGGGATGAAATATTTCTTTCAGGGACACACTCCAACTGACCTACTTTCTTCAACCAGGCTCAGCACTTTAATTTATACTACCGTTAAATGATGCCATCAGATTATGAACCCATCAAAAGATAAATTTATTAAGTTAGAATTCTAATGATCCTCTGAACACTGCACTGAGTACTAAGCACATGAGCATTTCTGGAGATACCTCATGTCTAAGTCTAATAGTGGTAGTAAGAGTTAGAAAAATGAAAATAATTTTCAAGGTTTCTTCAACAGAGAAAAATAATTTCTTTGGGGTCATTTCTCAAACTAAAGGAAACAAACATAAAACAAAGGAAACAATTAATTTTATAATATCTATATTGCAAGTATTGGACTGCTATGTACCTACAAACATGGGTGTGCCTAACTGACAAGGAACTGAATTAAAATTAACATCTGAGACTCTCAAAACATCCAGATTCCAGCTGTCACCCACGATATTAACAGCATCTTAGGTGACATCATCTTTTAATCCTGATACAGCTGTTGTCTTTCTAAGCCAGAAAGAAGAGGCGGATGCACTGCTCTGGCAAACTTTGCACTGAATAAGGAAATGATGGTCAACAAATACCCTTGGCCAATGTCCATGATCCTAGAGTCACATAATCGATCGTAATAAAGAGTTTAAGAATAACCAAATATCAATTTTAAGTCACCACAGAAAACAATCATTGAGACAAAGAAAAATATCCATTTAAATAGATGAACTACACAGTGAGAAAGGGAAGAAACTTTGGAAATTTAAAGTCCATGTAACAAATTCACTTGGGGTGGTGATTTGAAGCAATCTGGTGTACTATATAATGCTTTTTCTACCAGCAAAACCTTAGAGTCAGCTAATGTCACAGACAGAATACTATTGGCAATTGACTTCAATGTAAACAGTTATAAATTTCACTCATTGGAAATCAAAAGTGTTCTACTAGACTTCAGTATCAGTATTTAACTATACTGGATTTATGTGTGTGTATATACATATATGTATATATATATATATATATATATATATATATATATATATATATATCTTTGCCATCTGAATTTTTCTTTAAAATGTAAGATTATTTCAGATCAAATATTAAACAATAGATCCCTTTTCTATCAACATCATTTAGCATAACATACTGCAGCAGTGAGAATACACCCAATAAACATATGTTGATTGATAGTTTAATTATACCTGGAATTCAGTTTTGAATATAACATTACACCAAAATAAGTTGTCATTGACTTCTGATTGGCTACTATACTATAAAGTATGAGCCTCTAAGGTCATTGTATATCCTGAAATGAGTCTGCATTGACCTTTCTAAAACTAATTTATACTATGGCTTGGATATGTCTACAGTATCTCCCAAAGTTTAACATGTGGAAAACAAATCTCCATTGTGAGGAACTGAGAAGATAGAAACTTAATTCAGCTATATACTGAAGTATCTTTGGAAAGAAATATTTATTAGATAAGGGCATCAGGGTGGCACTCACTCCCAAAGCTGAACCCATTGTCTCTATAAGAATGGAGAACACAACATCGTAATATACAAACATGTATTCTTTGCTCTTAGTATGTGATGCTTGCACTGTGTCTAGATTCTACCTTTAAAAGAGGCCATTGCCAGGTGAATCAGCAGAACTTGTAACTCTAGCATTATACACTACACAAACCTACCTTCTTATAAAGCTGGATTGCCTTAGATAATCTTACAGTAATAAAAAATGTACCAATACAGAACACTAATGTCAAGACCAAGGTCCATCACTAACTACACTTGAAATTGTTACAGCATCTTTGAAAGAGTTTAAAGAACAGTCTGGAAAATACTTAGAATGTGATAAGCAGAATTGTATGGGCAATTCTGGTGATATATGAAAAGATAGCTAGACAAGAGAAGAGCAAAAATATCTTAAAGATTGGTTAAATTGCAATGCCAATAAAGATCAGGCTGATGAGGTCTCAGATGGCAATAAAGATCCAGCTGGAAATTGTATAAAGGACCATCTTTGTTAAATCGCAAGAACATAGCTGTATTCTATCTATTACACTAAGGCATTGCATAAGGTCAAACCTAGTAATGACAGACAATGGGGGAATTTTAAAAGAAAGAATTGGTAATGTGGTATGGTTATTACTTTCTTTTTAGTCAAATTTAAGGTGAGACTCAGGAACAAAAGGAAGGTGGGAATTTGGGAGACATACACTGCTAGTACAAATTTTTTAAAAAATGAATATGCATGGGTGCACCAAGAAAATGCATGTTGGAGAGAAGTTCTAATAGAATGAACCAGGAACTTTGCATGAAGAAGGCAACTGGAGGAGGCAACAGAGGAATATAAGGAACTTTTAATGCTGCCCTTCTTATCATGATCCCAAAGAACTTCCAGGGTAGAACCTTTAGGCACTGTGTGTAACACTGCTGCACAAATCTAGACCACCTGTAGCTTTGGCTTCCCAGCAAATACTTTATGATCTTTGCAGCCCTGGTTCAAACACAACTAGCATATCTCACAGTGGTAGTGTCCACAAAGAACTTAGCTTGAAAACATATACAGTGTGAATTGTGGTGCTGGGAAGCTTCCAAAGAGAATGCAGAGGAGATCTATGAAAGTCAAGCAGCAATTTGCACAGTCTGAGCCCCTGCAAGGAGCAGAACTAAGTGATAGATGTGTGAGGTTATGTCATATTGAAGCCTTTGTAAAGAAGATGGGGAGCAATATGCTACGTTCATTGGGAAAACTACCAATGCCATCATCATGAAGCCCAGATGACAACTATGTGTGGAAGCAACCTGCCCAATCACATGGGCTAAAACCCTAACAACTAGGAGACCCCCCCCCCTTCTCTACAAAATGCACAAAGCACAAGATTTGAATGTCTCCTTGGGTCTTAGGTTTTCTTCATGTTGATCATCCTTCTCTCTTTCCTTCCTCTCTCTTTTAGAGTGGAAATGCTTTCTCTGTACCCAGAATGCTTTAGTATCTGGGAAACATTTTTTTTTTTTTTGTACATCAGTTTATTACTGGGAAGTTTCCACTGAGATGGGATGAGAATTTTCCCTTGGAATTTTGAATGATATGGAAATAGGTCTTAGGACCATTTAGTTATAAGTAATGTCCAGATTGCATTATGAGAAAGATATGAACTCCAGCACACATATAGTTGACTATATCCCCAAGAGGTCAAATATTGGTATTTTAGTCTACAAAGGGTAACAAAAAGTACAGAACCTTAAGCGGTGCCATCTGATGGGAGGTATCTAGATCATATGTGGTTTCTGCTGCCTTTGTACCTTTTCATGAATTGGAGTATTGTTGTGGGGCCCCTGATTTAATTTTCAAGGGGACATGTTATCAAAGGTGTGCCTGACCTTGCTCAGAATCTCTCTTTGGGTTTCTTTCCCACGATGTGGTCAAATCACTCCCACCAACCTTCCTTGAAAGTTGCTGAAGATGAATGACCCTGTGATGAATCTAAGTGAGCACCAGTGTCAAGGTGAGTGGGAGGGGCTTCATAATGCCATGGTAACATTTTAAGTTGTAAATTCTTGATCAAAACAAGTAAGTTTTCTTACAGGGCAAACTTTCTATAGAATCTTATGTAATAGTAGTAGAAAATGTTGGAGTATAATGCCCTGCCATTGTCTTCCCCTGGTATACTGTTTTTACTTAATGTCTCACAATTTTATCAATTTTCTGCCTAATTTATTTCTCCATTTTCTTTTCATCTCTCGGCTTCCCTGAAAAGATGTTACTTCTTTCATATACCCTTCCCTATTTCTCCCTAAGACCTCTAACTTGAAGACATCGCTGCCTTCCTGGAGTCTCCCTAGGGGTTTAGACATACATCTCTCGTGGATTCACATGTTTTACAGAAATATCATTATATAGTTCCTATTTTCTTGGATCATAATTTCTCTAAGGATAAGATCTGCTCTAAAAGTTTGATTCATCTTTTGAAAATCCCAAGGATCCTAGAATCTTTGAAACCTTCAAGGCTCTTACAGAGAAAGGTTCACAGTAAATGTTATTGAATTAATTTTCTGCTAATTAGTCTATTTATAGATGAATTTTAAAAGCTCTGCTATCTATCTGTCACTCTTCAAACTAACTGATGTAGCCCTGGACAAAGAGAACACTGCTAAAAGCAAGAGATAGGACACAAATAGAGTGTACCTAGAAAATGGTCACAGAAAAAGAAAGACCTTTGTAAAATTATAAAATACTTTTATTTGCAAAGTGATTCATCCTATTTTCAATGTTACTTTCCCCATTTATTTCTATTGGACCTAGTGAAAGCTGGGCAGAACAGCCAAAATCAATATTATTTCCCTACAGGATTGTAGCTCCATAAAAGTCAATATTACAGATAAGTAACCTAGTGTCTATGGAGCAGACCTAGCTGATAGTTACAGATTTCCCATCCCTACTTTTCTGTCTAGAGAAGTCTCCACTGGTGGTTACGGTTTACCTTATTTGAGAATCTTAATCAATGCTTTAAATAAGCTTATTTTTGAGGGATAAGTCTAACTACGGTTGGGTTTATACTCCTCCAGAGTCACCTCTGTGCACATTTAACAAGTCTGATGATAGAAGCAAGAAACAGCAGACTTCCTATCTTTAATATCAGTGGAGTTTGGTGGAAGAAGATAGGAACGTCTCTAGAGTCAATTGTTACTTGATGTCCAGGAGCTTGGAGAACATTGTTAAGAAATGATTTTCCTGATTGGAAAAGTAACCCAGTTATGGTTATCTGCACCTATTAGAGGACTATGGAGTGTGTTAAATGGCTTGTGGCATGTTATGTAACTCTTGGTCTTCTCTACATTGTCAGCCTAGACAAATGAGGGTTCCTAAACAAGAACGTCACAACCCTCCCTGACGCCATCTATTTCTCCTTCTCGTCAAGATCAAGATTCTACTCAGTTGCCTTGCATGTCAGTTCAATGGCAATGAGTCCCCACTTTCACCCATGTGCTCCCAGTCTCCAGGAACTTTGTTGTAACTAAATAATTAAGTGCAACATAACACTCACAGGGAGGAAGATCTATTCTAAAGAAGAGGAAGGTGTACCATTGAGACTGGAAATTCAAAGCACAGCAGTTGAATTATTTCTTTAGAGCAGAGTGCCTCGAACATGCTTGGCTTAATTAGGCATAGATAATACCTGGTTACCCCAAGATTACTACATCCTATTTCATCCACAATGGATTTCTGAGGTAGTCTCCTTTTGAAATAATTTTAATAGCAATTTTTGCATTACAAATTTTTATAAATACACTGGAACTGGCCCAAGCATTAGGGACTCGAACCCTACTCTTATGAAGAAAGAGAAGCTATGGGTGCTGGTTGTGAAGTAAATTACTGGTTTCACAGTAGGAATATGGTTGATAGAGATCATGGAGATATTTAGCCTAGAAAAAAAGATCCACCCTTAGAACCCAGTTTGGAAAGTCAGAGGCTATGGCTATGACATTGGAAAGTTTCCTGTTGGACATTTTTCCATAGGCCATACATAACCTCCCTTATAAGTTATCCCTCCCTACCTACCTTTTCATACCTTCCGGTAAACTCAGACACTTTAAAAAAAAAAAAAAGTTAAAGAGATTTATTCATTTGCAGACTAACAGGTTTTCTTGTGACATTTTCTGGAATGTATAGACGCTGACCCTAGTGCCTCCTTTACCAGTATTGACTGTTTCTTTTCCCTAGCAGCTCAATTCTATTTTTATGTCTCCCCATTCTCTTCCCCTTCCTCTTCTTCTTTCTTTATGCTTCAATTTTCTTTTCTTCATAAGATTTCACTTATAAGAGAAAACAGAGCATTGAAATTTTAAGTAGAGAAAATTCTTCATTGTCCTTTTCTACCCTCATTTAAACTTAATAACTAAAAATTTGCTACTCTAGTTTACCAATCCTCCTTTTCCTCCCAGCTTCTCATACACAGCACGTCTCATGCCTCAAAGGGCTAACGATCTCTCCTAGAAAAGCTTGGGCCACTGCCCTCACCTATATGATGCACTGAGGCTGTTGGAGAAGTTGCATAGGATGAATATAAGATTATGGCTTGAAATTGTTAAGGAAAATACAAGTGCATGGAATCACTACAGAAACCCACAAGGATGGCCAATGAGTGTTTTACAGCAGACGTACGCTTCAGAGCCACAGCCCTGAGGAGGAAGGGACAAGCAGCTGCTGGTACTCTCAGCTTCACTTGCTTTCTTATCTAGACAGTAAAGCATCAGACTTGATAGGCTTTGCCCGTGCCTGTAAAATTCTTAGCAATGACAATGAAGGAATACGCTGAAGTCTAGCATCAGTGGCTTTCCTCTTTCTTCTCCTACCCTCTGGTTTATTCGCTCCAAAATAAAGTGGCATTTGGAGTTTGAAAACTCTACATCCAGAGGCATAAGGACCAGGAGGAAGAGATGATAAGATCCAAAATGAGCACGTTAGAGAGGTAGGGCACAACGGGAGGAGGGGCGGAATAGTTCTGATGGCAGATGGAGAAGGAATGAAGGAGAAAATGGAGAGAGCAAAGTAGGAAGAGAATAACGTAAATAAAGGAAGACAGGAGAAGGATGTAGAAGAGGGAGAAATGGGAGAGAAAGGAATAAAATAAGCGGATCTGTGATGCTTAATTTTGATACAAAGGTGAGTTGTTGGTGCAAATACTAAATGTGTTCATTCAGCAGAGCCAAAATTTAAAAGACAGAAACTCAATTTAGTTGTTCTTTACTCTAATACAAAATATGTCTTATATCAATGGAAAAACGTATTTCATTCTGCCAATAAGTGCCAGCATCTAACCTGAAGTCTTCAATAAAACAATGACATTAAATAATTTAACCTGGGAAAAGCTACTCACATCTGCAAAACAATATATGGATTTTGGATGGATCAAACTTAAAAACAGTAGGGAAATAAAAGAGAGTAAAAAATATGCTTTGGAAAACAAAGGGACTTCTGCCACTCCATATAAAAAGTTACCCGAGTCCCAGGAAAACAACCCCCACACACACACTTGTCATCCACTTTGACAGGGTTAGGGTTCCAATGCACAGCAGACTCCTTCCACTATTATAAGAAAATGGTACCAAATAGAGACACCTAAACTAAGAACGCATTGTTTCGCCCTCCAGACTGCAAACTGTGCAATTAGAGAGGTGCTCCTATGGGGCAGCTCCAGCCATGACAGCAGGCAGGGCCTGGAGGCTCCTCTGGGACTTCCCTGTTCACATGGGAAGAATCTGGACCATGTGTTCACAGACCAAAGTGCTAGTTCAAGTTTCTCCCCTGACTAAAAAGTTTCTTAAAGTACTTATTCCCAAAGAGACTCAGTATTTTTCTTTGGTAAATTTAGATGATGCTACCTTAAAAAATCTAAATGCATCATAGAAACATACAGTAAAGTAATTCTCTTCATATAACTTCTCTCTCTTGGTCATTTACATATTCTTATGCTCATTGGTGTCTCATCAAAAGCAATGTAATTATCTCTGCTAATTCTAAGGAGGCCTATTTCCTTCTATGCCCTCATAAAATGCTCTATAGACCAAAAGTTTGGAGGACCACTCATTCAGGGCTCTTTCTTTCCTCCATTTGCACCTCTATTAATCATCTAGGCCAATGGTTTCCTATTCAAGCTGAACATTAAAATCACTCAGGGAGCTGAAAAACAAAACAAAAAGCACAGGCTGGAAAAAATAAAAATAACCCTGGGCCCCAGTTAAATTTGAATCCATGTAGACTGGTACAGGCTTTCGTATGTCTCACCTTTCCAAGGTGATTCCTGTATTGAGAGCCAACATCCCATATACCACTTGGAATTTCCTTGGGGAATCTTAGCTGGCCAGTCTCCTTCCCACAAACCCACATCAAAGACTGACATATAGGGTCTCATCAGGAACAGAAAGTCTATCCCCAGAATGGAGCAGCTGAGAGAGCAGTGCCAGAGGAGAGCCTAAGATCATGACAAGCCTAACTGTCACTGTATTTCTACTGATTGGAGAAAGACCTAAGAGGCATGACTCTATCTTTTACAATCCCTGAAGCTGACCCATTATGTTCTTATGCCGGGTACCCAGTGCCCAAGTTGAATTCAGTAAGAATTACATTGACCTCACCACAGTTATTACACAGATTGGATGGGGACTTAGATACTCACAAACGCCTTTAAACAACATGGGGCTATAGGCACAGTATTGTACAAAGGGTTTTAAATGTATAGATCCAGTTTTTAATTGACTCTGTCACCTTTAAGCCAAGTATCCTTGAGAACTTTAGTACAGTTTGGATCTGATGTGTTCTCCAAAGGTTCATGGTTTGAATAGTTGGTCTCCAGAATTGACACAATAGTGAGAGCTTCTAGAGGTGGGCACACTGAGAGGAGGTGGATTCGAGGCAGCTCTGGGAGTATTTTAGCCACTTCATGGCTCATTTCTCTCCTGTCCACTGTGACGGGAAGGGCAATACTCTATATTCATTCCCACTCCATAAGGTTCCACTCAAGGACATGGAGCTCGAGTAGAACATCATGAAACATATCCTCTGAGACCATGGGCCAAAATGAATTTGTCCTTCTTAGACTGTTCAATTGAGTATTCTGTCACAGGGATAAGAAAAAGTTGAAACCCATAGCTTCCTTATTTGTCAAAATATAACAATGCAAACACCCTTGAAATACCTTGAAAAGTAGAGATAGAGACACCATGTATCAAAAAGTAAATCAATGCTGACAGGAAGGCAGTTAGGCAGATGAGTATGTGGAGACACAGCTTCTTGTAAAGGCTCTAATAATACTTGGCATTGTAATTTTAACTGGAAAATAGATGTTCAAAGAAAAGGTGGTTATTATTTATGAATTTATATGAAATAATAAATCATAAAGAAAAATTTAAAAGATAGTTGCTATACAATACTAGTCTCTGGGCACCTGGCACCTACCACAGACTTTTTGTACAGACACATAAACAGGGGTATTCTAAATTTAAGTTTCCCCAAAACATCACTCCAGAGATACTCAGGTAATCATGCCAATTGAGAGGTCTAAATTTCCCCCATTTTACAACTTGATCTAGGTTTCAGGTTTTTAAGAACAAACAAGTTGGTTTTTGGTTTTGGGGGGAGATTTTTTGTATGTTTATTTGTTTTGTTTTGTTTCCCAGATAAGGGCCATTAGTCAATATGGCCCCTAACAGCAGAGACGAGGAGGGAGCGGAATGAGACCTGAGCCGACCCCCATGATCACGAAACAGGGACCAAAAAAGCACAGTTCCTGTAACCCCCAGAAGCAAGTCCAAACTTAGCCCAGGATGCCCAAATATGGAAAAACTAGAACCTCAGCCAACCAGAAGTATACTAATTTCTGCTTCCTTGACCAGTTATGTTTGAGATGACCTATCTGTTCCTGAAATTCCTCCAACTGCTTAAGAGGAGCCTGCATACGTCTCTCAGGGTCATCATCATTCTGTACAGGAGTTCGACCCTGCATTCCAGTAATAAATGCTCTTTGTTTTATTTGAGCCCGGGGTCTTCCTTCAGTGTTTTCTCGGACCCCTATAGTCCCAGCTTGTGACAAGGAAACACCATTCCTGTTCCTGTTCTCTTCATAATGTTTCACAGGATGGAAAGAGAAAGCCAAAAAGTACCTTTCCCATCTTTGCCTTTGGCAGGGAAGAGCTGTCTCCTCCCTTCTCATCTCCTTCTAACCTGATTATGAATATAATGGCTATAGCCATCTTGAGACAATAAGGAGCAAATTAAGAGAATAACAAAACTCAGCCCTGATATCATTAAACCGCTGAACCGATCCCTGTCCCTGCTTACCTCTGGACAGGCTCTGTGAGAAGAATCCATTCCTGTTTGCATAATCAGCATCTGTAATCAAGTTTTGCATTACTTACTGCTGAATACTATGCTTGCTTATAGATCAGAATTGGCTGCATGTAAAAAAAATTCACAATTTTGAGTCTGAGAGGTCATCATCTGTAGGTCTCAAAAATCAATATAGCTAAATACATAAAGGTAATCTATATACCCAAAGATGGACCTTTACTCCACAGCCAAAGCAGGCATAAGCTGAGAACTGTTGTAAGTTGCAAAGTTAACTGTTTTCAGGAAGAAAATGGAGTGCCACAGCCAAACCCAGTGTGAAGTCTTAGCTTATGGCATCCCAAAGACTCAGGTTCTGATCTATTATCCCAATGGTAAGAGCATCTCCTTTAGAGACTGCTTTCTCGGTTTCTATGTAGCCCAGGTTTCCTGTCACCAGTATACGGCATGGCTTATAATGCCCTGTATCTGATTCTCACTTTTTCATTAGGAGTAACATTTCCACTGAATGTCTCCCATCCACCAAACTGTCCATATCATCCCACAACCTGTCTTCTTCCTGAAGATGCTCCTGATCTCTCCAGATCATAAATTTTCTCCTTTGAGTTTTAAAGCTATTTAAAAGTTTACAAATATTCATATGTGCATACATGAGCATGCTCACATTCTCTCGCACAAAGATACACTTATAAGCACATAAATTCACATTATATATACTCATACATATACATATACTCACACCTTCATACCCATTCACACATCATCACACATATATATTCATTTTACACATATATCCATATATATATGTACATTTACACATATTCTCACATCCACACACTCACTAATGATTTTCCATGTCATATGTCCAGCTTTATTTTTCCCAAACCAGAAAAAAAAAAAAAAACCAGATCCTGCCATACACTTGCCTTCTGTATTTTACTATGTCAAGACTATTGCTAAATCTACAGCAAAATGAACAGGAGAAATGTGAAGACCATTTCCCATTCAGTGAAGTTTCCAGAATCTTCCTGAGGCACATCTGTGCCTTTACTAATACCTCAGTTCACAATGTGAGAAACTCTGCTAGATCTCTGATGAGACATCTTAAAACGACATATTTTCTTGGCAGCTTCCAGCTTCTCAAAGCCACAAAGAAGCCACTGAGTGCACCATTAGGAAAGGTGAACTTGTCTGATGGTGTGTGACGCCCTGGCGAGGGAGACAGGAGGTGGTGCAGTGTTGGGTAAAGGTCTTCCCAGGAAGCTTTTGCCTGTATGTATCTCTGCATCTCTCTGCCCCCTATGACCACATCTGTGTTTTCTCCCTTGTCTTCAAATTTTCTTCTGCTCCCCTTTGTCTTCTCCGTTATCCTCACATTTCAGGCTCATTCTTTCCTTATGAATTTCTTTCTGCTCATGGGTCCTGGTTTGAAATATGTTTTTAAACACTCACTGTATGTTCATTTATTTAAAACCCTCAAAGTTTATCCATCTTCTCTTTACCTGATAGGAGGATTATGGGCAAAGTAGGCATACTACAGTAAAGACCCTGGCAAGAACAACATTTGCTCATATCCACAGCATGTTATTGCTGAGGAGGACATCAAACCCCAGGAGATTCATGCATTGACTGGCCCCTTGCACTACATCAGATGGGCAAATCAATTCTCTGACAGCAACTAGACATGACAAATTTCAGGAGAGTGACAGAACACCTGATTAATTCCTTCTACAGAGGAATGACAATAAAAAGATAAAAAAGTGGAGAAACAGAAAGGATGCAAAAGCGAAGAAGAAACACCACCTCTCTCAAAACAGTGTTAGCTAGATATTAGATTTAGTAGTGAATTTTAGTATCCTTTTCCACCCAGCCCGACCATGCCTTTCTGTTGGCTGGGAATTTATATCAAGGTCTTACCAATCATATGCTAAAGCCTACATCACTAAAACATCTTCTGGGAGGACAGGGAGAAATCCAATCTAGGATTGAAAGCTGCAACTGTCATAGATAAAATATACTGTTTGAAGACGGCTATTGAGTCAGACACTTGGAAGAATTATTGCCGAGTCATCTGAACTTCGCATAAGTTACTGGCTAGTACTCAGACCCTTGCAAGGGGTGCCTTTTCTAGGGACCCCCGAGAAGAATTTGATCACAAGTTTCTGCCCTAACTACTCCCTCCTGGTCCTGGGCTGCTATTGCGAGAGTCCCCTGCAACGAATTGGCTAAATGATTTCCACCGGGAATGGCAGGTGTAAAGAATTGAATCCTTTTCCCTCTGAATTGTCCATTAAGCAAACTTTCAACATTGATGAAATATGCTCTAGGCACAGAAGAAGTACTTCTCAGGATAGAAAACTATCCCATATCCTGGCAGGAAGCAGCAGGCCTCAAATGCATAACACCATGGCCGTCGATAAGCAGCTACAGGAGCCCAGGTCAATACATACTCACTTGTCCATTTGTGCTCTGCCAGAGGGAAGTTTCTTGCCTTCAGTCAGATAATCTCATGATCCTCATTAGAATCCTACCTGCCAGTCAACAGTATGGGTGTTACTAGGAACATCATGACCACAGTGTCTCACAGGAATTCTTACATGAGCACACACTCTGTCAGCAGGAACCAGTCTCACTAATGTACACTGTCTCAAATTATTCAGAGCTCATAACTGTCTAAGATTATGGATAATTCAACATTTATAATCATAATTTGATTAATACAAATTTTCATCATTAAAAATGTAATTCTATAAATTTAACAGGAGGAAAAATAGATATCCCTTCCAGGGAAAAATGAATTAAAAGTCAGGCTGCTTACTCCAGGATATAGTCTCCAGACCACACTACCCAACCTGCAATTATAAAATATCTCTTTTCTGGACATTTTATCATAAAGAAGTGACTCTGAAAATGGACACTAACCAGAATGCCTTTCTTATAACCAAGATTACAATTTATTTTTAATTATTAGGAAAAGCAGCATAGTTTGCATCTTCACTTAAGGCTAAATCAATTCTTAGAAATAAAATAAAACCTATTTTTGATTTTCTGAAAGATACAATTGGCCACATTAAAGACTTTAATGTTGATATTTTGGTGTTCTGATGCCCTAGGCCCCCAACATGCTAGATAAGAAGGGATCTTTGTGTATTCCCAACTGCAAGGCCTCCTGTTCAACACAACTTGATTCCTCAATTTCCTTCTCTACTACTTCTACCTCACTACTTTTAAAATACAACATTTCCCTTTCCTATGAAAAAGAATATCAAATAAATAGCTGAACTCACAGTCTCACAAATTACAAAAGCTATACCACTGGAGAAATAATAAGCTTGAAATGGGTTAAGTGGCTTTGTTCCTGCTTGTTCTTTCCGAGTCCACAATCCTCCTTGGGGATAGTCCTGAAAGCACACAGCCTCAGTGTCTATGTGATTATTAATATCTGTGTATCTTGAAATCAAACTCAAGAACACTGGGGCTAGTAGTAAAATTAATAAAGGGCTTACCAGGCAAGCATGAGGACCCAGGCTCAATCCCTTATATACGTGTAAAAGATCAGGAATGGTGACAGGCGCTTGGGAAGTTGAGGTAGGTGGATCCCTAGGGCTTACTTGGCTGACCAATAAGCCAAGAGAGTCTACTTAACAAGCCTCTTATGAAGGTCAATAAAAGACCCTGACTCAAAAGACAAGATGAATGTGTCATAAAATATTGACCTCTGGCTTCTACATACAGTCATGCATCCCCTACACATGTATACACACACGCATACGTACAACAAAACCTGATGAAACCCTACACTCAACTAATTACATGTCTGCCCAGGACTCCATAAGTAATATCATATTTACTAAAGACTCCATGTGAATCTGTAAAAACCATTTTACATCTTGAAATTGTTCTTGTCGTCTTCACAAAGATATAATTACTTCTAAAACTCTGTAACTTCATGCACTTTGTGTATAATTATATTTTCTTTCATTTCACCTATGTGCAGGTGTAAAGAATGACCACTATGAGGCTTCTGCATTGACCAGTTGAGATCAATCAAGAAGTCAGCTGGAGTCAGATGGGCAGCATTGCATCCCAGTGTGCCTGCTGGGAAAAACTGCTTAAGGAGCTAGCAGAGGATTTGAAAAAGAAATTTCACCTATGAACAGTGAAGACTCCCAGCTCTTCTCCGTGGTTCAACCTGTAAGCAAAAGAGATATATCCACATTCAGACCTTAACTACACTCAACAGAAGACAGTGCTCCACAAAAGGGGAATCAATATGGCCTCTAAGTCAGATCCTCAGCTCTGCCATCCCTGTTGCTTCCAATCTACAGAATACTACATACCATTGATTTTGAAAAAGATGGTCATTTGATGGGCAGCAAGAAAGTGAGTCAATCAAAAGTCCTGTTACTGATTCTCAGGAGGTTCACTACCTTCCCATCATTCAGAACTCACAGGAGACCCAACTTAAAGAGATACCTCCTTCTTTCCCAAGGTCCTGAGAAGTATAATTTAGGAAGGTGGTGTACTCTGAAAATGAGCAAAATGAGCCAAGTATTGGTGCTTGCTTACAATTTCAGTACTCAATGGATGAGTAAGAAGGATTGCCACCCTGAGGCACATAGCAAGTACCAGACCAAGGCTACACAAGGAATTTCTGTCTCATAAACTCTGGAGGGCACCTGGGAAAGCAGAAAAAGAAAGAAAATTAGCCATAAAAACATACTTTGTTTTTGTTTTTGTTTTTTAAGGAAAGGGAAACATTGAAAAGAGAGCTCCGCCTTGATAATCATCGGAAAGCAGATCAATCTGAGTGCTGGGTTCTAAAGCTTGCCTGCAGGATTAGCTGAGTAAACCTGGGCGGCTGGTAGCTGTAGCAGTAATCTGCACCATGTGGAATACCAACAGCCAAAAAGAAATGAGAGTGTCACCTGCTGGGAGAGAGTCTGAGGGAGCAGAGAGTGAGAGTATCAAAGATGCATTGTATGCATGCATGAAATTGCCAAAGAATCAATAAAAATGCTTTTGTAAAAGAAGTTGCCATGTCCTCTGTATCAGGGAGGATAGAAAAAGCAACAAACACAAGCTCCTCCAAAGATCTTTCAGACCCACCCACTCTTGTCTCCAATTTACAACTTGGTTCCATGGCCTGCTGCTCCCAGGGACTAGATAACTAGAGACTGGAGATGTTTTATATGCCTGCTTGAGGCTCAAGCACAAGAGCCTCAAACTTTATCAATTTTACCTCCTGTTTAACTATTCTATGTGGAGATTTGGAGTTTTACCCTCTGTAGAACGAAGGATGAAATCTATGACTTTCCTCCTAAAGTGAGGTCTAACTAGCCTGAGCTTTGGAAAAGTAAAACCGATGTGTTGAGGTGGTGAGTTTACACAGACAAAAGAAGGAGGGCTCTCGGAGCCAGTCAGCGGATGAAAAGTCCTCTATGCATGTCACAGTGTGATCATCCTTCATTTTAATTTAGGAAGTTTGGAGCTGCTGGACTCTAAGAAGGCCATGATGGCCTACAGGAACAAAATTGAGACCCATCCCACACAGCCACTCTAAAATGCCATGACCATTTCTCACAAAGGAAGCCAGACAGTCAGGGAGGCGAGCAGGAAGCAGCTGGAGAAGCAAGATTAATGAGGAAGCACAAAATGAGAAAGAGCAACAACTGGAAACCCTTGTGGTGACATCAGGAACGCAGCCAGAGAAGACAACCTTGTTATCACATCTGTTCTGTCATTATAATTAAACGGTAATGCGCTTCTCTTGTTGAGTTACCAGGGTAGAATTCCAAGTGGGGGAGCCCCTCACTGCTTATCTGGCCCCCAGCCACTGCCCTTCTCCAGGAAGCTGAAAAAATCATTGTGCTAATAGGCTGGGTGTCTGGACCAAGTGTTAATTTTGGATTACATCTGAGTGGAAATAAGATGAAGGTCTGGGGAATGCTTTGCCTTCACTCAGATGTTTCATTTCCATTTACCAGTACTGCAGAATACCCGGGGAGATGTTCTCACTCCAATTTGGAAGATTTCATAAGCCTCCAAACTTTTAGCTATTGATCCAAGCTCTTGAGCTTTGGAAGCTGCACACATACTCCACAGATGAACAGGAAGGCTGTGTGAGGCCCCCTGAGGACAGTCACTGCTCTCATGTGGACAGTCCTCTGCTCTTGCCACAATGTGCCCTGCCTGACCCCAAGGCCCATTAGAAGCACTCAGAACCATTAGCTCAGACTGACTCTGGGCTCAGTAAATACTCTTGTGTCCTGCTAGAAACTAGGGCAGCTGCCTGAGTTTTTTTTTTTTTTTTTCCTTCCTTTTTTTCTTTCAAAATCAGCAAACCAAAGTTCTCAACCCCAAATGGCTCAAATCTGCCTCTTAATAAGCATGCTGTTTTATGTATTCAGCAAGTGGAGATCAGCATGAACTCGAGTTTGCTGGACTCTCAGGCCTTTTTCATTAGGTTTTAAATAGCTCAGATGGTGTTTGATTTTGGACAGGGCCATTTGCTCGAAGGATGCCAATAATCAGATTTCCCCCATCAGAAGGTTAGTGTCCATATGAGCAGGAGAAGGCACTGACTATCATCTTTGAAATCTGAGAGCTAAATAGTGGTTGTTGTGAAGTTTCCCAGAGGCTTTGAAAAACAAAGTACTTAGCTCTTCATCAGTAGGAAGATAAGGAAGGGGGGGGGGGGGGCGGACCCAAGGATGCTGTGCTGAGCCATTGTTCGAGTCAGCTTCCACCAAAAATGTTTGGTTGCAGCAACGCCTGAGCACCTGGCCACTATATGGACAAGAGCAAGAGACAACTGAGCCTTAACAAGATTTAATTATATCGTGTTTTCCGTTTCTCTTCCACTGAGGATGATTATCCTAGTGAATTAGAGAATAGCATAGACCATCCAGTGTAGATGTTTCCCTAACCTCTTAAAGTTACCTTAGAGCAAAAACTAGAGTCTTGAGTAGTAACCATGTGTAGTAAGAGGTTTCTGGCCCTGACTTTCGGGCCTAACCTCAAGGTCTAGGCCCACAGACCTGCAGACCCGCAGTCCCACAGTCCTACAGAGACACACAGACGCTTTCATTAGTTTTTGGCTGATCAGCCTCAGGCCCAGGCATATCACTTGCTAGCTCTCTACCCTTCATCTAACCCATGTCTCTTGTTCAGCCATGGGGCTCGGTACCTTTTCTTAGGGCATCATAGTTGTCCTCTGCTTCTTCCGGGCCTCTCTCTGGAATTCCCTCTGGTGTTCTTGTGGCACTCTGCTCTCAGAGATTCTCCTAGTCTGGTAGCCCCGCCCATACTTCCTGCCTGCCTTTGGCCAATCAGCTCTTTTTATTAAACCAGTGGGTGGCACAATTATTTACCATGAAACAGCACAATTCCCTACAACCATGGAACAGCACCACCTTTCTTCTCTATTAACTGCAGTGGCTGGACCCTGGACCATCTACACAGAGTTAGGGAAGTAGCAGGTGTTGAGTAAATACTGGTTATGTTGAATCATGAGTAGTTTGCTTATATTATCTTTACCCTCACTACATGGCTCACTTAGTTTTTATTCTTTAAAAATTACACAGGAAAAATCACTTTCACAATAAATGAAACAAATGGCTAGATTGATAGATCCATTTTAACTGCTCTGCAAACATATTTCTTCTTTCTGAATTCACTGATAAATTGTGTCTCCCCTACCTTGTATGTGGGAAAGTCATATAAACATAAGGAGAATGAATTGCATACAGATCACATCTTGTAGAAGACAATGGGGAAAGATGGAGGACTCAAACTTTGTGACTGAACACCTAGAGCAAGTCATTTACCTCTCGCTATGAATCACTAGGAAAGAGTAAACTGAATATGGGAGGCAGCAAGAGTTGGAAAATTAACTTCCTACGGTCAGTATTTCTTACTCTAGCATGTAAACTGGTATTTTGAAATGTAGCTTGATTGTAACAAAATTCAGAAACATGAGGCATTGACTAGGAAGTTAGGTTAAATATAACTGTGGATCTCATACCAGAGAATGGAGCCAGAGTGCCAAACCATGGTCAGTGTGTAACCAACTGTGCTTATTGCATGAGAGGAAGTAAGGAGAAGGACAGTGTTTATAGTTACTGCCAAATGTGTTCGTTCATCTTTTTATTCAAACACTCACAACTGGTTGAACTGAAGAGAATGTATCAGTAGTGAACAGCCACAAGTGAGACACACACACTCTTGTCTATGACTCCACACTCATAAATATATAGGCAGCAGAAATTGAACTCAGGGAGTTACTCAAAATAAAAATATAACACAAAATTAGACAAGTAGGAAATGAGGTGAATCTCGGGAAAGTTAAGGGGAAAAGTAGTGGTGAATGTGATCAAAATATATTGTATGAAATTCTCAAAGACTTAATAAAATATATTTTAAAAATTGACCAATTATTATGATTAAAGTGATAATTTCAAGAGAATATGTATCATTATATAGAAAGAAATAAGAGGTGTTAAGAAGATTCCAGTAGTTGGGGGCCTTAAGTCATCAGAGAAAAGCAAAACCACATGAGAAGGTAGTGCCAGAGGCCATGATGAAACGTGGATAAAGGAAACATCTCAGGATAACAGAACCTATGAGCACTGTCCACTGACAGTGAAATGGCCATGCAATCCCACTCAGAGAATGTAAGATGACTGTGGAACAGTAACATTTATGTTCTTTATTTTTCTCTCTTTATAAATATGTGCTTTAGTTATCACAAGTGTGTTCATTTCCCATAATTGTACATTGATGCACAATAGGTAAGTTTGGATACACATACAGATGTAGAGAGACAGAGACCATGTGCAAGAAGGCCCAGGGATTGGAATTGTGTCTAGGAGCTGAATAACACTCAGGCTTGTTTTGTGACCCCCAGAAGCACCAAGCAAACTTCCCATCTAGATTTTCCATCTAGATTTCAGAGCAAACATACCCCTGCTAACACCCTGACTTTAGATTTCTAATCCCCACACTGAAAGAGAATGTATTTCTGTTGTTTTTAAATGCTCCGATTGTGGCACTTTCTTATGGTTGACCTAGAAAACAAAAATAGTCAAGCAGTAGGATGTTTGTGTTAGATTATCCAAACACCTTAGAGATGTGTGATGTAGGGTCAAATAATGAGAAAGGTAGGAAGGGTTGTTGCCAGAGCTTAGTCTCAGCTAAGACAATGCTGTGCGCTCTCTCTCTCTCTCTCTCTCTCTCTCTCTCTCTCTCTCTCTCTCTCTCTCTCTCTCTCTCTCTCTCTCTCTCTCTCCCCTCCCCCTCCCCCTCTCCCTTTCCCTCTCCCTCTCTCTTTCCCTCAGACTTGCAGCAGATGTCAATGCCCTACATCATGTAGGAAGGAGCAGACTTACAATGAGAGATACTTTCAGACCATCTCCTGGAACAATTGTGAATCACAGAGCCTCACTTTGTCCTTTTGATGTTGCTGTTCTGTAACATGAGCAGGAAAATGTTTGACTTATTTTACCCCAAGGGAAACAGCTTAACTTGGCTCAGAAGAGTCAGGTGTACCCATAATCCTCAGCTCCACAGTCAATGACATGGCATTGTTAAGGCAATAATAAACTCAACCAGGGAAGGAAGGTTTACACTACAAAAATAAGCATAGGCTACAAACCAAGCGTTTCTCTCTTTTGTAAGGGTAGTTGTTAAATACCAACCAGCACACTACTGGTTAACCTATTGCATAATAAAGCTGTTTGCTGCTCTAGCAGATAGAGCAACAAATTAGTAAGCTGGTATTAAGCAGAATACTTCATAAATTCCTGATTTTAGGATTTTATATATTGTGAGCTTTCTCATAACAGAGGTGTTATACCTGATGTAAGCAACTTGGAAGGAGAAATGTTTTTAAGCTCATTGTTTTAGAGAGTTAAGTCCCATGTTGTTTGGCTCCATAGTTTGGTTAGCTTCATAGCGGTGGGAATATGTGGTACCAAAGGTACCTGGGGTTTTTGGTGCTTGTACCCAGGGGAGACAGTGTGTATTCAAATGAATACAAATGAAATGAATGTTTGTATCCCCCTTAATTCTACATGTTGAAGTTTTAGCCCCTTATGTGACAGTATTGATATAAGAAACATTCAGGAAGTCACTAGGGTCAGGAACATTCATTGGTTACTAGGTTCTTTCAGCCATTTGGACATTCTTCTTCTCAACAGTGAGTCATGCCAATATATTAACTTGTGGCTAGGTTTGTAGCCTCAAACTTTCTATAGTTTTTCATTTACAAGTTATATAATTGGGTTACCAAGCATATTAGTCATATCTTGTTCTCATACTCAGTGAGTTTCTACTAACCCTTCACTATAAAAAATACTGTTTTCAATTCTTAGAACTATCAGGGAAAGGGCTCTTTCCCATCTGCAAGTGACAGATTGGTCAAAGAAAACAGAAACTAGACACAGATGCATATTAAACTGTGATCATGAAAGAGTATGTCAGAGCACATTAAGAGCATGATGAGGACTCACATGAAAAATCTACCCTTCCAGATGACATCACAGCCATGCATGAAAAGCATGATGGGATCCATCTCGATGCTGCTTTGTTGTTGTTGTTGTTTTTGTTTGTATTTTATTTATTCTCTCATAGAGTACACCCCGACCACGGTTGCCCCTCCCTCTTCTCTTCTCAGTGCCCTCTCCCCCAGATCCACTCCTACTGTTTCCATTTAGCAAAAAAGCAGGCATCCCAGGTATACCAACCTAACACAGCATAGCAAGTTACAACACGACTACACACAAACCTTCACATTAAGGCTGGGTAAAACAACCCAGTAGGAGAAAAGGGGTCCCAAGAGAAAGCAAAAGGGTCAAAGACAGCCCCCACTCCCACCATTAGAATCCCCACAAAACAGCAAGGTCAATACCATATATGCAGAGGACCTCCTACAGTATCAGGTAGGTTCTGTGATTGCTGCCTGCTCTGTGAGCCCCTATGAGCCCTGATTAGTTGATTCTGTGGGCCATGTCCTTGTGATATCCTCAACATTTGGGTCTTCCTTCTGCAGGATTCTCCAATCTCCGTCTAGTATTTGGCTATTAGTCTCTGCATCTACTCCCCATTAGTTTCTGGTAAATCTCTCTAAAGACAATTGGGCACCAAACTCTGAGTATAGCTATCATGAGGAATCATTTCATTGATTTTATTGTAAGTGTATGCAGAGGGGGAAGGCAGTCCAGTTTGGTTCCGTCCTAGGTATGTGGGCTACCCAGCTTCTGGTACCTGGTCATTCAGGCAGTGTTGGGCATGGGTTCCTTCTTGTGTCATAGGCTTTCAGTTGAACCAGTCATTGGCTAGCCACTTCTGTACCACCATTATTACCCTTGCATATCTTGTAGGCAGAACAAATTATAGGCTGAAGGTTTTGTGGCTGGGTAGGTATTTCAGAAATATTCACTTGCAATATATCGTATAAAGGATTAATATTTATTGAGGGGAATATGAACACTCATGATACAAACTGAACCTTAAGATGATTCTTGGAGAGTGGAGCTGTTCCACACCAGGCTGCTGATCTGCTCCCAAGAATGCAGGAACAAAACAGGAAGTCGATGTTCCCTGGGTCTCAATCAATTGGGGCCATACTCTTAAGGAACTACTGAGGCTCCCTAAATAATGCCTGAATCCCACTACAGGTTGATACCCCAGTCCCATCATTAAAAGCCTTACCTGGTTACAGAAGATTATCTGTTCAGGGACCATATCCCTCTTTACCAGGGTCATTTTCATAGCTTCCAGGAAGCATCCACTACACTAGGTTTCTGTCAAGAGCCATGCAAGGGACAAACAGGCAGCATTGGAACTCATAGAACACAGCTGGGTAGTTGGCTAAGGCACTCCTGAGTAAGGTTTGGGAAGACAAAGCCTTGAGGACTATATGTTCCGAGGACCTCATGCTGTTACTGAGCATAATCAGTTTCCTTCAAGGTCACCACATCACTCATAATCTAGGGATTGCATGAAAACTCTCAGGTGGTTTCTAGCCTCTCACTGGTCAGTGTTACTGCTACTTAAAATAATAGTGAATGACTTTTTTCCAAGCATTCTTGTTGAAGCAGATCAGTGTTTCAAGCACCACCCTTTGAAAGAATGTATACATGTAAAAATGTTAATTTGATTAAGTTACAATGTTTTTGTTAATGGCTTCAAGGTTAAAAAAAAAAATATCTTGGACAACATCTAAAGTTTAGAAAGGTACATAGTTGAGTGAGGGACTCATTTCAGTCAGGGAATATGAACAATGAAGCTGCAGCCCAGTTATCATTAGCTGACATTCCTTACTTGTTAAAATGGGTTGGCAATCAAAGATGATGATCAGTTTCTTGTACCCATTTCTGCCCTCAGTTTCCTGACATAAAAAACTGTTGATGAATAGACATGCACCTTGAGGATTTAAAGTAGAGCTGACTGATTGTTTTTTACAGATGAACATTTAGATTTGTGATTCTTTTAAATTTTTTTATGAGATTACCTTTTAAGACAAATATTAAAATAATTGGTCCTTTATTTGTATCCACAGAATGCAGCCTGCCTGTAAAAGAACTGCCTGAGAAAAATAATCTCACTTGCTTGCACTTTGTTAATCTATAACCAGTTGCTTGGTCATAAATGTATGTGGGCTCTTGGAACAACTTATTTTTCACCCGTAATATGCAAAATGTTTAATCATTTAAAGGATATGTGTTTTTAATTGTACACATTGTAATCATTCCCTTACAAAATAGAATATAACCACACTGTAATTTTTTATACTGCCTAAAACATTTTGCTGAGATATATAAGCTATACGGGAAAATAAAGACACAGAGAAGGAAAATACCAGAAGAGATGTAGAAGAAAAGATGTAAAAGGAAGACATCAGGAAAGCAGAAGAAGGGAAAGGTCAGGGCAGAAGAACGGAACAAACAGGAATAGGGTAGAACAGCAACAGGAAGAATAATAAAACGAAGAACTAAGCTTTGGCCTCAGAAAAGTCCCTCTGTGTCTGTTTATTAGTTCACCTGTTCTGCATCTCCTTCAGTTTCTCAGACCTGCTCAAGGCCTGGCGTTCATCAGTAACCTAGGTGAGATCCTGACCTGTGTGTTTGGGGGGGGGGGGGGGGATTCCTTCTTCACCAGCCCTGGAGAGCTAGGTTTTGCCTTTCTCACCAGCCTCAGGAAATTAAATTGTACTCCCTCAGATAGGAAAGTCAAGATGAGTAATCAGTTCACTGACTCTGTGAGTCTCTCTCAATCCCTGGGCTGCTAAAGGTTGGTCATCATGGCAGCACTAGGCTTCCATATTGCTCCACAATGATCCCTAAATCCAGTCATCTCTCCCCATATTCTCTTTCTCCATCCTTCCTTGATCCCTCTTGTTCCCATCCCTATGTGCCCCTAGTTCACCTGCAACATCTTTTCTCTTTCCTTTCCCAGGGAGATCCAGGCAACCCCAGTTCTGCTCTTCTTATTACTTAGCCTCTTAGAAAATGAATTGGTAGGATTAACATAGTAAAAATTATCATTTTACCAAAAGCAATCTACAGATTCAATGCAATCCTCATCAAAATTCCAACACAATTCTTTACAGAACTTGAAATGACAATATTCAACTGTGTATGAAAAAAAAATCAGGATAGTTTAAACAATCTGTACAATAAAAGAACTTTCAGAGCTATCACTCTGATTTCCAGCTGCAGTACAGAACTGTAGTAATAATAATTTTAAAAATCATATGGTATTGGCATAAAAACAGACATGTTGATCAATAGAATCAAATCAAAGGCCCCAATGTAATCTATACACCTATGGACACTTGGTTTTGTCATTATGCCAGAAATATACATATACATACATACATATATATGTATATAGCATCTTCAACAAATGGTGTTGGTCTAACTGGTTGTCTGCAGAAGAATGCAAATAGATCCGTATATATCACACCCTGGACAATATGCAAGTCCAAATGCATCAAACCTCAAGATGAAACCAAATACACTGAACCTGATAGAAAGAAAATGGGGAATAGCCTTGAATGCATTGGCACAGGAGACAACTTCCTGAACAGAATACCATTTTGCAGGCACTAAGAGCGACAATTAACAAATGACCTCATGAAACTAAAAAGCTTCTGTAAGGCAAAGGACACTGTCAAAAGGATAAAAACAACAGGCCACAAGATGTGAAAAGATCTTCACCAAAGCCACATATGACAGAAGACTAATACCCAAAACAATAAAGAACCTAGGAAACTAAACATCAATAAACCAAATTATCCAATTAAAAAATAATATACACATATAAACAGAGAATTCTCAACAGAGGAATCTCAAATGGCTGAGAATCACCTAAGAATTGTTTAACATTCTTAGTCAGGGAAATTCAAGTCAAAAGACACTGAGATTCCATCTTACACTTGAGAGAATGGCTAAGATTTAAAATGTAAGTGACAGCTCATGCTGGAGAGAATATGGAGCAAGGGGAACACTATTCCTTTGCTGGCAAAAGTGCAAACTTGTACAGCCACTTTGGAAATCAATATGGTGGTTTCTCAGAAATTTGCAAATTGATCTACCTTAAGACCCAGCTATACCATTCTTGGGCATATTCCCAAAGCATTATCCACTCTACTACAAGGACACTTGCTCACCTATGTTCATTTCAGCTTAATTCATAATATCTAGAAAGTAGAAACAATCTGGATGTCTCTCAACACAATGGAGTATGACTCAGCTTTTTAAAAATGGTATCATGAATTCTAAAGGCAAATAGATGGACCTAAAAAAAAAAAAAAAAGTCATCCTGAGTGAGGTAACCCAGACTTGGGAAGACAGATTCAGTATGTATTCACTCATAAGTGGATATAAATTCTGTTTTTTAATACTTAAAAAAAAAAACTAGATAAATGACATGAGTGGTTACTAGTGGTTAATTTGTAAAATTCTCACTTTTAATGATATTCAATTTAATAAGTGCTTACTGTGTTTCCATGCTAGTACTTAACATCTGTGATTCCAGAGACACATGAGTTCTCCTCACTGCTATGGGATAATGCTGCAAAGTTTTGTCAATCATATTTGTTTAATGAAACATGGATTGGCCAATAACTGGGCAGGAAATAGGCAATGTGACCAAACTAGGAGACTTCTGGGAAGAGGAAAGGCAGAGACACAATTGCCAGCCAGATACAAAGGAAGCAAGAAGAGAATGCTGAACTGAGAAAAGGTACCAAGCCATGTGGCTAAACATAGATAGGAATTACAGGTTAATTATAAGTGTGAGAGCTAGTTAGTAATATGCTTGAGCTACTGGCCCAGCCTTTACTATAACATTAAGCTTCGAAGTCAATTATTTAGGAAGTGCCTGCTAGGTATTTACAAATTGTCGATGGTACAAAAACTTCCAAATACAGCTCACATTGATTCTAAAGTAGTGGTTCTCAACCTTCCTAATGCTGTGACCCTTTAATATAGTTCCTCAGGTTTCAGTGACCCTCACATTATTATCCTTATGGCTACTTTTTAACTATAATTTTGCTACTGTTGTGAATTGTAATGTAAATAGTTGTATTTTCCAATGGTCTTTGGTAACCCTTAAAGGGATTGTAATTCACAAGTTGAGAGTCACTGCTCTCAAGTCTATGGATGGAAAGAAAAAGTGTCATTGTGATAAATAAACATGTTATTTATAACCAATTTCATGAAGAATAAGGACAATGTGGACTGACTTGAAAAAGACTGGAGGTAGGCATATGCTCAGAATCCAATTTGCTTGGTAAGCAAACTAGACAGTAGGAAGCATGATAACTGAGATATAGATGGGCCTAGGTCACCCACAGATGTGGTCTTGCCAGTATTTTGTGTAATAGGGAGTTCCAGACAACTTAAGCAAAGGCATGGAATACTTAAATTTAAATGTGGAAGAATTCTAATGCTGGCAGAGAACACGATGGGGAAAATATGTAAATAGGAACCTAGTTAGTAGAGTATGGTAGATACTGAGGCGAGGCATTGTGGGGACCTCACTTGAGTGATAGGGGTCAGGACTAAGGCCTATTTTGAAACAGCGTGTGATGCTTATGGCAGTGTTTTCTACATGATGAAGACTGACATTGAGATTGCACAACCACGTAGCAAGAGTCACCTAGCATCCTCAGTAACTTTTACAGTCATGAGTAATCAACACTAAACCTACCAAACCACACATACTGTTTCATAGCTCACACAGGGAGACCCAGTGGTTCTATGACAAAGGCAAAAGGAAACACAACACCCCCATGTCAGAATGAAGAAAACAGATCAAATTTGTGCAAGGTTTGAAAACTGTTAAAGTGGGAGAGTGAGTTACTATTTAACTCAGGCTTGCTTAATCCTCAGTCTGCCTCGTACTGCACTGTCTCTATCCTTATTGTGGGTTTCCACTTGTTTATGACTGGAAGGGCATCAAACTGTGCAAGGAAATTTGCTTAGAGATTCCTGTTATCAACCCACAGAAAGAAGAGAGTATTATTGGTATAACCTTACAAATATCACTCTTAAAATGTGTTATGAGAGTCCCTGATTTATTTTTCAACAAATGTGTGTGTGTGTAAATATTCTAAACATGCTGAATTTTTCTTAAATTTTATTATTAAGAAAAAATTGAACATGAATTATAAATGATAACTATTAAGATTACTTAGCAAACAAGATACCTCTCTGTATTCTTACTTCACTCAAAATATGTGGTACATCATTTCCCCCAAATTAAAAATGTAACTAAACTATCTTGGCAGTCTGCTATGGCAGGTCCACCTTCATTAGCATATGTCCAAGCACCCAGCAGCCTCCTGCTTAGGGGTAATGTACTGTGTGCCTTCTAGATGTAGAGACAAGCACCTCTGAGGACTATCCAGCTCCTGTTTGTCAGCTAGAATTCTTTGCTTTGCCGCCAAGAGTGAAGAGTGTCACATACAGATAGATCTGCTGAGTGATAGCTATACAATACAAGATTCTCCATATTTTGCAGGGTTTTTTTTTCTCCCACGTTCTGCAAGCTACAGCCTACCTTCTGTGTGCTCACACATAAGATGTTTGAGTATCTGTGTGATTTGGCAAATAACAATATCCTGGGATAGTCAGTAGAATTAGCCTAAGATAGGGTGCCAGATGATTTTTTTTTTTTTAATATTCACATGAGGCTAGATGCTTTTCTAAATGTGTTACTTGGATGGTTTCATTTAATTATTTCAGTTATTCAAAGCTTGTGCCATTACTAACTTTATTTCATAAAGTAGGAAACCAATGAAAGATAAGTGAGGTTTTTAAGCACCACAATTACTGGAAGGTGGCATCTTTAATAGGGTGAGGTATTTAGACTCTAGTGCCTGAGCTTAGAGAAAAGTCAAGCTTCTCACACTCCAGACCTTAAGTACTAACCCCTACCCATTGTCACTATAGCAAAATACTTGAGAAAATAATTTAAGAAAAGAAGAAATTAGTTTGAATCATGATCATCAGAGTTTTCCATCCATCTGGGTGAAGAGAACATGAGTTAGGGCAGGAGGTAAGGAAGGGTAGAATTAAAATTCTCAAGCTACTCAGTTTTCCCCTTTCTTACTTTTTTCCAGAAGGTACCCAAACATAGAGAATAGTGCCATCCATATTCTAGCAGATCATCTCCTTTAGTTGATTTTCTCTGTAAATGTCCTCGCTGAGGCACATAGGGGTATTCTTTGCTAATACTCTAAGCACTTAGCAGTCCAATGAAGTTGAGAATCAAGATTAACCATCACATGCTCTTTATGAGTTCTGTGGTGAGGGCACACACTTCTAAGGTACAACATAGGCTCCCACCTCCTCCTACCCATCTTTGTGTGCCCCTCTACAGCCTTGGAGATGATGAGAGAGGTTTCTGAATGCACTGGTAAAAATGATAGAAGAGGTGAGTAGATACATCATTAGGAATGGCCAACAAGATCTATGAATGTACCAGTGGGGATGACAAAGGAGGTCCATTTTACCCTTTGCCTTACTAATGCTGTACATTCCATCTTCTACCCCCCATCTCTTTGGAGTTACTCCTTTCCCAGTGCCTGCAAGTTTCTGCACCTCTGCAAATAGAAATCTGGACTCTGAAATTCTTTCAGTAACACAGACTACTATATGGAAACAGATTTTATTGATGTTCCCTTTTGTGGAATGATTTTTTTTTTTTTTGCCTGAAACTCTAAGAACAGCAGTAGTAGCTGCTGCCCACTTTGAATCACAAAGACACTATCTCATCAGCAAGCATCCAGTACTCATAACTCTTGGGTACCACTAATCATAGGCAAAGGAGAAAGCCACAGGACAGTTCTGAGACAATGGCATTGTCTGAAAAAAAATTGGAAATTTTCTAAGAAGGCAGTATGGCATTAATAGTAAGTTAAACAAGGTGATATTTGAGGGTAGGCAAGGAATTGGTGAAAAGAATACTTAACTTATTGAGAGATCTTTGTAGACCTTCAAGTCACACTATTAAAACAGCATGTCATCCTTTCCGAATACACATCCTCATTCTCTCTGATGTTGGAGGAGAAAATTAGGCAGTTACACGGTACCCACAAAATTCATTATTTATTTTAAACCCAGGAGCCTTTGAAGAACTTACAGGTTAAAAAAAGAATTTCATGTGTAGTTGCTCACAAAATACCTCTGATGAGTCCTTCCAAATGCAAGATGCTTTCTGAAACATCTTTCAAACCCAGACATGTCCCAGTTTCCCAAATTACCCAGGAACGATTCTTTTGTTGGCTTTTTCTTGATCATGTACATTAAAGGCATGAAGATAAAGCATGCTCTCAAGCATTGCATAGTGGATAATTATATTTTTAAGGCGCTTCAGTTACATTATTTTAGCATCTGTGTAATTAAACTGAAGTGCGATTCTCAATTAGCAGGTTTTCCTTTCGTCTCTTGGATGTAATATCCTCATGGACAGGAAAGTGCCTCCCTCTTTGAGTAGCTATATTTATGCCCATTAAGCCTGGAGAACTGTGGTGTGGTCTGTAATGAAGAAGTCCATCCATGAGGCGATGAGCCAGGGGAAGCGTGTGGATGCCCATCAACTCCTGTGGAGTGCTACAAAGTAATAATGCTTTCTGGGGAGAGACTGACAGCATACAGCAAAGGTATGAAATGAGAGATGAGGTTTTCTTTGGAATTTCTCCAGGTTTTGATACTTTCCTGCTCTTCTGACCTCCCTCTCTTCCCTACTGGCTTCTCCCCATCTGTAGACCATGGCCTAGCCAGCCGGCAGCACAATTTCCTAGGAACATGCCTGATGGTTAAACACTGTGGGGAGTTGAGCTTCCTGAGTTCCTGACACACTTAGCTAAAATTTCCTTTCAACTATACAGAAAAATGAAATCTATATTTTGAAACCTACCAAATGGTTTGGTATATGATTGTGGAGAGTGTAACACAGCAGTTTGATATGCCTGTGTCCATCTAGCTTGATTCCTATGTGTGTTTGTTTTTTTCAGGAGATTATTGAGTTTAAAATATACTTAATCAATTAATAGTATTGAAGCAGCTGAGAAAAATAGAGATATGATTTATTGGTAATATTTCAGCAAATAGTACAGAGAGTCATTGTTTCAATCCCGACAATAACTACAGGGAAAAGCCTGATAGCAAAGATTGTCTCACACACCTGTCTTGCATTGTTTCTTTTACTTGTTTGGCTAAAACGAAAGTGGTATTGATATTTTTGTCCTTAAAATGATTAATGTTATGAATTCTGTAGGAGACAGCAAAGTTAACAATTTTTCTATTCCATTTCATCTTAACTTCAGGAACGAGGTTTGTTGTCCCTAAAATGTGGAAGAAGTAAGTGCCTTGATGTAGCTTATAATAAAATCCCCAGTTTTCTGTGGGATGATAATCTCTGCAGATAATCTGTTGGAAAGAACAAGTAGCAAGGAAAATCAATGAGAAATGTGAAAGTTTACAGAATATTTTTATATATTAAAAACATAGAGTAGATCAATTCACTGTGTTTGATTTTTTTTTAAATATTTAAGATTGACTAATTTTGTATATGTGCAAAAGTTGAACCCAAGGCCACAGCCATACCAGGTATGTAAATGCTCTTCCATTGAACTAACTATACTGTTTTATTGTGTTTACTTGTATTTAAGCCATCCTTTTCAAACTTTAAAAATCACCTGATTCTTCTGGGAAATATAGAAGTTTATTATTAATAGGCTAAGTACCAACATTCTACAGTCTTGCATTGGCTTCTACTGCATTCTCTAATCTGAGTTTGATTCTTGGTAAAACCAAGGATTTGTGAAGCCTTAATCAACTGCATGCACTTACCAACACCTGCATGGCGATTGTTGCTCTTCAACAAAGCAAGGTGCTGTGAAGACGGGGCTGAATGTGAAGGGAAATGTGCTACTGACATCAGGAGTTCCAAGAAAAAGTTAGAGTCAGCACATGAGCCTAGCAGACATCTTAACACTTCTTTCTTCTCTTTCTTACTGCTCACAGCCCACCTGCAAGGATTCCAGAAAAAATAAGAGGCAGAAATATTCAATGCCTCCCAGCTCCATCCTAGCCTGGATTTCTGACACTATGACCTTTTGTGCTCTTGACCATTTATTCAGAAACAACAACTGAACACTGATTATATTCTAGATGCTGTGTATCACTTGAAGGCAATGCCAAGTTAAGACAAAACATTTTCTCACCAGTTAAGAAAGAAAAATAATTAAAAACCCTAATAAATCTATAGACCCGACTTCCCAGGGTCCCCACCTTGTAGGAAATCAAATCTCTTTGCAATAACATAAATAGCATTTCCTGACTACCAGCTACTTCAGAAAATCTAATTTTCCCTTCCTTTAAAGTACCCATTCCCCCAAATAATAATAAAAAACAGAGCACAGTCTCACTTCAGAAGAGCATCAAGCATGTTGACTCACATTTTCAGAGTAAAAGGACACTCAGCATCATCCCCAGGGTCACAGGAGACTGAAAGGGACCAAGAGAATTACTCAAGCATGCTGACTTTGTTTATTAATACATTATTGCATTTGTTTATTAAAAAGAGAGTTGTAAAGTCCCATTTTGTGTAAGCAGACTCTGTGGTCTCATAAAGATGACTTCACTGCTACTCCCACAAAAGAGACTCACAGTCGATAATCCCAGGGAGATGGGCCAGGACTGCTTAGTAACAAGCCAGTGTTCCTTCCATGAAGCCAAGTTCCCTTGAACAATCATTTCATGTTTATTTAGGTTACTGCGTGTATTAGTTGGTATTACAGTACACAAACTAGGCAAGTTTTAAAGAAAATAGATTTAATTTGGCTCACAGATCTAGCTCTAGATTGTTAGGCTGTATATGGTGATGGTAGTCTTTCTGGCAGAGTTCTCAGATGAAAAAGAGGACATTTCATGTCTATATGCATCACTTTCCCCTCCTCTTCCCTCCCTCCCTCCATTCCTTCCTCCATTATAAAGCCATCAAGAGTCAATAGTCAGAAGTTAACCCTAATGAGGACATCTAATCCTTATTGCTTCCCAAACCCTTGCCTTAAAACATGATACATGGATTAAATCACTACCCTCTCAATATTTAGTAACAGAATTGAATGCTAACACATAAAGCTTGAGGACAATCTAGTCATATCCCACCCATAATAGTAGCATTGATAGTTTGAAAGGATTCATATGCTTTAGCATATAGACCTTATAAACAGGTGAAATTGGCAGAGAAGGGAGTTCAAGAGAATGGATAAATTTAGCACTACAAAGTGTATGGGTCTCAAGTTCATTCCACACAGATGATCCTTGATACAAACGGGCATTCCCTGTTACCACTCTGCATACTTCTAAACATATGCTGTGGCAGCATATGCTCACACACAGTAAAAATAATTATAGTAGTTATTTATAGTAGTTATAATTTAAAAAATTAACTTTTATAACAGATGGAGACCATTACAGAAATCTACAACTTGTCAAAACGCAGTGAACTGACCATGGGATGTCCACTCTCAACTGATATGTCTACAATACACCATCTACACATGGGTTTTAGGTAGTAGCATCTTGAGTGAAAGGGTAGAAAGACTTTTAAGAGCCAGAGGCCTAAGACATATACTGTGATACATTGTCGTTGAGATATGACAGAGAAGATATATCCATGAAAATTTAAACAAGGTATGAACAGTTACAACACCAGCTGACATACCAACATGGGTGGCGAAATCCCATAAATTCCTACCCATAGATAAAGAGCTTCAGGCAATCATTAGATGCTGAGAGAGGGAGAACCAGTCTGTTTAAGGATGAGTCCCATGGCAATCTATTCAATCCTGAGGAGTTAGTCCTAAGCATGTATATATATGAGTTATACCGAATGTTCTCAGCAGGCTGTAGTTATGTATTTATTTCCCTATACATATATAAAAACAACAATTTTTAAATGTCATAAATTTAAGAAGTAGTTGGGATCATGAGAGGAATTGCATAGAGAACAGGAAGAGACAGAAATGGAGCAAATATAGTACGCATGTATGAAATTTGCAAAAAAAAAAAAATGTAGAGGAAAAACCACATCTGTCTTGAGAACACTTTCCTTGGAGAGGTAAAAATAAATGTCTACCTGTTCCCTTAAGGACTTCAACAACAAACCAAAATATGATTCTTTCAAAGTCTGATTTGTGGAAATAATATGTTTTTGTACTCATGACACAGCCCAATTTGAGAGGTTACTTAGATGACTATGAGTGACCCCCGAGCACCATGAGAAAGTCTCACCCAGAATGATTGATGACTTCTTCACAACAGTACAGACTTAATACATCTTTAGTTAGCTTTCCACAGTTCACCTATTCTAGGCCCCCTCCAAAGACCAGGGAAGAACATTCAGTTAGAGAAGACTTACATATAGTGGTGGGAAGGTTCTGAGGAGCATAGATAGGAGCTAGTCTAATGATTCTCCAACCCTCTGTCTTCTGCGAGGTTATTCCAGCAGCCAACAGCTGCTTTGATGAAGAAGACCATTACACTTAAAAGTTGTTGCTCTACAGTCACACAACAAAGCAACTCAAAGCTCAGAGTTAGTTCTCAATGAGTAGAGTAGAAGTGAGGTGAGACAGAATCATGGGGAGCCTCGTACCAGATGGCCCTAGGAACTGAGAAGAGGGTTCCAGCTGGACCTTGAGAAACAAAGCCAACTTAAGAGAGAAATTGTAATAGCTGATTCAGAGTATCCCACCAGTCATCACAAAATTACCACATTTAAAGTAGTTTGCAATTCTAGACTACAAGTTTTCAGATTTTCAAAAGCAGCTAAGTTCTTGAGACCTTCTGGATGCCATTTGGATACCAAATCCCTTCTTACCACAATTCCTAGAAGAAGCTACACAGTCTCAGGAAATAGAAGAAGCCCCTCCATTGCACCATTACAGTGAGTAGAGATGGGATGATATCATTCCTAACCTTCCTGTAGTCAACACTGAAGGGCTTAGAGGTATCTTAGGAAGTAGCAAAAGGATGAAAAATAGCAAGTTTAGTGTGTCTCTCTCCACCCAAACATTTTTCTCTCCCTTCTTTTTCCTTCCTTTTTATGTGTGTTCATGTATCTCCCCTCCTTTTTGCTCAGTGCCAGCATTTTTTATAATCTCCAAAGAAAGTTTATTTCTCTGTAAGAGTGGTGTCAAAATTGCTGTTAATTTTCTACAAGGAAACTATTTTTTGAAATACATCATATACCATTTTCCTTCCTTTCTCGCTCCTTTTGAAATGCTGACAGTGCGTTGGCTGGGAACACATAAGTATAGTTGCTTTTGAATGCGGCAAGGTAAATGCAGAAAATGACAGCTTAAATGGAATCATTAAGGTAGACGTAGGTAATATCTGAATGCCACCCAGCCTTCTGTGCAGAGCTCAGCCTTGGTTTCAGGTTCTGCTGCCTTGCACCTTCTCAGGAAATCTGACAGCCTATCATTTCTTACTTTCCCCCCATTTCTAGCATGAACTCAGGGGCCTCGTTTCTATCTGAAGTTATAACCTGTGGATTGGTAGAAGGAAAAAAATGTACACAGTTCTCTCCTAAATGGCTATTTTCCGGCACTGAGCTCTGTCAGTTCACTCAAAGACATTAAGCACAAGAAAGTCACAATAAAATTGCTACCTGTCCATGTTCTGGGTGAACCACAAAAAGCAAGTCTCGGAGTGGTGCTAGGGACCATGTAAAAGACCATCTGAGTCATAGAAATGGTCAGACTTGCATACAAAAGAGTTATAGTGATATTTTGTCTTTCTTTATTTTATACTTTCCGATATAGCTTTCCTGGTATTTTTCCACTGACCTTATAAAGGAGGCATTGCGGCTGCTTTTATCTACAATAAAGGTATGAACATGAAAATGTACAAAGATGATATTTTTAATGCACTAAACAGTTTTGTTGGCATGTAGAATGTAGTACTGGTTACTGTTATTGTAGTTTTATTCAAAGATCCATATAACATTAAATGCCAGATAGTTACAAAGTATTTTTATATTAATTCACTTAATCCCAGTAAAAACTCATTATCGTGCTTCATTTTATAAAAAGAGAAGTGAACTCCAGTGTCATGCAGGTGTATGAGTGAGAACTAGGGCTAGGCCAACTGTCCCTAAGGCTTACTTTCACACCTCTACATCTGGGTTCTAACCTTTAGAAGGTACAGTATAAAAGAAATAAACAAATCTATTGTTTCTCCTCTCTCTCTCTCTCTCTCTCTCTCTCTCTCTCTCTCTCTCTCTCTCTCTCTCTCCTCTGTGTGTGTGTGCTCGTGCGTGCGTATGTGCGTGCGTGTGTGTATTTGGTATGTGCATATATATGCATGTGCTTATACAACTGCATCCACCGGTACATGCACATGTGGAGACCAGAGGTGTCTCTCTTGACTAGTCTCCATTTTAATTCCATGAGACATGATCTCTCACTGAACCCAGAGCTCACTAATTATCTAGTCTAGTCTCCTTCCCTGTAATCACCTTGGTTGCCGAGGCTTCCAGGACCAGATTTTTCTGTAGATCCTAGAGATCAAATTGAGGTACTCCTGCTTGAAAAAGAATCCCATCACCTAGTAAGCCATTTCCCCAGCCCCCAATCTCATACTCTTTAGCTGAAGTTCATTTAACAAACCTTTATGGAATAATTACTACCAACAGAGTCTGAATTCCCTATTTATAGTATCTAGAAAAGTGTAAAAAATAAATAAAAAATTAAAATGCAGCCTCTGAATCATCCTTATTTATGGATTCTGTGTTTGCAAATTCACCTGCTGCAAAATATGTCTGCACCCTCAGAGCCGGGACTTTGGAGCTTGTGCTTAGCATTTAGATTCAAAGTAGTTGAGTTCAAGCAGACTGTTACTCTGCTATTTTGTTTCAGCGTGTCAGAAGAGGTGACAGAAGACAGAGGAAGAAGATGATATCAACATTGAAGACACACATCAAATCACGTGGAACATGAATATTTTAAGCAATAAACACACACACCAGAGAGAGAGAGACAGACAGAGACATACAGAGAGACAGAGACAGCTTATCCTGCAAGTGCCTGCAAGCTAAACAGAACAGGTCCCCTGATTAGTTAACATAATTCTGCATTGGTTGTTTAGTAGAAATCTTTTCTTTGAAGATTGTTATTAACTACAGAAAATAAAACATGGGCATAGGGTTCTAGTCATGAAAGAGACATCATAACACAAAATTAGGTGATCCAATTGTAAAGCAATGCCCCAAAGGACAAGTCAGAGCCCCAATCTGTCTTCATACTTCATCCGACAACCTCTAGCTGACAGCCACCCACGGCATTCATTCTGTCCATATCCATAGTGTTTGCCTTAGCCTTCTTACTCTCTAGAAGCCATTCCTTCACATATCCACCCCCCACCTGCCTACTACTTTACATCCCCAGGGCCCTGCTAGCCCCGCCCCCTCCACAGACCCACTTCCTAACACACCCACTTTCACACACACCACTCCCCACTGGTCTGCCCTTTAGCAGTCCTGTTTTACCTACTACCTGCTGTGTTCTCTGGCAAGCCCACTTCCCAGAGGTACTGCTCTCCAATAGCCCCTCCCTCTCTTCAAGAGAACCACAGCTCGGCAACATGTTCAACAGCAGAGTCAACCCAGAAACTATCCAGGACACTCTGTAGTCATACACTCTGCTTACTCACCACTAGGTGTTAGCACCATGTCAGACCACTCACTCCACACACTAAACCAATTAAGATACAATTTAAACAAGGCACTTATAAATACTGCAAAGAATGGTATTACCATATCCACATTAAGAAAAAAAAGTTTGCAATATAACTTGAGAGTCCTTGAAGCTCTTAGAATAGTAGCTGGCTCTAACTTCTCATGTTATTTTGATATACCACCCTACGTCATATCTGTTTTCATATAAACAACACAGAAATATAACATCTGTATTGCTAAGCAATACTACTATGTTCTAATTTCTTAGGAACAACATAAATAAAATCTTTTCACTCTTGTTTACTAGAATTTATCGGTGACAATCCTTTGCAATGTAGCAGAAGGTGTAATTAATTCTGGTACAGCCCTAAGTTAGATATACAAACTCAACAGGGTTTACTTTTGACTTCAAATGATCTATCACTTGAGAATTTAGAGGGTAGGCAGCAGGAAGAAAGCAGAATACTCATGCTCAGCATTCTGTGAGGTGCTCCTCTGCTACCCCACACAGCTAATGTTATGTACACAAACTGTCAGCTCCATAATATAATTGTATTTTTCTTTATTTCTTGCTGATTATTGGATGCAATACTCCATGGAGAGAAGAAAAATAAAAGCAGTGTTTTCATATTTTGGGAGAAATGCTACTAAGATAAATATTTAGAGACCACCCTAAATGGCCATGAAGCCACTTGCTCTTATTACAGCCAGTTTTCTTTGTCCAGAACATTTGGTATTAAGGTAAAGTGACTTCTCAATAGTATCAGATAACTAAAATGTTGCTTCAGTAATTCTCTCAAGCAGTCACTTGAGCATGCACGCTGTTATCAATGGACCCACTGGCCTAGGTATGGGTAGCCAGCATTCCCTAAGTTCATTATACCATTGTGTTTGGAAAAGGAAGCAAAAAGGGAAAGTTGTGATTCTGGTATTATGTGTGACAAATGTAAAAAATAAATAAATAAAAATGAATTGGGAAATAGAATAAAAACAAAAGAGCATATTATGATACTAGTGTGGAGTCCATGCATTAGAAAGCTCATTCACTGGTGATACATTTGGGGAATGTAAGGTTAGAGGGAAGGAGCAGACACTCAGCTAAGTTCTATTTTGTTGGTTTTGTTTTTAAGAGGGTAAGGCTCACAAGAGATGGAAGTGTCGTTGAGTTGCAATTCTTTCAGAATTATCTCAATTTTAAAGGCAAGCAAAAGGAACAATCAAATGAAAAGTATAGCAGTAACGATGTCTCTGATAGAAGCACATTACAAAGATAGAACAATGGGAACATTTCAGCCCTTCCACAGCAAGCTAGCAGAGAAGAAAATGGGCTTCCTCCAACAGCACAGGAGAATGAACATTTAAGTGGTACACGTTATCCAAAAGCTTTCTTTTGAGTTGAAGATTCTACAGGGTGAAGTTATATAAAAATGGATTTTCATTCAGTGTTTTTAAAGCATTTTAGACAGTGAGGCTAAACAATGCAAACCTACATGTTGGGGGGCCTAATTCATAACTTTAAAAAAACTGGGGGCATGCAGTATCAGTCTTGCTTCTGACCTGAGAGATGATGATAATGAATTTACAATAATCAGAAGGCAGCCAACAGGTTAATCTCTGACAGCTGGCTATGTACTGAAGGGGCAAGAAAGACTTCATCCAGAATGCTCTTGCCTCAGACTTCAATACTAAGAATTCATAAATCAACAACAGTACTATGTGCCCCAGATATCTACCTTGGAAAATACAGACTCAAATAATAATGTCTGAAGGTCCAATGACAATTTTCAAAATGTTTAATTACCTATATTTATTTACTCATTTTCTTGAGTGTGTTAGTTGTGTGCATATATGAATGCCACAGTTCACATGTGAAGGTCAAATGAGATTTTCAGTTGTTTGTCTTACCACATGGACCCCAGGGAATGAACTCAGGAAGTCATTCTTGGCTGTAATCTTCTTTGGTTGCTAAGCCACCTCAACTGCCCAGTGGTGCTTTGAATGAGAATGCCACCCCAAAGGGCTCATATATTTGCATACTTAGTCAGCAGCTGATGAACTGTTTAAAAAGCTTAGTGTCTTAATTAGAGTTTCTATTGTTGTGAACAGATACTATATCTACAACAATTTTATAAAAGAAAGCATTTAATTGAGTCTCCCTTATAGTTCAGAGGTTTAGTCCATAATTTCCACGGCAGGAAGCATAAGAGCATGCAAGGAAACACAATGCTAGATCAGTAGTTGAGAGTTCTACGTCTTGGCAGAGAGCAGGAATAGCGAGACTCTGGGCCTGCTGGAGCATTTGTAACTTCAACACACACTCCTAGTGATAACACACTTCCTCCAACAAACAAGACCACACCTACTCTAACAAGGCTGCTTCTGATAGCGCCATTCCCTATGAGCCTATGGAAACCATTTTTATTCAAACCATCACAATTAGGATATGTAGCCTTGTTGGAGAAGACCTATCAAGGGGGGATGGGCTTTGAGGTTTAAAAATCCCAGGCCAGGTCCAGTATTTCTCTCTGCCTGCTGGGTCAGGCTGTTTCAGCCTATGTCTGCTTCCTGCCATGATGATCATTGGCTAATCCTCTAAAGCTGTAATTAAGCTCCACATTAAATGGTTCCTTTTCTAAGGGTTGTTTTGATCATGGTGTCTCTTTTCAACAATAGAACAGTAACTAAGACAGTCTTCATAGAGACTTTTTTATGAGTCATAACTGTGATTGAAGTATAAAAATATCCAACCTTAATTATTTCAAAATTGACTTTTGCAGTACTGAATGTTTTGCTAACAAAGTAAATTTACAATATACATTTATTACATAAATTGTATTTTCCCATCCTTATTTTAGTATAATCATTTGTTATGTTATTATCAATTTCTACACATAATATGGGTTCTATTAAACATAAACATCTATACTCTAAATTAAAATGTAATTGTTTTCAAAGTGCACAACTACTGAAAATTGAATGCACTTTGATAAAGAGAACATTGCTATCACATAAAAGCACAAAAATTATATATCTTAAATTTTAATATGAAATATAAATTATAATAAATGAATCAAACTTCAAAACTAGTAACTTTATAAACTGAACCACATAATATTTTAAATTTTAATAAGATATTACTAAATATTCTTTTAAATATTACAATCAGCAGGGTGGTAATACACATTTTTAATCAAGCACTTGGGAGGCAGAGGCAGTGACCTCCATGAGTCTGAGGCCAGCCTGGTTAATATAGTGAGTTCTAGGTGAGCCAAGCCTATATAGAAAGATTCTGCTTTATATAACAAAAACCAAAACAAAGCAAGTAACAATAAAGTTAAAATCTTTACAGAGTTTCAATATCCACATCATTGTATCACCCTTCACGCATGTTATATTCATACAAAAATGTATGGTTTTACATATACACACATATGTGTTGTGAAAATAGAAAAATCCTGTAACCCTCTCCCCCTCGGCCCCTTCCTGAGGTCCCTGAAACTAGCCAAGGTTGAGGTGGCTCTTTCTTGGAAAAGCTTTGTTCACAGGATATACTTCCCCCATTGCCTGGCTGGGACTGCATTCCTAGCAACCTGGTGAGACCACATTCCTCATTCCTGATGTAGCAACTTGGGTGGGGCCACCCAGGAAAGCCCTACCATGAAAACTGTTAACTGTTTGCCGAGGCAAGAACTTTCTGAAGCTTGCACAATGTGCCCTGCTCCAGGAAATGAATGTCTTTAGGTGGTCTTATTGTTTCACAGGAAATACACTTGCCTGCCTGCCTGCCTACATTCCTAAACTCCGTGCTAAGCTGACCTTTGGCCCCGCCCTGTTATCGTGCTGAGCCCACCCATACCCCCTCCCCTACCCAGAGTATGGTATAAGAATTCTGCCCCAAAAATATTCAGGGCTCTAGGGTTTTCTACAGTGCCTGGAGCCCACACATATGTGTACTGGTATTCATATTCATTAAACTCTCTTTTTCTTTAATGTTAACAGTGGTCATTAGCTGTGGTCTTGGGTTGTCTTGGGGTGTCTTGGGGTGCTCTAGGGGCGCCCGCCTATTACATGCATTTATTTTTATGTAAATTATACATGCTCCTTTGGCAGCTGTGGCTTTTTGTGAGATCCTTACAACTATCAAATAGAGACCTAGATTCCTACTCCTAACCCCAGCCTCGGGCATTTGAACACTTACTTAGACTCCTTTTGGTGATGCTGTTTTGTTGGGTTTAGGAGGTGTGGTCTTGCCGGAGGAAGGATGGGCTTTGTGACTTTTAAGACATTTCTAGTTTTTGTTTTTGTTTTTGTTTTTTTTTCTCTGCTTCCTGATTACAGTTCAAAATGTAAGCTCTTACTGCTCCAACCACAATGCCTACCACCGGCTGCTCCCATTCCACCATCTCTCACTCTTTGGAATGGTAATCCAAAATAAACTTTTTATCTATAAATTGATTGGCCCTAATGTTTTGTCACAGCAACAGAATAGTAGTTAACACACTCCTTTACATTAATATGTCCTATTTGTTTGTCATTTTTGTGGTTCCTAAAACATCTGAGACAGGCACAAAGCCTCTCTTACTAGTTAGTTGTATGTAAACTCAACACAAAGTAGTTAAATAAGGAAAGACCTCAGCTGAGAAAATGCCTCCATAAGGTCCAGCTGTAAGGCATTTATTTTTTAAATTAGAGATTAGTAAGGGGGGTGAGATAAATCCTTTGTAGGTAGTGTTATCATCCCTGGGCTGGTGGTCCTGGCTTCTATAAGAAAGCAGGCTGAGTAAGCCATGGGGAGCAAGCTAGTAAGCAGCACCTTTCCATGGCATCTGCATCAGCTCCAGCCAGGTTCCTACCTTGCTTGAGTTCTTATCTTGATTTTCCTTGATGATGAACAGTGCTATAGAAGCCAAATAAGCCTTGTTCTTCCCAACTTGCCATTTGGTCATGGTGTTTTCTTGCAGCAATAAAAATTCTATATTAAACTGTTGCACGAATTCTGGTTGTATTGAAGGAAACTCAGAGCCAGATCTCAGGGCAAGGCTGAAATATCAAAGAGAGAAAACACCACAGTCAAATCTCACCCAGCTGTCTTCCAGCTTCCTCAGCCTCTCTCTTTGTGTCTTCTACTGCCTCCTCTGTCTTCCTATGCCTGCCTTAAATACTTTCTCTGCCCAATTGTTTCACATCTAGGTTAAGATTAAAAGCACGGGCTACTACTATTTGGTAGTTAGCCTTGAACTCACAGAAATGCAAAAAGATCACCTCTGCCTCTGGAGTTATGGGATTAAAGGCATGGCACCACCACTGACTGGCTGGGAGCATGGAACTCCCTCTGTAAACCAAGCTGGCCTCAAACTCAGATCTGCTAGGATTAAAGGTGTACATTACCACTCCTGGTCTTTTCCTTACTGGGATTAAAGATGCAAATTACCACTCTCTGACCCTCCTGTGTTGACTGTGGGTAGATCTCTTCTCTGATATTCAGAGTGGTTTTTATCAAATATGTAACATATCACTATATTAGACACTGTTCTTTCCTTACCCAAGAGTGGTACTAACTAGTATGGCCAGTAGTTAATTCAAGGGAGCACCCTTATGTAGATAACATTAGCCCTTTGTTGTGGAAATATCCTCTTAGTAAAGACAGACAAACAGATTCCATTAAAACTACATGTAGAATCAGCAAGGGACTTTCTAATTTGAGTTGAAATATATAAGTATCTGAGGCCCCTGGGATGCTGTAATCAGGGGTAATATAAAATTTCTCTTGCCTGTCATCAGAATTAAATGCTTATACAGTTCATAATGAAAGTGATTTGGATTAAAATTCCAAGTTGAATCACTGGTCAGTTCCAAACTAACACAGTGGTCAAAATGAGGAAAATTACCATATCTATAGAGTTGTTTATGGATGAATCAAATGTCATAAAAAAATGTCTGGGTTATAGAAAAAGACTCTTTCAGTTTCTTACACTTCCTCTATCAATTCCCAAAAGAGAAAGGAGAGATTCAACATGTGTAGGGTCTTGCCACAAACAGATAACAGCATTCCACCTAGACTCCAACACCTAGAGCAGGAATGCCAAAGAGTGATTACAGAAAAATTCTGTAGGGTGTCTGTTGAAGCTGGAAGTTTTATTGCTTTCTGCTCTGCAAAATACCAATCTCCATCTTCTTCTTCTCAGGCTCTGTGATGAACCAGAGCACACAAGGATACACCATGTATTCCCCAGGCTCTTGAGGGGAGTTACCTCAGCTGAAATCCAAAAAGGCACTAGCTGCTGTAGTATGAGGTTGGGCATATCACCTAACGTGTCTGAGTCCCATGTTTTCACATCATTATAATAAAAAGTAAAATTGTCAGGATCATGCCACTGCCCAATTCCTTGTATGTTGCTGTTTTTTGTTTGTTTGTTTTGCTTTTTTAGATTTATTTTCAATTATGTACACTTGCGTGTGTCTATGTGTGGACACATGAATACAGGTGCTGGTTGGTGCCAGAGAGGGCGTTGTGTCCACTGGAGCTGAAATTATAGGCAGCTATTTGCATTGGTGCTGGGAACCAATCTCACATCCTCTGCAAGAGCAGAACAAGTTATTTACTTTCGAACCATCTCTCCAGTCCCTAGTTCTATGTTAATAACCCTTGCCTTGCATGTCTGGAGTGACTCCACAGAGAAACTGGTATCTGTTGTCAGGAACCACTCCATTCCCAGATATTGTCATCATAATTTCATGAGCAGAGCTCTGGCACGTGCTAAACACTCAGCAAGTATTTTTACAAAGGGTTTGGTAAGAGAGAGAGCAAAACTAAGTAGAGAGAGCAAAACATAGCAAGAAAACAACAACAAAGGTCTGACTATTTTACCTTGATGTTTAGAAAAATACTACACAGCTGCTATTTGCTTCTCTAGTCTGACAAACATCAAATTGCAACAAGGGACACAGGCAAGTGCTATTCTACCAGGAAGGAGTCACATGCTTCTTAGAATATAAAAATGTGAACAACTAGAGAACTGCCAAGCTTCCTACCTCAAGGAAAACCCTAGTGATCAAACAGTGAGGTTCTTTAACCATGTGCTGGGGGTAAACTAAGCACTGTCGCTCACATGAAGGATTTGCGAGTATATTATTCACTGCTTACCCAGAGGTACCCCCCTTGACAGTGAGATGGATGGAGATGGAATCAGTTACTCTCTGTCACTCAAGTTGCAAATCTTGTTGTCAACAGGAAAGACCAACAGAGAAGGAAGATGGCAAGGTCACGCACAGCTGAAGGTAGCTCTGATTGGTCAGGAAAGGAAAATGAATACAGCAGCATTAACTGAGGCTGCAGTGAATAAATGGCTTGGTGCTGGCAGGGAATTCCATCTGAAAGTTCTGAGCAGCAAGAATAGTAGACAGGCTTGTGACAGAATGCCAAAACTGACTTCAAACCCTTACTCTACCACTTAATAATGGCTTTGAGTAAGCTAATGTTGCTAAGCCACTATGTACCCATACATATTATGGGGCAGGGTTCAGGGATTAGGTTAACAGAAAGGATCTAGCCATAATAGTCTCCAAGTTCAGGAGTTGAGTAGTCCGTCTCCATGAGCTACATGAGGTCAGGTGACTCTTACACCCAGGAGATGGAGATGGGGCATGGTGAAATGGTGTAGTTACCAATCAGAAGACTGACCATATGAACGGAACCCAGGAGAAAGCAGAGGATGTTTTCTAAAGATACTTGTTGAGAAGCAGCAGAAAAAGAAAAAAGATGCCAGGAAACACTAGAAGTCTGAGAAGGAATGCAGGTTCTGAAACATGAATGTCATATATTCTCTCTCATACAAAGATCAAGACTTTTTAACTTTTATGTGTATTTCCACATATATGTAGAAAGCAGGAGATGACATGAGATGGGTGGAGTAGAGGCTTTAAACAAAGAGGGAACAAAATAAAACATATTTTACAAAGCAATATTCATAATGCAAAGGTAAAGAGAAGAAGGTGGTAGAGAAATGGAGAGAGGAAGGTAAGGATCTACAAAACTAAAGATGTATAGAAATTCCATATGACAATCTGTTGTTTTGTGTGTTCGTTGTTTAATAAGTAAAATTAGAAAGTCCTAAGGGAAGGTAAATGTGAGCCACTGACTGGAAGGAAGGTCTTGATACCAAGGAAAACAGAGAATATAAAATAAATGGTAAATGGAAGGGATGAACTTGGGGCTGAAGTCTTAGATTTCAGTCACAATACCCAGTCCATCTTCTTACCTTGACATCCATATGGTAGACCTCTCAGTTGGGTTCTCTGGTCAGAGAAGGGCCTACTGTTGAAGAATCACCTATCTCCTACTCACAATGCACTATTATAGAGCCACACAGAAGAAAGCTGAGCCACACTGAAGTGCAGCATCCTAGAGCAGGCTTTGCGGTGGAAAACTTAGCAACCTCCTCCCACCAATGGCCCAACAACTGCTTCTTTATGCCCAATTTGAGGGTAGCATTCAGCAGCTGCATCCACTGATATAGCTGTTTGGAAATGCCAGCTTACCTCACTGTAGACTGGCTCTTTAGAGGACACCTCAAAGTAACACTGAAAGAAAGCTTCCTACCTGGCTTTGCCTATTAAGGGAAAGAGGAGGTATTCCCTGACTCACAGAGGTCAGAGAAAAAAGCTAATTTTTAAATTTCTTTTTTGTGGCCAAGGCCTGTAAGTTACACATCAATTTCCAGGTGTAGAAACTGACACCACACTCATTCCTGTTTCATGTGCTAATTCCAGGGGTTTATGATTAATCAAATGTTATGTTTGTGTATTAGATAGAGAATATATTCATGTAAAATTATGTACTATGCAAATATTTAAAAGGTTATACAAAAGTCAGTCAAAAATGTGTATGACATCTATTTTGACACTGTCTGTAAGCTAGAGACCACTGGGATGCATTCCATGTGCAAATTATTGTGCTATAAACAAATATTTTTTTTAAAAAAGTTATGGAAGCAATGGGGCTTGCCTGTAGTCTCAGCCATTCAGTAGGCTGATGCAGAAGGACCACGACAATCAATGTGTTTGAGGCCTGCCTGGGAAACATAGAATTTTATCAGAAAGATGGTGGGGTCCTTAAGAAGCATGCAAATGGTTGGGAAAGGATTATTTTGAAAATAGAATATTTGCTTTGGAGCAAAGAGACATTGCCTTAAACTTGTTACTATTAATTTCTATTTCCTCAGTTCAGAAAGTAGACAATAAGATCATCTCAATACAATGGCATAACTATTAAAGAAGCAAGGTCTATATGGATGTTCTGATAGTCTGGTTTGTGGCAAGGGATCAAATCAAGAGATACTACCGAGTGGAAGCTGATGAACAATATAATGACCAGTACCAACAGCACCAGGCCAATGATAGGAAGAAACCAGCAGAGAACCCAACCAGAGCGCTTAGGAAACGATGCCGCAATATAATGGAAGAGGTAGGGTGGACAACTCTTGCTTTTTGATCCCAAAGCTCCTATGGATAAGATATGAACATAGTAATTCTTAGGGAAAGGTCACTGTCACTCAAATTTAGAATGTTAGCAGCACAGAATCCAAACTTGTTCAGGTCTGTGGGCAAAAACCAACCATTGGAAAAATATTTACCGGCTGTGTGTCTTAGCAGAGAAGAAAGAAGACGGGAGAGCAGAAAGCAGGTAAAAAGAAGAAGAGCCGACCTTAAAAACAGAGGGAAAAGGGGAGATAAGAGAAGAGAAAGAACAGAAGGAGGAAACAATTAGTGTCACAGACTTCAAGAGTAATGACAAAGGACAATGGGACCATCCACTTCTCTAGCTTCATCTCCACAGCCACCTGACAAAGCTTCTGTGAGGGTCATTGTCCTTGTGCTAAGAGCTGGATTAGGCTGATTAAGTTCACATCTGTAAAAGCTCAGCAAAGGTTACTCACTTAGATGAGAAAAAAAAAATGAGTTTAGGTCATTTAAGAGAATGAATATTCTATGTGAAAAAAAATTAAATATGGTAATACAGAAGAAATTCTTGCTGTAATTATTGTTCCATATGTTACTGCCTTCGAGGGAAAACATACACAAAATATGAGAATGTATAAGTTTTCAGATATGTTTCTCAAAGTGAGTAATGTTTGGTTCTGGGAAAAGAAACATGCATAGTTGATTGTAAGTGGAACTCCTTGTGGAGAATCGGTTCTACCTACAGAGCAAATATGGAGAGCAAGGATGCATGGGCAGTAGGGCTAGATGGGGAACATGACCACAGTTTCCTTAGGTTGGAGGGACCGTTCAGCTAACTAGATCATTTTCCTCTACCTAGCTTCCTGCCCTCTGTTGTATTCATCCCCTTGATTAGTATGCACCATCCATGTGCTAAACCACCCCACTTACACTGTCATGGAGCCATACTTTGCACTCAGCAGAGATTAAGAATACTTAAATGTCCTGAACAGCTCCTGTTTAGAAGGCAGGTCAAATATGGATTTCATCCACTTTGAATCCCAGAAAACCGGCTACATCTGTCTCCCCAGGAGTGAGCTTGGTGCCTGACTTGTTACAGATGCATGTTGCTCGAAAACCGTAATTTGAAATGAAATAGAACAAATTGATACCCAAAGTACTATTTGATAGAGACTTTTGAAAGAAAAGCTTAAAAATTGAATGGAATTTCCAACAAATTTTCACTCACATGTGTTTCTTGTCAACTCCATTTCAACTGAGATCATTTTGGTTGTTAGATATTTTTTTGCATTTTGAGATGAAATTGTCTCTTGGGTCATTCTGTTCCTGTGTCTGTTTTTGGATATAATTAAATAGGAATTCTGATGATAATAATGTGCTGAGTTCTTTGTAAGCACAGATCTCCCTGCTCTCTGATAGAACATTTTTATCCCATCTTTGGTCTTCATCTTGCAAGATCTTTGATTCACTGAGGAGCTTTTTATTCCAAGAAACAAATAAATACTGCAAGAAATAATCAACGAAGTTAAATTGCAAATAGATAAAACTGCACACAGCAAAATTAAAAGAAAAATCAATTGAAAGACCCTATCATTTTAATAACTTCCCAAACTGCAAAAATTGACTCAAGATTCTTAGTAGAAACAAGTCTCTGTAACATAAAACTGGAAATAGCTAAAACGACATTGTGGGAAAGTGTGTTATTGATTAAAATTGACAGAACCTAATCTTCTAGCCCAAGTTTTGATCTGAAGAGTCTTATTTAGTTATTTATAGTAGACATAACTGCAATGAAAGAAAATTCAGATTGGTAAAAAACTCATTACTATAACATTTTATATAGATGATTGATAAGTCAAATCCTAATTGTGAATTTTATACAAGACAAATTATTCTTGATGAAAATAATTTCAATTAAATAAAATAGAATTGCATAAAAAGAAAATAGTAAATCATTTAATTGCACTATATAGAAAAAATATGCCAGGGCATTAAATTGGCCTAAGATGATGACCAGAACAGTTTTGTCAATACAAAGTCACTGACTAAAATCCATCAACATTCACTGAATTCTGATTATTAACCTAGAGTTCAAATATTATGATTTTCTAAATGCTGAGGTCAAAATTGTCTCAGGTTTTCTACAATGTCTTCAAAGGTCAAATAGCAAAGTCCATATATTCGTGAGTAGACTCTTAAGGAAATATAGACCCGTATGATAAATCTAATATTTATGATTAAGAAATAGTGTATTCTAAACATGGTCATGTCTCTGGGAAAGAAGGTTGCATTGAAAGGTTATCTCAACTTTCTCCACTGCAAACCACTGCACTTTGACTATAAGGAATTCTATTAATAGTTGTATATGGTGCAGTATTCCACAGAAAGTTCTGGAACAAACAGTGATGGTAAACTCAAGCAAATATAGAGTGCTGGGAGGTTGTTCGGAGCTAGTCCATGGAGCAGCTGAGAGAGGTGATGGGGACTGGCCGAGCTCAGGGCTTTTCTACCCATGACACACTTTGGGAATTGCCTCCTGCCAACTCTTCATATGAGTAAAAGCAATATCAAAGCAATGTATAAGGAATAGCTTCCACCAAGCAGTGACTCACACTGAGGTCTCATTAGACCCAAGCATCTTGAGAACAAACCTAGAGAGAGCAGAATGTCTGAGCAAACCCAGAGGTTTTCATGTTTTACGAGCTGCTTTTAATATCCTCACAAAGTCAAAACTAAAACTGAGCATTAAACTACATGCTTAAGTCAATCTAGAACACAAGAGTTAAATAGGATTTTCTCTTTAAAAACACAAGACTTTAGGGTTTCCTTATATTTCACCAACTCCATGGATCAGAAGTTGCAGTGATGATGATGATGATGGACAGTGAAACAAGACCAATCCCCCTTCTGCCCCCAGCTCCCTAGACAGAAAGTGAAGACTGCTTAAGTGTCCCTTCTCAGCATTGCAGGCTGCAATAGGTACTGGGGGCTAGGGACCAGAAAAGAGCACAGATCCTACCCCTTCAAGGTCAGAGCTCTTTACTTAGGATGCTGATTTGATAGCTAGAGGACTGTGGCCTGGAAAGAAGCTGACAAAAATGGCGCCTGTGCCCTGGACAGCCACAGACTGAGATGCTGGTCTGAGTGGGGAATGAAGGCTGGACATGCTTTAGGAGATCCTGGTGAGGCTCAGGGCAGAGGAAAGAAAATGGGAAGGACATAGTTTCCTGTTCATTATTTTGTGTGTCTCACTGTTGAACAATGAGTTTTGCTCAGAAAGTTGAACTTTGTTGTCTCATACAAAGAAAACTTGCTGGTTTAAACTATTTCCACAGGAGACAAGCATGGGCAACCCCACATGAGCTGACAGGCCTCGACCAGATGACAGCTGACCTCTCAGAGTTAACACAAGCTTTCCAGGGAATTCATCAAGGAATAAACTTTCATTTGTATTTTTAATTTTTTTTTGCCAGATTCATACATTTGGGTAGTTAATCCAGGATCTTGAATCAATAAACCATCCTTTGAGTGTAAATATCATAAGGAAACTAGATAATAGCTAATAGCTCCAAGATATAATCGATTTTCCTTGTTAACACAGTTTTCTTAACATGAACTGTTTTGGTCCAAATTTTCTGAATACTTAAATTATGTTATGCTCTATGAAGATTAAAATATCTCAAAAAAAAATACTGCTTTGCTGTATTTAAGATTTAAAAAATCAAACAATAGTTCACAGCCATGATTTCAAACATCAATATTTTAATGCTATAATTACTTACTCCTGCATTAGTCACGTTTCTTGTTGCCATGAAAAAAAATCTGCAAGAGCATCTTAAGGCAGGAGGAGATCCTGTTGGCTCACAGTGTGAGGATGGAGTCTACCGTGCTGGGGAGAAACGGAAGCTAAAGCATGATCTCACTGCATCTGCAATCAGGAAGAAGAGAAGTAGCGCCACCATTCCACTGCTTTTCTCCCTTGTCCTTCCTCATTCACTCCAGGACTGCAGCCCTGCCTACATTCTAGGGAGGTCCTCTGTCCCCGGTTAAAACCAATGGGAAGAAAAGTCCTCACATACAAGTCCACAGCTACGTTTCCTACGTGATTCAAAACTCAGTCTAGTGGATAATGAGGATGAACCACTGCTATTAAAAACAATGAGAGAAGTCCCCCCCCCCCCAGAGTACACATCTCTGAAAGTAGGTTACTTGCTATTTATTCAGTTTCTGGTGGGTTCCTAGTCTGTTTGTTTGTTTTGTTTTTGCCACAAATTTCTGTTTTTAATTTTCACTGATTTCTTTTCACGTAGATTTTCATTAATAAACTTGGAAGACTAGGTGAAAAGCTCTGGGTGATGAAAGGCTGTGATTTTGAGAGGGGAACCTCAGACTTGTGATTTCTGTCACTGCCCAGACATCATTCTGCATCTGTAGGAACTCATTTAAAGCCAGATGTCCACAGCTGGCATTATCTCCCCAGAAGCAACATCTGATAACTGCTCCTTCACAGTTTCTTCCACAAGTTGAATTGACAGCAGTAGTGGTGCCTGGAGGCAGAGCCTTTCCTATGCTGAGTTAGTAATTAGGGTGTCTGAGCCATCAACTCTGACTGGACATTACCTCTCCATGAATGGACATGTATGCTCTTGGAACAGAAGAACTGCTGGGTTCCAACTTGGCCCTCTCTGCTAGAAAAGTTGCTCATCAATAATTTGCTAACTTCAGAGGGTTCGGTCCCTTCACATTCTAAGAAGCTGGAGGAGGTTCTCTGTTCTGGCATGACAATGCTCAGCTGGCCACACTGAGAAAACCTGGTGGGTTAATTAGCTCTACTATGTAGGGTGGGAATCATGATGCACAATGCAAAGTAAATTCACAGATAACTTAGCAAGAGCAAAGTTGCATATTAAGTCCAGCACTTAATAATATATTTCTAGGCACACTGGCTCTCTCTAGGCCAGCACCCTGCCTCCGAGGGTAGCCATGAAGGACATTTGGAAGAGACAATGTTCTAATACAGACTCAAAATCAAAATGCAGGTAGCAATGACTTCTAATGCTTAAAATGGTGAATTAAAACAAACTCTCAAACGTGTTGATATTTCTGGACAACCTGTCTGTGGGGTCGCCAACAATTCAGTTTACCAGCTAAAAGAATACTTGGTATCTGGCCCCTCTCAAGAGAATGAAGGTAATAATAATTATCTTATAGAAGTATTGCACAAAGATTAAAAGACTAGGGAAGGGGAAGTGGCTTAGTCTGTAAAGTGCTTGCCTTGCACACATAAAGACCTGAATTTGGACCCCCAGTGCACACATAAAAAGCCAAATATGTGAGCACATAACATAATCACAGAACCCTGGGGGCAGATACAGAAATATTTCTGGGGCTGTCTGACCACTCTATCCAGCCCAATTAATAGCCATCAGGTTCTAACTCTTCTCAAAATGAAACTAAATAGAGAATTAGGAAGATACCTGGCATGGACCTCCAGACTCTGTGAGTGCATATCTACAGAGATGAATATGTACATTCACAGAGATAGATTAAAATAATGTATACAAAATGCTTAAGACTATGCAATAACTCAGTACTATATATTTGTTTGGTTTATGAATGTGAAGTATCAACTTATCAGTTAAGAGAGCCTACTGATGCATGAGCAGAGGAGTTTTCAACCTCTATTCTGAGTCCTCTGGGCCCAGAATTTGTAAAGGAAGCACACACTTTATTCAATACCTTCTGAACACTGGCTCTATGGATCCATGAGCAAATTAATGGCCACAAAGTTCTGGGGCAATCCACTATGGGAACAAAACCAAAACAAACAAGCAAACAAAATTATCATTTTACATGTGAAATACCAAGAATTGAAAATAAAAATAGCATAATTTCATTTATAAAAAAATTTCTCCAAACGATAAATGCATCTATAGACAACAACAACATAGGTAGGTGGTACCTATATATTCATGTATATGTTTTGTGCTATGGTGCAAAAATCTATGTTTCTTTGTTCCCAGATTCTTATATTAAATGTCAGGTTTAAGGCAATGGTACCCAGGGTTTCATTTTTTAGGGATATAATGTCTTAAGGGGAGAAACTTGAGAAATGAGGTCATTTTTCTCATAATAGAGGCCATTAAAGAGCTCATTAACCCCTCTGCACTGTGTAGACACAGCTAGAAGTCACCATCATTGAGAAAGTGGTTCCAATCTGCTAATTGTTTGATTTTGGAATTCATGGCTCCCATAAATATGAGAAATTAATTTCTGTTGTGGCGTGGGATGTCTTTCTGTGTGCTGTGAAATATCATTGGATAATAAAGAAACTGTTTTGGCCTATGTCAAGCCAGCTTATAGACAGGAGGGAAATTCAAGCATAGATAAAGGGGAAGAAGGGAAGAGTCGGACAAAGATGCTGTGAGCTGCTGCCAAGAAAGAAGATGTAAAGAAATTCAGGTTAACAAAGAATATACCTAAGCCATAGGTCAAACGGCATGTAATTAATATAAGACTTTGTTTGATTATTTGGACCAAGCAGCTGAGGGCAGTTTAGTTTGGGCAGCTGGTCCAAATCTTGGGGCTAGTCCAGGCCAGAAACTATTACTAAACTGTGGCTTTTAAGCTACTTGGTTTATTATTCAACCAGAGCAACTGGGACCAATTTAGACAATAGGTGCATGTGTATTTTTAGTGTGTGTGTATATGACTAAGTTATATGTGCCTGAGTTGTACTTTTATTAGTACATAAGCAGCTGCCTACAGTGGCACTCAATACAGTTCAGTGTTACCTCAAGAGGCAGAGAAAGCATAACACACTGAGAGCAACAACACAGAGGATATTCCCTGTTCTCTTCCAAGGGAAAAAGATGACATTATCTTGCAATTCTCAATTAGCCACTATTATCACCAGAGATATACCAAAACAAAGGCAGATGGCAGACTCCTTATCTTCTTATGGGGAAGATTTTCTTTCTCTCTCTCTCTCTCTCTCTCTCTCTCTCTCTCTCTCTCTCTCTCTCTCTCTCTCTCTCTCTCACACACACACACACACACACACACACACACACACACACACACACATACACTTCTCACTTAAAAGACAAAGTTCTCTGTTCAGAAGCTGTAATACTCGGACTCCTGTGTAGAGATGAAGGATACACACAGATCCTTGTACCTTCACTTAGCTATGCTCTTGGCCTGAAACAAACCTTGGAAACAACTCCACTAAGTACAGAAATGGGACGTTGAAGGCACATCTAGAATAAGAGAGAGAGTCACCGGTGGCTTCCTAGAAAAGAAGGACATGGAACTTGGGAGGGAGTAGAACTGAGAAATGTGATGAGTAAAGACCAAGCACCACAATGTTTGGATGTAAATACCTGCATTGCCCACAGGGGCACAGAAGAAAGTTTTGGGACTAAATTGAATGGTGGGATAGCTTGGATCAGTCATGGACTAATTCATACATTAACCTGCCTGCTTCAAGGAGTCTTATGGTCAGGAGGATTAATTTCAGAAAATTTGGTGGTAGCTTACACAATCTTTACCTTCAGTACTTTTCAGGCTGCTGCTGATAGCCTAGAAAAAAATTAGCACAACAAAGAACATTTTACAGAGAGAGAGAAAAAAAGAGAGAGATCTCAAATACTGAAGAACCTTTGCTTGGAAAGTAAGGTTTTAAAAAAGTAATAAGAGACTTTGTCAGGGGACACCAGCATTATATAAGGATAATTTTGGGGGTTGTAGAGCAACTCACAGACTTAATTATGATGATAACAGTTTGCCAGGAAAGCTAAATTAAAAGAGAAAATTCTTAATCTTCAATGATGCCATTCCAGAAAAGTGACAAAGATGGAGGACAAATGAGCCACAGACAAGAACCTCTGAGTCCTGCTGCATGTTTGGGAGCATCTTGATTGCAGCCTGTAAACGGACCTAGTGGATGCTTTTTTGCCCCTGTAAGTGTTATGGAGTCTTTGCACCCTGTGCACTGATGTCCCTGGTGTTTCTGCCTTCACCAAAGATTCTTCCCGTTTTCTAAAATAAATTGACAAATCCCAGTTTGCTACATTACACTTTTTTCCTTTCAGTGCCTTATGCTCTCTTTTCTCCCAGAGGATTTTATTCCTCGTTACAGTTTGCTTCCCAGAGACCTGTTATTGGAAGCCATTCAAAGGCTACTGTTTCATAGAAGCATGCCCCCCCGCCCCGCCCCGCCTTCCTGTGACTTCAGAGCAGATGCTTCTACACCAGTTGCTTAGGTAGGAGGGCACCTGCCTGGCCCAGATACCCATATCTGGGCCCTTGCCTGCCGGGTCAGCCTTTAATTGGTCTCTTGTTGACTCTTGCCCCTCTACCTTCCTGGCAACCAAGCACCATGGCAGGTGGTTCAGAAGACACACACACAATCCCTTTGCCTCTCCTAGTTTACGATATGCTCTTCCAAATGCACAGCCATTTCCTATTTCCTCCTAACTTCTAGCACAGAGTTTAAAAATCCTAAACAAAACATACACAAATCCCTAGAGCTGGATCATTTAGATGAGGAATACGGATATTAACACTTGAGCAGGTGCAGAGATTCACAGCTAAGCAGTAGGCTGAGCTCCGGAGGAAGTCCAGTGCAAGAGAGAGAGAGGGATTATATGAGCAGGGAAGGTCAAGATCATGATGGGGAAACCCACAGAGACAACCAAACCAAGCTAGTGGGGGTTCATGAACTTTAGACTGACAGCTGTAGAGTCTGCATGGGACAGGAGTAGGCTCTTTGCAAACTACAGATAGTTGTGTGGCTTGGTCTGTTTGAGGGGTACTTGGTCAGGAGATCAGGATCTAACCATGGTGCATGAGCTGGCTTTTTGGAGCCCATTACCTATGGAGGGACACATTGGTCAGCCTTGATAAAGGGGCAAAGGGCTTGGTCCTGTCTCAACTGAATATACCAGGGTGTGCTGACTCCCCATGAGAAGCCTTTCCTTTTTGAAGGAGGGGTGGGGTAAAGGGAGTGGGGAGGAAGGCTAGGGGGAGCAGGAGGAAGGATAGGAGGGGGATTTGTGGTAGATACGTCAAATGAATAAAGAAAACTTCTTAAATTAAAAAAAAAAAGTAGATGAAGTGACTATGTTGAAAAGTAAGAAATGGACAAATATTGAAAGATGGGAGAAAGGGTTTCCTGTATCACCCAAAGAAGAACTAGTTATAACAATGAGATAAGATCGAAAGAAAGCTAATATATGTGCTGCTATTAAGAAAGAGCTCCTAACCAAGCTTCAGCTAAACTGTAAAAGACCTTCCCCAAGGGAACGGAGTTGTAGTAGCAGAAAGGTGGTGTGAATATGACCGAGTTACATGTACATATTGAAATGATTTAATGAAGCCAATTACTTGTACAGTTAACACACTCATTTAAAAAAAAAAAGTTACAATCGGGCAGAATTGGAAGCACACCTAGCACCCAGCAATTGCCTGACATACTTTGTCAGTACTTGGAGACTAGACATCCTAGTCTGGGTCCCTGTCAATCTGCATTTGACCAACTGGAGATCTGCTATTCATTTTCTAGGGATTTAAAATGAATCCCTGAAAGTGTGATTGCTTACTCTGACCTCCAGATGCACCATCCCTGGCTTCCTCTGGGCCTGTGCTTTGTCTGCATCTATGAGAACGCATGACAGTAGACAATGTCTTTCACCAACTCTGTTTGGCATTGGCTCTAGCCTTGTCCACACTTCAATCCTTGGATGCTGTTAGTTCTTTTTATTCCTCGTTGCTTTAGAAAGATACTAAGTTCTTTGAGGATAGCAGATATAAATAGTCCTTAAAATTTTTTACCTTGGGAATTTCTACATGGCAATCAGTTAAAAATATAGCCCAAATCACAATTATAAAATAAAATAAAAATTGATATAAGTAAAATTATCATTAAACTCAGTATCAGGCACTATAATTTTAATTTTTAATCCTTAGAACAATGTGATAAATATTACTATCATTCCCATTTTACAGGGTATAAAAGGTCAAGGCTTGCAAAAAGGAAAAAAAGGTTTGACTCACCTCATTAGTAACTAGTTGGGCCAGAAGTCCAATCTGTGGACGGCCACTGTCTCAATTTGAAGGTCAGAAACTCTGAGTCCTATTGTTGTACAGCATATGATAATGGTCTGGTGATTGTGAGTTACTAGGCATTGTGATACAAGCTTCATGTGTTAGCTGAGGCATGATGCCAGTGCTGCTGTTACATGATGAGATACACAGATAACAAAATGAGTGTAAAGAAATGGAAACATGAGTCCTCACTGCTAAGAGGAAATAGAACAGGTTTATGCCTGTTACCCACTCAGGAGCCCACAATATTCAGTATAGCACTAAACCAACAGCAATCAAAGTGTATTTAAAAAAAAAATAGATTCTCAACTGTTCAGCCCAGTGCATTGTCAACACAGCATTAGTTGTTGATTCGGGAACTTAACAGAGATAGCTTTCCCAAGGCTCCATCACTTATCTATTCCTCAGTTCACGTGTAATTAACTTAACATGCTCAAGACAATTTAAAATTTCTCTGGTATCTTTCTAATTTCAAAGTGGCATCACGAGTCTTAAGTGAAGATCTTCTAAAAAGTACTTGTAATGTTTGTGTGTAGCAAGGTGGAGTAAGAAGTGATCAGAGAGAGACTGTTCTTGAAACCTTGAGAAGAAAGTGAGGAGTATGCAAACTAAATAGTATTTGGTGGTTTGGGTATGAACTATATCCGTGGTTTGGATAACTCTGACACCAAGATCTCAATGTTTTTGATCATGAACTTTACTGAGTCATAGAATTTGTTCATACAACAAATTTTAAGGATATATACAATATAGAAAGCACATCCCAATGGGTAATAAGACAGCAAAATTTCCCCAAAAGCAGGGTGGTGTCTTCAAGCTATCTTTTGTTACCAAGACACTAGTGAGAGCCTAAAAATAAAAATATTATCCACAAACTTTTTGTGACAAGTTTTCTTCACCACAGCACAAATAGGGAGAAGCAATGGTGAGCTTAGGATGTATGGAACAGCAGCATTAACTCCAAAGTCAGTTTCTAGAATTCCAAACATTCCCAGAACTCAGATCCACAAACTGAGAATGATCTTAATATGAAATGCTTTCAAATGCTGGGTTAGGGAAACTTCAGAGCTCTTTTTATTCCAACTTTTGTGATTCTCTGATTTGAACTAGAGTGAGATGAGTTGGCAATAATGTTTAAGAGGCCCAATTCTGAGAACTGTCGTCTGGCAACTGAGTCTCCACAATCAACCACTAAAGCATCAGGAAAATCCTCCATTCCATATCTTTTCCTATAAATAAGGCTCTGTAAATTTCTTCTAAACTGAAAAGATGATTATGATTTTTAATTGGATTCCCATGCCTTTGAAAGAGTTTATCAGGCTTCCAATGACAGAGTCATAGCTCCCTGTCCCTTGTCTGGTGCTACCCAGTTTCATTCCTCCACTGCCATGTAAACTTTGTCTCACCTTGCCAGTCACTCTCATGCTCCCCTCTCCAGCCTGTGTAGATAACCCTGAATCTTTTTCCAGATCACCATCATAATGGCTCACTCCTCACTGCACGGTGGCCAGGTGCCCAGGTTAGGAAATTTCATTCTGTGTCAGAATGTTCCTTCCAGGAAGGTCTCATGTAGCCTATTCATAGTTACCTCAAACTCACAATGGAACTGAGGAGGCACAGGAACTCCTGATCATTCTGCCTCAAACTCTCAAGTGCCAGGAAGCAGCGGTAGGGACAAAACCTAGAGCTTCATGTAGCTAGATAAGCACTATACCAGTTGAACCACATCACCAGGCCCTGGGTATGCACTCTTGTGCACTGTCATAACTCCCTCAATTGGATTTTATCAAATTCCCAGAATGAGTGAAATCACAGATAGGGTGACCAGAAAGAGCAAGAATCTCTGAGTAGAAAAAAAAAATACACCAGAATTCAAAAAAAAAAAAAAATCAAACACTTGAATCTGTCATATTTTAAGTTTGAATTAAATAGGAAAAAAAACCAGACAAACAAACAAACAAAAAAACCCTTACCCTCCTGCTCCTAATTTCTTTTGTACTTTGTAAAAAAGAATGTAAAGGGGAATAGATTCTTTTTGTAGAAACTGTAGTAATTCTATCATTACATATAACAAACCAAGAAGGACTTTGAGAAAATAGAAAAGAAAAATACATTTTATTTGTGGGAGTGAGCATAGACAGGAAGGGCAAAATACATTTGTTCCTTTAAGTTATTTCTAATCCAAGTGGAAGAAATTAGAATGTACGTGTCAGAATGGAGACAATTGCTGGAAAGAAGGCTTTTACAGCAAGTGTATTCTCCTTGCAATGTGCCTTCTCTGCTTTTCAGAACAGCAGCTTTCAACCTAGCCAAGCAGTAAGAGGAAGGACAGTAAGTGCAAGGTAGGCAGATGACTTCATCCTGGGCCAGTCTGGCCTAAGCTCTTTACCTGCTTATAGTCCTCTATCCCACATGAGCCTTGAGCATGGTGAATTTGAGAACTCATATTATCTCCCCTTTACAAATGGGGATTAGTGACATTAAGTTACCCATGATGACAGTTAGGGAGCCGTGAAGTCAAGACTCAGCCCCAGGTACTTTGATGTCAAACTCCTAACAGCTTTCTCTGCCCGCTGAGGTTTGAGAATGTGCAATCTGGAACGCCATCTTAATTCTGTGCCTGATCTGGATTCTCAACAGTAGGCAGAATCTGGATAAACCTGGATTAGTGATGAGATTGTCTCAGTTTGAGAAAACATGTCAACACAGATGTGCATACAGACTATACATATACATTTCCTATTTGTTGAAAATTTTTGATTTAATAAACTTTTTCGCTGAGAGTCACCTGACCCTTCTTGGGCTGGCTAACTCTTAGAGCAAGTGAAAAGTCACAGCTTGTAGTACGCCTTTCTTAAGCAAAGAGATTCCAAAACCATACCATACTTCTATTTTAATAGCAGGTTTGTGTTCCTGTGTGTGTGTGTGTGTATGTATGTGTGTGTGTTTGTGTGTGTGCGTGCACAAAATAATGGATTTTAATTTATTCTTGGGTGAGTGCTTATATTTTCATGTATCCTTCTGCCCCCTTCACTTTGCTTTTTCCTTCCATTGACCCCAATCCTACTTTCAAAGTCCCTGTTCTGCTTTTGTTTGTCTGTTGATAGAAAAACGATACATAGAAGATAGAAATACAGGTAAACAGTGATAGATATAGATTAAAGATAGAGGAGAAATGATATGTTGATAGATGACAACTATATAGTGATAGATGAGAAATAGATAACTTGGTATATTATAGATATATATTTATAGGTTTATATGGTAGGAAGATGATGAGTGATACATGTAAGTAAATGATATTATCCACACATATTTCTCCCCCATATGGTCCTTGCATTCCAACAGGTATTATTCCTGTGTTTTAATTATCTCAAGCCAAGTAACAAACAGTTAAAGTCTAACATTGTAGCCCAAATCTTATTCTTGTTATTGAAAGAAGATAGTTCTGCTGGTCGTGGCCCTTCTTGGAAATCTCAGAGATGACAATGGTCTAAGAGCTCCCACAATACCTCTGTTCCTGTTTTTCACTTGCTGGTGTTCTTGGCTCTTTTCCAAGTTGCATATCTCCAGAGCCTAAGAGAGTGACAAATCCTGCTTTCTTGAGCTTCTGTTGTGCCTGACCAACATCAGGTAAAACACTCCGAAAACACAGAAATATAAAAATGAAGAAGTGTCTCCAGAACACAGAAGTGGCTCAGGGAAGCATAAACAGAATGCTTCTAGAAACCAGTGCTGGGAAAAAAATGAGTTATAAGCCAACTCGGCTCACTACTCATTCTGTTGAAGCCTGTGACGAAACAATGATTTTTATATTTTTTAGGTGATTACAACCAAAATGAAAATTATGTGGAGCTTTAGTTTCCCTTACGGACTTATCAGAATGCAGTCACACTTAACCACTCTGTTTTGTGCATGGCTACTTTTAGGAAGTTCAGAAGCTGTGGCCAGCAAAGAAAGCCTGAAATGTTTGCTGTTGTTCCACATAGAGTCTAACAATTCCTAAAGTGGAAATCAGAGATTAAACAACATATGGAAGGAACATGCAGTCACCAATAATGGGCTTGGCATCTCATAATGAAAGTAAGTACTGGAGAGCCACGAGAGATGTTCAGACAAAGATTGTTTAACAGGGATACCAATGGTCCCCAAATAAAATAGTTTCCCCTGTAAGTTTTTGCCTCTACCATGTTGTGGGAAAAACTCATTTGATAAAATCATATTTCAAATGTGGTTTTGGTCTTTTCTCTAAGACAAAAATATTCAGAACAATAATCTTGAAACACTGGGCAGGGATGAGAGCCATAAGCCTTGTCATTCAGTGTCACCACAGAAGGAAACAACAGGAATTTCCTTAGCTAGTTACTAATCTGTGGTGTTCAACGGGTGAGGCATAGTAAATGTAAGGTTTCCAACCCTTCATGGGTTTTCAGCTCATAATCTTAGGGGAAGTCAAGGAATACTGCACCAAACCCTTATGATTACAAAGGAATGATTTCCCCAGTGGCCTTTTAAATGAACATTTAATACAATGTCATAAAATGAAATGGGATGGCAAGGCAACTGGCACAGAGAGAATAGAGTCATCCTGGTTCACAGGACTTTTAAGTCTCAAAGAAAGCTACTCCACTACTCCGTGACTCATCACATGTCAATGAAGAAAAACCACCCAGGGGACCAGGTCACTACCACCCAACACAGAGGATGCTTCACTACATACTGTGGTGTGCGGTGGGAAATAGTCTTCTAGATGTTTCATCTGTGGTCAAGACCATGTCAGGAAAGCAGGCTCTGCCACTGTCAAACTAGAACAGTGTCCTCAGAAATGGACAAGTCCATATAAGGTCACTTTCATTTGGAGTAACGTGCTTCCTGACACTTTTTTGGTGGAACAACTGCCCTCCCCATGGATGATGAAGCTACTTTCTTTGATGTTCCCATCTGGATCCAATGGAAAGTTGCCTTTTAGGTACCCTGTTCTATACTTACAGATGTTTCACCACCTGTGGGCTGAAAGCATCCACAGGAGGAGAGAAACCACAGAACTGCTGTGTTTTCTAAAAGCCTTCTCTACATACCTATAGAGACAAGCACTGCTCTTCAATAGGCAGCTGGGTTTCGCTGCAGACACCTCTGGTTTTATTCCCCACCCCACCCCCAAAAAAGAAGAAGAAAAGAGGAAAAAAGAAAGAAGAGAGGGAGGGAAGGACAGAGGGAAGGAGGGAAGGACAGAGGGAGGGAAGGAGGGAGGGAGGGAGGGAGGGAGGGAGGGAGGGAGGGAGGGAGGGAGGGAGGGAGGGAGGGAATTAAGAAAGACTTCAGCATTTGCCTGTCCATTAACAACGACAAGACAGTAGACAGCTGGTCATTTATCTTCCTTTGAAGATTTTCATTTATGTCAAACTTACTTTGAATAAAATAGCAAAAGATTATCTTTTTAACTAGCTCAGTAAGTCCCAAGAGCTTTTAAATCTGAGCTCTTTAAAGGACTGTGTCTCTCTCTCTCTTCTGAAGCAGTAAAGCTGCTTGAACAGTGCTATTCAATACATCCCCCCTCCCTTTTAAAGAAATCCTCATATATAGAAAGTCAAAGGGTGAAATTATCCAGGAGAGAAATGGGTTTCTAATTGTCACTCCATCACTCTCTGGCCAGGAGATCTTCACCAAACCTAGTGGAACCCCATGATGGTCAGATAAGAGAGATGAACGATAACATTTCCACAGCACACATCACAGTTGGCTTTGGAAATCTGAATTCACATATCTAAGCCTTCAGAATTCATCTGACTCACAAAAATGTGTTAACGTGCACAATAAATAAATGTTCCAGGGAGGCAGAGTGATGGAACATCCTTCGTGAAAAATTTGAAATTCAAAACAGTTTTGCAGGAAAGTGGGGGGGGGGGAACTAAGGCAGGGAAATGATATAGAAAAAAAGCAGAAAAGCCAAAGGCTTCTGGTGTGTTCAAGAAGCTGTGAGCTAACCAGTGAGCCTGGAGAATGAGCCAGGTGCAGGAAGTAACGAATGAGGGGTGTGGAAGAGGTAAATGGAACCCATACAGCAAAACCTAGGATGTCAGGGTTAGACTTCCAGGGTTTATCCAGGTGACAGAGTCTGTAATTTGACAGTGGTACAGCACACAGCTCAGGGAGCGCTTAGAGCTGCCACTTCATTCATTTAGGGGTGGAGTGAGGGGAGACATTAGTGCTGTGCTGGCTGATGGGAAGGGCCTGATCACTATGGAGAATATAACAGAAGAATGAAACACCCCTCACTTGAGTCTGAGTGACTTAAGGGGGTGGGGTGAGATATGGATAGTGGAGAGGGTACAGGTGTAAGAGGGAGCAACACAGTGAGACCATATTAACCCAAATTTCAGTTTCTTGAGCAGGCAGATTTCTGGTGCTCGAAGTGATTATTACATATCACATGGAATGGGCTTTGAAAGAGAAAGGGGAGGGAGCTGCCATTTCCAGGTTTCGTATCTGAGTACATTCTCCAGAACAGGTAGAAGGAAGTCAGTGAGATCCAGCTAGCAGAAAGATAGCTCTCTATGCATCACAATAATGGACAGGCTAACACAGGACTCTCACAGTAAGGCACTCCCCATGCTGAACCTGACCTTCTCCACAGGTCCATCCTACAGATCGACGTACATAAAAGCTAAGTTATCTCTGAACCAGCTAAGCAGGGAACCACGCACCATGGAGGTCTAACTTAGATACAATGAAATATTTTTATTGCTTTCCTAGAAATTTGACACCATTCTTCACTTTAAACTAAAGTGGGTTTTTTTTTTCTTTAAAAATGATTGACACTCAAAAGGTAATACTCTTTAAACTCTTCCAATTAAAGTAAATTTAATTTTAAGTTTAATTAAAGGAAACTTTAATTAGAAAGAAGATTAAATTTTAATTAAATTTCTTTAAAATCTTCATACCGGCCTTTACGGATAATATTTCTGTCAGAAACCAAATCCCTTCTTAATATTCTTAAATTCTATTTTAGCATTTTCTTTCGTATTAAAACTGCTTCTTGCCAGCTGTACCTGCCACTGTGAAAATTATTCCCACCTTAAAATACTTGAAAATGCAACAGAGGAGCCAAGGTCTCCCTGGGCAAAGAAAAGAAAACAACAGACTCCATTATTGATGAGATTTTTTATTTTCAACCTCTTCCCAGCACTTTCCATTGTGATGGGTACAGTCGCCTGCTGTGAGTCAGTTGTTCTGCATCCACACATCAACAAATATTTATGGATACCTACTGTGTGCATGGCCCTGCACTAAGCTCTCAGTCTAACAGGGAAACGTAGTTAAAGTGCTAGCTCAGCCAGAGATTCCGATCCTGCAGAGCCAGAATCAACTATGCCTGGTATGAACTTGGTTGCTTTTCTGTTCTCAGGATCATGAAAAAAAAAAAAAAAAAAAAACCACAAGCCTTAGCACTGGCCATGGCCTTCTTGACCTTGCTTAATGCTGTCATGGAAAGGGGAACAGGGTCCTGTGTCTGGAGATGCAAGTCTGTGTCTTGACTGGAGTAGAAACTTCAGTTAAATAGCCATATTATGGAGGAAAATGTAAGCCCACCATCATTCATGCTTCCCATTAGTGAAGTGGAAACTCAAAGAAGATCTAAAGATGCAATGATGAAATGATATAGGCAAGGAAAGTTTTGCAAGCTGTGAAGTGCGGGCAGGGTGAACCATGGCATTGCTTTTGAAAGTCTCTGCCCCCTTCCCACATTGTGCTTGCTCTTGACTCGCCCAATGGGGCCCCAACATCTCGGAAGATGCGCCCTCCTAGCTCATGTCCTGTCACTTTCCTGCTCTCAAGGAAATAAAAGTGATCTTGCTACCATTTTCTATTGACAAGGCCTTTGTGTTGCCACATCATGTGTCTCTAAGTCCATTACTCTCAACTTCTATGACCTGCACCCATGACTTCATAGAATATTTGTGTAACTATTCAAAGATGCATTGTATTTGTTTAACTATGTAAAGGCTTGTGGGTTTTTTTGTTTTGTTTTGTTTTTTGCCTGCCTGAAACACTTGATTGGTCAAATAAAAAGCTGAATAGCCAATGTCGAGGGATGAGGTATAGGCAGAGAAAATAGGTAGGAGGAGGAATTTAGGCTCAAAGAGATACTAGGGAGACACTAGAGGCCAGCAAGCTAGACATGAAGGAAGCAGGAAAGTAGGACATAAAGAATGAAAGAAAGGTAAAATGTCTTGAGGCAAAATGTAGATTAATAGAAACAGGATAAATTAAGTTAAAAGAGCTAGTGGGGCAAGCCTAAGCTAAGATCAAGCATTATCAAGTCTCGATGTCTTTATTTGGGAGCTGGTTGGCAGCCCAAAGAAAATTCCAACTTCACATGATCATGTGCATATTTCCACTCTTCCCATACACACACCAGGCACTATCTCTGAATGTTGATATGTTGATACTCACTTACATATAAATCCTAGGATGATTGTGTGTGAGTGCTTAACTGTTATTCCTCAGGGTTTGGCCACCTCATTTTTTGAGGCAGTCTCTCATTGGCCCAAAGCTCACTAAATAGCTGGTTTGTCTGGCCAATGAGACACAGAGATCCTTCTGTCTTTACATCCCCAGCATATTATATGTACTTACCACCACACTTACCTTTTTAAAATGTGATGTGTTTGAGGGCTCAAACTCAGGTCCTCAAACTTGCAAAGCAAACAGAACTGAGCTTTCTTCCCTTTTTCCCAATGCCATTTGTAGTCTCTTGAGAAGGGCATGCAACAGAATCTCTGGCTCATCGTCATAAAACAGACTTTAAGATTATTACTCTAAGAATGAAGCTAAAATAAAGTGGCATAAATAATTTTATTAGACACTGTTATCTTTACCTTGCTTCATGTGAAGGAAATATTTTCTTGGCACATGACCAAATTGTGTTTCCAGTTTTTAAGTCCCATTCCATATTTAAGCATATGTCCTGTTCCTTGAACATATTATAGATGTAAAATCCCACAGGGCATGCTCCAAGGAAATGCTCCCACATTATTAATTTTAGTTTTCCCTGGCAAGATAAAAAATCCCCAACTTTTTACCCTGAACCTGTAACTTTCCTGTACTCTGTATTTATCAAAGCTCAGAATCATCCTAAACCAGCCCCATCTAGAAGTTCAATTTGACTTCTAGACCTTTTGTTTCAGGACTGTGTGTCTAAGACTTGGAAATACACAAAGAGGCATTGAACAGGGCCACACGGTATTCTCCAATGAACCATGTTCTCACAACTGGCTCTTTACCTACTCATAGTTCTTCCAGGGAGGGCCCAGGTTTTCTGTAACCTGTTGCCATTGAGTTCATCCCACTGCCATATGCTAGAATTTTAGTCAGTAGCTGCATTTTACAAATGATTAGAAGCCCTATTCTAACTTGTTAGAGACAAAAAAAAAATAATAAGACATGCTGATTTTATGAGCATGTGAAAGAGAGGTGGTTAGGAATGGAAAACAGACCAAAGATTGACACTGAGATTGGGGAATTTGCATGGGGTAGGAGGACAACAGAGAGGGAACAGCATAGAGACCAGGTTCCTTGGGGAGGTGTGAGAGGGTGAGAGGTCCCTGTAGTAGATTTATGATGATATATTGTAAATAATTGTCCTACCTGCGAGTTTAATAAAAAGTGCTGATTGGCTAAAGGCAGACAGGAAGTGTAGGTGGGGCTACCAGACTAAGAAAACTCTGGGAACAGGAAGAACAGAGCAGAGATGCCACAGAGACTCCAGAGTTGCCAGACAAGCCAGAAGATGCAGAGGACAACTATGCTGCTCTGATAAAAGGTTCCAAGCCCCATGGCTGAACAGGATAAGAATCATGGTTTAGTTTAAGGGTAAAGAGTTAGCAAGTTATATGCCTGGATCAGTCTAAAATTAATATAAGCATCTGTGTGTCTCTGCGGGTCTGTGGGTCTAAACCTTGAGGCTAAGCCCGAAAGAAAGTCCAGGACAGAAACCTGGTCCCCAAAGTGAAAGCAGTAAGCCAGCTGCACAGGAAACAGAGAAGGCTGTGCCTCCACTCTCAGCTCCAGACCTGGTTGTTTTTATTCAACTGTAAAGTATTCTTGACATAATCAAAGTAATTATCATGGTTTTACTTTAAGGAGTATTGAGACACATGATTATAAACCAACTGGAAAAACTTGAACTCTCCAGAAGGCAGATACCAAGAGCAGTTCAAAGGATGGCCCCCTCTGCTGAGGAGTACTTGTTACACTTATTGGGACAGAATACAGGCCATCAACAGTGCACCTGCCCACTCATTTTCTTTTCCTTAAATCATATATAGGTTTCTTTTTTCTTCTTAAAAAGACTGAGTTAGAATTGCTCTTCATTACTTTTTTGCTGGCAATTTAGAAAAGTTCAAAATAGGACTTTTAACAAGAAGTCGACATGCTAATTTTTTACTCTGTAAGAATAGCAAAACACATTTCAGGAATTCTTTCTCTTTAGAATATCTTCAAGAATCTTCAGAGATAAGTGACGTTCCTTTTCTCAAGAGGGGGAAAAAAAAAAAGCAGGGCTCAGAGAACTGGAGAGAGAAGATAAAACCTACTAGTTTTGATCCTTTTTCACACCAGCTGCCACACTCCCAAACTTTTAGACACCTCACAACACTACTTTGATAACTGGAAGTTCGAATATACCCAACACCTCATTATCAGGATACTGCTAACAAGGAAGTAGGAGGTTGCTGACATTCTCTGTGTGTCTCTTGGCATCAGTCTCTGCCTCACATCTCTCCCCACAAAGAGCAGTCATTGGGGAGGCAAGGTCTCAAGGACTGAATGACACTGGAATTGGATAATTTTCTTTTTCTGATTTGTCTGGTTTTTTGTTTTGTTTTGTTTTGTTTTTTTGTTTTGTTTTGCAATCTACTTTTAGTCCTGGGTTGTAGACTATAGAGCATTTGGTCACTTACTGACATGCTGATTTGCCTTCTGATTTACATCTTGCCTTTCTCAGCTTGTTAGTTTCCAAGAAGTATCTGCTTGCTTGGATTTTCAAGAGAGAATTGACACTAGCCATAGTCATTGTCCTCACTTTTTCCTCCCCCCTCTCTCCCTCTCTCTCTCTCTCTCTCTCTCTCTCTCTCTCTCTCTCTCTCTCTCTCTCTCTCTCTCTCTCTCTCTCTCTCTCTCTCTTTCTCTCTCTCTCTCTCTCTCTCCCCTCTCTCTTTCTCTCTCTCTTTCTCCTATGACCATTAGTTTACTTGCCAAAGAGAGCTTGTAGAGAGATTAAGAACAAAGGTATGAATGTAGGAGCCAGCTCTCTGTAGGTAATTAGGAGAAAGCACAAGCAGAAAACTGCATCCGCTTATATATGCTACAGTGTAAAGAGAGGCTGGGATTAAAACAGGAAGGTTAAGGATTAAAACATCAGAGTCTAAATGCACTGAAAAAAGTGGATAATAAGAGTTCTTACATGGATGTCAGTTAACCAGCCGAAACACAAAAGTGAAGCATAGGATTCTGATATATTTACAATAGTATTGTTCATTCTAGTGTTGTTAATTGTAACAGACTAAATTGTAAGAGTGATTACTAATAAGAATCTTCCAGCTAGTCACTGCCCTCATATTTCATGGACAGAGAGCTAATAGTGAAATAGTCAACAAGGACTACAGTTGTATCTCGGTACTTCTCTGTCATGGTAAACATACAAGCTGGTCATGGGAACATGAGAGGAAGGATAATTTAGAATAATTAACACCACGGGGAATACCTGCAAGGTGGAGTGACAGTAATAATCACTGAGTGACTAACACCTAGCAGACAGTCTAGATCAATAACTAACAAAGCTTCAGTCAAAGATGGACAGAGAGGGGCTTCATCTACCCCTAACTGAGTAGAAAGTACATGAACAGCACATGAGCATCCCCTGTTGGGTTTAGGGGGAGCGTGCCTAGAGCATGAAGGCCCTCCATTGGCTTAATCCCTAGAAGCCCTCAATTTCTTGATTTTCTGCAGTTCTTATTAAGGTTTGTTTCATCTTGGCATACTATCACGAGAGTTTGTGTCTTTGATTTTCATTGGCATTCAACATCAATCTCAAAATCACTGTCTCAGGTTAATGTTTGATGATTGCTGAAGCTCTGGCACCTTAGTACCCTTCATCAGAATCAACTGCTCTGTTCCTTCTCCACGTTAGGCTACCTCTCCAGGAAGCCTCAGTGAGAATCTGCATTTTAGAATAACATTTTGTAGTGGATTTATGATGTTACATTGTAAATAATTGTCTGACCTACAAGTTTAATAAGAAGCACTGATTGGCCAAAGGCAGACAGGAAGTGGTGACAGGGTACCAGACTAAGAAAACTCTGGGAACAGGAAGAACTGAGCCGAGATGCCACAGAGTTGCTGAAGTCCGGGCTAGCCTCGTAGCCCAGACCTGCAGACCCATAGTCCCATAGTCCCAATGAAACCTACAGACGCTTATATTAATTGTACGCGGATTGACCTGGGGCCCAGGCATATAACTTGCAAGCTCTTTACCCTTAAACTAACCCATGATCTTTATCCTGTTCAGTCATATGGATCGGTACCTTTTCTCAGAGCAGCACAGTTGTCCTCTGCATCTTCTGGCTTGTCTGGCAACTCCGTGGCATATCTGCTCAATTCTTCCTGTTCGCAGAGTTCTCTTAGTCTGGTAGCCCCACCCACACTTCCTGTCTGCCTTTGGCCAATCAGTACTTTTTATTAAACTCATAATTGGGATAGTTGTTTACAGTGTAACATTATAAATCCACTACAACATTTAATAATGACAAGTCAAGAATTTGATGGCTTGCAAGCAAATTTGTAACCTGGGATACTCGTTTGGTCTGCCAAAGATAGTTGTTGAGATTCCAGGTATTATAATTACTACCACTACTCTCCACCCCTGCCATGGTAGCCAACTCTGACTGAACAACTACAGCAGGACTTAATGTTATCCCACCTTTGAGGGTTGCTGAGAAAATGGTCCCTGTGTCTGATAGGTAGAAATAGAAGAAGCTTCTGTACTGTGAATACAGCAGGGACTTTCAAAGGCTCTCTGGAGATCTCATGTCTGCACTTAGGGTGTGTCCAAGTACCCTGAAAAGAGTCATTCATGCCATGATAATAATTGCCCACCATAAGACTTTTCAGTGTAAAATGTCCTGAGCACATGTTTAATAAGTCCTTGACTTGAAACTTTTTCCTCCAGGATTCAATGTTTCTCTTTTCAATTTTTAGTGTTACTGTTGTTGCTGGGAGTCATTGTCTATTTTAAACAGCAAAAACAGACCTTTTCAACAATAAATCCTTATAATATAAGAGAGAGATATTTAATGCTCAGGAAATGCCAAGATAGAAGCAGTGAAATGTTCTTACCTCTTTATTCTATGCCACAGAGTCTTATTTCTAGAGAATCTATATCTCAGTATTCTGCTTAACATACACACACACCATATATATATAAACACAGTGTTCACATTATGTTTGATTGGTTTGGTGTGTCTGTGTGTGTATGTGTATTCCTCTGTTAAGTTTGACATTAGCTCAGAGCTTTAAGTGTTAATAAGTTTAAAAGTTTTAACTAAATCACAAACTGACTTTGTATGGTATATATTTCTGTGAATAAATCTGAAATACCAGGCTTAGAGGCTTAGCTGATGTTTTCAACCAGCAAGTATGCATGACACATAGCTGTCTGCCAGTCACCTATACTTCTCATAGCTAGGCAAGGAGGATGGACAGTCAGCTAGAATTGTAGAGTGTTAAATATGATAAGTAAAAAGAAAGCCATTATCACTCTAAAAATAAATGCTACCACTCCTTAACTAAGAGATTTCCATGAAAATATCATGATTTTTAATAGATGCATGAAATAGGGAGGAGACCTCTAAGTGAAGTGAAGGAGGATGATACTATAGAAATGGGAAATAGTATTCACAAGTAATAGGAAGCTCTGTAAACCTCACAGCCTCTCTGTTTCATAAGGCTTATCATTTGACATGATTATTTTACACTTGTCTTCCTTATGCAAACATACATTAAAAAAAAAAGAGGTTAACACATATCCTAGGAAACTTTCTGGACCCTGAAAGAAATATGATTGGAAGAGCTAGGGCCACAAGAAGCGTGGTGAGCCTTGGAAAAGAGCCTAGACTCAGTCTTCCTGTAAAATTTGATAAGCACAGTAGGACTGATATGTTTTTAGGAAGAAGTTGCCCTTCATGCAGACTAGCTAATTGTATGAAAACTGAAGAATTATGGTCCCTTCTTCTGGACTGTTAGACTCACTCCTTGAGGGCAAGACCACTCTCCCATAAAGCAAGCTGAAACACTAAATTCACAAGAAAGGCTCCATGTTTTGATTAACATTATCCATATATACCTGGATTCTTCCCAGATGTTTTAATTATAGATTATAATAAAATCCAGAAATCTTGAGGTATAGGAACACACACATTTACAAAGAGAAACTTTCTTCTCTTGTTTTTTGTTGTTTTCATCCTGAACATGTGTTAATGGGTAGGTGTCTTCATCTTTTACTTACACTGAGGAATCTTTGAGCAGTGAATGGAGAAGACTGCTGGCTATAGAGTCAAAGTAGACTCGGGGAACAGAATCTATGTGTATATATGTATAAGAAGTATTCCAAGGCAGGTGATGGTGGCATACACCTTTAATAGCAGCACTTTAGAGTCAGAAAGAGGTGTATCTCTGAGTTACAGGCGAGTTTGAAGTTAGGTTTATAAAGTGAATTCTAGAACAGCCAGGGCTACTCAGAGAAAACTGTCATAGAAAAAGAAGAGGGGGGGGGAGGGAAGGAAGGAGGGAGGGAGGAAGATAAAAGGAAAAAAATTCAAAGTATTTATATTCTAAGACATGTGAAGAAAGGATGTGACAGAATTTGAATAGGAAACCGAGAAAGGACCAAGAGAAGTGGGAACCTTAAGAATCTATTCACTGTTTAAACAATTCTTCTTTGGTGCCTTCTGGATTTAGTACTACACAGAAAAAATATACACAAACAACTTGAGAAAATCAATGTTGACTTTGTAGACTATTTAAAATTTGACTTGAGTGAATTGTTTTGTTTTATTTTCAATAGTTATCTTTGTCCAGATGTGGAAACACATGACAGAATCACACTTAGGTTCCAGTGGGATGGGGTTGCGCTTAAGATTCACAAACCCTGAATACTGACCTATAGCCCACACGATTTCTCTTTGCCCTCACAAAGATAAATTTCATATCAGCTCAGCACCTAGCCATCATCTATTCTCAGGAGAAGAGTATATAGCATGACCTCTCTTGAAATATTAGCTCTATTTACACGTGCTTGCGTGGACCACATTACTCACGAGTCACCACAGGGAAATGGAGCCTCCAGTAGATGAAGCGATCAGAACAAACCCCTGTAAATAAATCTGAAATTTCAATGAAGGTCATGCCAGGCCTGATTTATCCCTTAGAACCCGATGAAATAATGTTTACCAGGTAAGTGGTTTTCATTTTCTTCCTCCATCCACATGAGAGAGAAACTTACAGCTCTAAAAAGCTTGTCTTCCATGTTGCAATGAGCGGCCACACAGAGAGATAATATACCCTGAAGGGAAGTAACCTTTATTACTACATTAGAGTCTCAACAATGAAAGGCCAATCATATAAGAATTTCTCTGTGTGTATACATGTATATATACATATATATACAGATATATATATATATATATATATATGCAATTTGATGGTATAAATTCTTATCACAATTTAATTGAACAATTGAATTTTACAATTTAAAACCAATTAAATTAGGTGACTTTGTTTATTCTTAATTTTGGAGCTCAAAAGATCATACATCTTTTGAAAGTAAATTTTCTAATTTTCTATTTGTCTTATTACACATTATTGATATGTAGCCAAGAAACATTAGGCCCCATAGGATTGGGCCATAAGCAGGAAAACTTGACACTTATTCATTTCTTAAAATAAGTATCAGGGGATAGGAGATTAGTTTCATCTTGCCACATAAGTGTGAAAACCTGAATTTAATATCAGGTACCATCTAAAGAGCTGGGTTTATGGGGTGTGCTCCCCTGAGGGTGGAGTGAAACAGGGATTCTTGGGTCTTGCTAACCAACCAGTCTAGCTTAAGTAAGAGACATTGTAAAGAAAAAGAGGCAGCAGGGATCTACATCTGAGGAAGATCACACAAGACTGATCTCTGGCCTCCACATGTATTTACACCAATGTGCAGACTCATACAAACATGTTTATATACATGAACACACCAATATGTACATATATGTAAATACATGCAAAGAAGAAAAAAGAAGAGAAGTAGGAGAAGATGAGACGCTAACCATGCTAGGGTAGGAATCAAGAACTCTCAGACCTCATTCAAGCTTAGTGTTCATAGCATTAAGATTCTTGCTTTACCTGATATCTGGAAAATGTCCATATGTGGATGCCATCAAGAACTGTGCTTAGGGGAAAGGAAAATGTCCCTCTGTCCTGTGTCAATAGAAACACCAACCGGACGTCATTTAAGAAAGGTTCTCTGAATATCATGCAAAAGCTTCAAGTATATGTAAGCAGTTGAAAGGTTCCTCATTTGCCATCTCTGTCTGCTCATGGAAACCCATCCCAAAGGTATCATTGCGTGTATAAGAGTGAAAACCTTGGATTGTCCACACATAGGAGTTCTTATTTAAATCTGTCTATTATCTTCATCTTCCCCATACTTGCCCAACTTTGTGCACCTCAGATTCTCTTCTATCTTCTGTTGGGCATGGCTACTTGGTGGAGAAGGCTCAGTGCTTAGTCCTTCAGCAATTCTGGTCTACAATATAGAATGATTGCTTGCTCTGGAAAATACACATAAACTTGTTATCTTTCTTCCCTGCTTACAAAGGCTTCAGAACATTTTAACCAAAAGAGAATTAGCAAAAACAAACAAACAAAAAAAAAAAAAAAAGAAAGAAAGAAAGAAAAGAAAAGAAACGCAAACAACAACAACAACAAACCCCACTGGCCTGGATCATTCCTCCTTTTTCTTTTTATTTTTTTTTCAGTTTGATCTGGTTTTATGTGTGCTTTGATCCAGGCAAAATCATAACAAAGATATTTTTCAGTTTCAGAACTCCAACTACATATCCACTGAGGGCAAAGCTGGAATTGTCGTTAGGCAACAATGATGCTTTGAATCCTGACTGTAGAATTTTGTGGAGCATGGCCTCCTTCCCCTTTGTGTGAATAAAACCCTTTATAATGCTTCTGATTCATGATGCCTCCCAGTCTCCCCAACACAGCCTTGCTTTGTGAGTCCCTTCTTGCTGCTAAAGAGAGAAAAGACAAGAATGGTAAGTGACTCGCCCAGTTATTCCTGTGGATTAAAACCACTGTAAAGGACAAAAAGAGCCCTCTGCAGTCCTGTTTTATTCCTTAGTAATGTTAAGATCAACCACCACCTGGAGTGGCTCACCCTCTGCCTCAGCTCCTCCTTATTCCATTCTCTTCCCTTCTTGGGAGGAGGGGCTTAGGCCCACTTTTACAGACCCCCAAAAGTCTTATGTGAACCTCTCTCAGCATTTCTCACTAGATGTCTCATTTTATTTTTTTCTACCAGAAGTTGAGGACTGAACCCAAGGCCTTGTGCTTGTATGTATGTGTGCCATGTGTGTGCCTGGTGCCCTCAGAGGTCAGACGAGGTCATTAGATCATCTGGAATAGTTATGCGGATCCCCTAGAAGAGTAGCTATGCTTCTAACTGCTGAGACATTCATTCAGGCCCTCAAGAGTTCTAATCTTTAAATAATAATCATGCCTTTTTGGCTTCTAAAAGCCATAACTCTTTATTGAGAAGACTGTTGCAAAAATACTTGAGATAATGAACCAAGGTTGAGGTACGTGAGATTCAGTCGTTGTCAGTAGAAAGTAGATAAAATCTCAATTAAAGTCAGAGACTTTGGGGAGGTTTAGAATGCAGCACAGTGGCAGAGCATCTGCCTAGGGTCTACAAGGTCCTGGTTTTGATTTTCATTAGTGCAAAAATAAAAAGTGAAGATTCAGAAGAAATGCTTACCAGCATCCCTTTTCATGTGAATCTGCCCCATGTGTTAGGAAGAATATAAAGATGAATAGCACTTTCTTGTTTAATCAAAGAGCAAAGACTTATGGGTTAGAAATATAATTTTAGTATCTTGAAGAAATTGAGGAATTGGCTCATTGTTATTTTATTTCAAATTTTGCTTTGATTTTTTATCAGAATATAGGATGGCACTCTTCTCTTTCTGGGCCCTTAGTTATGCCTTTTACTGGCATTCCCTGAGTCAGGCTAACACTATCTTTCTAGCATGTTTGGAGAGCTCCTGCTGTCTCAGCGGTGGAGCATCTTTAGGCTCAGCTAACACTCTCGTTCCTCACTCTTCTCCAGGGCCCTCTTTTCATATTCATGAACCAGGAATCAAAGGATAGTGCAAATCTGACCTTGGGATTCTCATCTCATCACAACTCTAGAAGTGTGTTGGGAAAGTTCTCATTCTTCAGCAGGGTATCGGAGGTTCTTTTGTACTCTGGACTCCCCATCCCAGGCTTTGCACCCTGAATTCTCCACTCCAGACTTTGCACTCAGGACTCTTCATTCTAAGCTCATCTCTTCTTTGTCTCCTGGTTAATGCTTGGGTGGTCCCCAGAGTCCTACACCTTCCTGGTTACTACCTTCAAATCTCAGACATTTGCTTGCTCACAGGTTCTTCTGATGTCTCTTCTGGATCTTTTCCTGGCTCCTCCCTCCCCATTGTCACTCTCCACAGCACTGGAAGGCTCTGTGCATTTTCCCCAATGGGCTTCCATCTTGCCTTTGTCTGTTGCTCATGACCAGCTGCCTCCCTGAACCTCTCTTCCAGGTTATACTCATTCACACTTAGCATTAGGAGACACTCAACAGATACTTTGAAGGAAATGAAGGTATGAATAAAGACTCTGTGGTCTGTATGTTATGGCAGTGAAAACACACACAAAAGAGATATGAGGAAATTCTTATAAGCCTAGACAGGAAAAAGAAGTTGGTGTTTTGAGACAAAATGGGATCTGGGCAAAATTCCAAAGCATGAATATCTTCTGCCATATTTGCCAGTTTTCGGTGGAATGGAGAGTGACAGAAGTAACAGGCTTCATGGGGTGGTGGCACCAGTTTATTAAACTGCTGAGATAGCTATATTTGAATGTTTCTCCAAAGATCACTTGAAGTAACAGATGCTCCAGGAGACACTAATGAACTGGCAAAGAGGCTAGAAATTTATGAAACTCTGTAGTGATTTGGGTGACGGCACAGCCAGACTATTTAAATTTAGAGGCAATTGCCATTTTAGTGAAGAGTTCTTTTCTCCTCATGCCAACATTTCTGAATAATTATATCTACTTCAGAATACTTAGATAGGATCAGACTCCAGGCCCAAGAAATCTCAGGAAATTTTGCAAAACTCCAGGAGACTGTAAGTAACACTCCATCTGCCACTTAATTTATAGTATATATTTTTTAAAAAAATATATATTTTTATTTTTCTTTCTCTGTCTACCTCTTACCTGGAAATGGCACAGCAGCAACCTGTCCTAATGGATAATGGGTACATTCCACTCACTCTGGTCCTGATCTCTTGTCTACCCTAAGTAGCAACAGAGTCACAAAAAGATGCCATTACCTGTTGAAGTTTGGTGGTACAGTGTTTTGGCTACAGGGAGAGACTTTCTAAAAAGAGAGCCAGGTGAAAACCAATGATCTATGCTGCTGATAAATGCCTTGGTGTTTTCAGTTACCTGAGACTGTGTATCCAGGAAAGCTCTGCTGTCAGCAACAGGAGAATGCTGGTCCTCCTCTGGTGTGTCTGGCCCAGCATTAGCTTGCAGGCAGTCATTGCTGGCACTGCCTTCAGACACTCACTCTTGGCTTCTTTTCCATTGCAATGCTTTCAGAAGCTTGGAGGTGGCTTGTGGTATCACCTATAGAAAGTGGGTTGTATCTTATTTAGTGTACTTTTTAATTCTACTTTAAGTTCCCCCTCAAAGATAGTCAGTTACAAAATAAATAATTAATTGCTTATGATTTAATCACAGGTTAATTGTTCCATGATCCACAGTTCTCCTAATTCCCAATGTGCAGGTCAGCCCATATAAGTACTGACAAATTATAACATATAATCCCTCTCCTTGGTACATGCAACCTCATTAATATGTGTTAGCTTTGAGACAAAGTCTCCCATATAGGCTGGACTTGAACTCAAGTCCTCCAGCCTTTACCTCCCAAGTGCTGAGATTACAAGTGCATAGCACTACACCTACTTCAAATTCATTAATTTTAAGATTTGGTAAATCACACGTTTTGTGAGTCTTCCCCATCAATTATCTGTGGTTATCATGATGGGTGAGAGAATAGCTAATTGTGTGAGATTTCTGTGGTAATGTGGTTAGGGCCTTTCTCCATGTGGAAACTTCACATCCATATTGATTTCAGTTGGTAAATATTATAGAAACCAAATTGTGGCAGGAGCCATGAATCACTTCTCTGCTCATTGACAGAATGTTTACACTAACCTCACATCTTTTAGATGAAAAGTCTCATGTAGCTTCCCTACTGAGTCTGTCAGGGAACCTGAAATGTGGGACTAAGAGATCTCTTCTTTACTAAATATGTGCCAAGCGAAAGGGAGGAATTTTTGATACCACCTATATTCAATTTCTGGACCATTGACTGATATAAATGAAAAAACTGGATTACAAAAAACATCCCTGATGAGACTCTCAGATATGGAAACCAAAGCAGGCTTCATTCTGGAACACTAACATCTTTCTTTGAAAGATATATAAAGTATTCTTTAGTTTCCCTAGGAATTTCTACATGTTTAAAAAACAACAAATAATTTATGATAGAAATAAACCATATATATGGCTTACCACTACCCAAATAGTGATGATATCTACTCTCAATCTCTTTTGCTCAGGATTTGAAATACAGCAACAAATGCCACCCAGCTGTCTATCATGAATACATTTCTGGATTAAATCAACAGGACTAAAATGCAATCCAGATAAACCCCTGGGAATGTTGACAGCAGAAAGCAGGCCTCTGAGAAACATACTACAGATACATCCTTATTAGAGACATGCAGCAATTCCAGAGAGAAGCAAGGAAGTGAGTTAGTTTGCTAGGTGCCTTGGAGAGGCACACTTCTCAATCCTTCACACCTGCATTCTACCAAAGGATGACACTGTTTTTCAGGAACTCTTTTGTAATCGGGATGGATTTGAATTGATTATGACATACATGATGACCAAGCAGTGAGTGCCAAGCAGGATGTATTGAATTTACAGTGGTAGATGAAGATGAGGTTAAGGTACTAAGCATTGCCTCTGAGCAGGAGACAGGAAAATCATAGACAGGTAGTGTGAGGAGGAAGTGTCATGGAATTTAGGAGCATGAGAGCCAATTAATAGACCACAACACAGATGACAAAAGCAATACTTTGCTGGGTATGTGTCTCAGTGGTAGGACATTTTACTACACACTTTCATATGGGGAAGACCTTGGGTTCAGTTAACAGTAAGACACACACATACACGATGACCTTTTAATTTCAAGGTGACTCTTGGCATTCCTCATTTGGCCCATGAGCTCCCTGCCTATGAACTTCTTGTGAAACAATCAATATAAAGTTCCATTTAAAATGAAGCCACTTTTAGTTGCCTGTGTTTTCAGTTGTAACTAAAAGTGTTCTGGTATCAAAACCATCTCATCTAGATTGTTTGTTTTGTTTTATTTAGCATCATCTAAAACACTGTCCTGAAATTTTATATGTTTCAACTATTTTGTGCTTCGATCCACTTAAAGCATATGTTTATTAATTTAGTCCTCATTTATTGAACTGTTTTCTATGAGATAGGCTCCAAGCTTGGCTCTGGGATTCTAAAGACTAGTGAGACATCCTACCCTCTTCAGAGCTCACAGACTTGTAGTAGGGTTAGGAGCAGAAGCATAAAAACAAATTTAAATAAGTGCTACATTATGGTAGTAAAATCAATGATATTATATTTATGGTTGTTATATATGATTGTTAAGGTTATTCATTATGGAATAAGGATGGGGGAAAAAGTTGTTTGGAAAGAAGATGGAGACCATGGTCTTCCTAGAGAGAGTTTCTATAAAGTACTCTAGGGGATGACACGAACGGTGGGAACTGTAAGCTTTGTATGATAAGATGGACCCATAACTTGACACTCATGCTTTCTTATTGTCTGGAAATTATCCTTTATACTGGGATGTGAAAGTGATCCCTGTCACACAAAGAGAGGAAAACCTCTCCTAAGAGATAAAAAAGAGTCTTAAATGCATTGTTTTTGATTTTTGAATTTCTCTGCTCTGGTCTTTTCATCAATTTCTTTCTTCCCTATGCTCTCATCTTTTCTTCTCTCCTCCTCTCCTCCCTCTTTCTGTTTTTCCTACTCCCTCTCCACTCTATCTGCCAGAGACGGTGTACAGGACCTCACATGCTGAGCTTAGCAAACACTCTACCTCTAAGTTATATCCCTGGCCTACACTGGATGAAATCAATACAACTATTGAGATCTTAGCCATACCTGAACTCTCTTCCTCATTTCCATAATAAAGTCTTGAAGCCAGCATTGAAGGTTCCCTGATGTGCCCTCAATATTTAAATCTTAGTTCATTCCAGGTGTATTCAAGTTGACAACCAAGAATAGCCATCACAGAGGGGAGGCAGAGGAAAACATGAACAGGGAATCAGGATAACTTCTCAAGCTTTCTACTTCAGGTAACTGGATAGATGGTTCTACCATTTGTGGGGAAAAACTTAAAAGCTATATATTTGTGGAGTATAAGTTTCAGTTTGGGTATATTGAATTTGAGTTGTTTCTAGGATATTCCAATGGAGTGTCCATTGCAGAATACATGCTAGTTCTGACCCTCAAGGGATAGATCAGAGTGTAACATCAAGTATATATAAAAGATACACATGGATACATTCCTATTCACAAAGCCTCAAAGAAAATAAAATATCTACCAATAAACCTAACCAAGAAAATGACAGACCTCTATAAAAATACTTTCAACCTATGAAAAAAGGAAGAGAGAGGAGGAATGGAGAGAGAGGAAGGGGGTTGGTATAATTAATACTGTGAAAATGACCATTTTACCAAAAACTATTTACAGATTCAAAACAATTAAAATCAAATTCCCTAATCTCACTCTTCACATAAGGAGAAAACTATGCTAATAGTCATGCGAAACCAAACCTCAATAGACCCCAGAATGTTAAAAAAACAAAAACAAAACAATGCTTATCTTAATAGCATTCTGCTGTACTCATACCCTATTCAGTCACCATCAGAAAAGCTTCCTCTAGCAGCAGATGAGAACAAATACAGCCAGACATTAGCAGAGAGAAAAAGACCTTGGCACAGTCAGCTGCAATGAGATGTCTCTATCAGATCCCACCCTTCAGAGCTCAGGGAACCTGAGAAAGAGGAGGAAGTAAGGGTGTACAAGCCAGAGGGGATGGAAGGTAGCAGGAGAACAAGGCCTTCTAAATCTACTGAGCAAAGCTCCTATAAACTCACAGAGACTGAAGCAGCAAGCACAAAATCTGTATGGATTGGTTGGCACAATGTCCTCTGGGTGTATATTATAGCTTACAGTTTAGTGGGTTTTTTTAAATTTATTTGTTGGTTGCTTGCTTGGTTGATTTTTGTTATTTAAGAAAGTTTCCTAGTTGAGTGTTTTTGTAGGACTCTTGAATGTATGAACAAGTAGGCCTCTGATCCTTGTATTTTCTTTGGGGTTCTTTCTTCAGTTGGGTAGCCTTGCCCAACTTTGATGTGATGGTTTTTCTTTTTCCTTATTGAACTTTATTTTTCTGAGATCTCTCAGAAGGCTGTTCTTTTCTAATGAGAGACAAATGGAATTGGTGGATCTAAATGAGAGGAATGATGGAGAAGATCTAAGAGTGGTAACAGAGGGAAAACTGTACTGGGATATATTGTATGAGAAAAGAATCTACCTCCAATAAAAGAAGGAATATATTAAATTACATTAGTTGTTTTTGCTTTAGACTATGACACCCAGCTTGAGAACCCTTAGAATATAACATTGAGAGTAAACAAAAAAAATTCAAATGATTTTTTAAAAAAGATATATTTATAGAACAACATGGTACTAGCAGAAAAATAGAATGTAATGTAGACCAAAGGAACAAATTTGAAGACTGAAATAGGAGTATACATTGCTTCAGCCATTTAACATTTGATAAAGATACAAAAAGAATAACCAGAGAAAAGAAAGCATCTTCATTAAATGATATTGAGAAAACTGGGCACCCACATGCGATAGAATGAAATCATACCTATATCTATGAGCTTGCACAAAAACTAACTCCAAATGGATGAGTGACCTAAACATGAAACACTGAAAAGACCAGGGGGAAACATAAGCAGTGCCCTACAAGGGATGGGCACAGGAAATAACTTTCTGAGTAGGACACAATTTGCCCCAAAATAAGGGCAACAATTGAAAAATGGGGCTTCATGAAACTAAAAAGCTTCTGCACAATTAACTGGGTAAAGAGGAAGCCCACAGAATGAATATTTATGTGCTATACATCTAAAAGAGGGTTAATATTAAAATACCTAAAAAACAAGAAATCCAAAAAGTCATCAAGATAAATAAACCATTCAAGAAATGGTCCTGAACAGAATATTCTCAAAAGGAAAAATAAAGTGTCTAAGAAACATCTCAGAAAATATTTATCATTATTAACAATTAGGGAAACGCAAATCAAAACAATTTGAGATTTTATTTTACCTCAGTCAGAACAGTAAAGATCAATGAAGACAAGAACAGCAGAGAGGGATGCTGGGAAAGGGAACCCTTGTTCACTGTTGGTGGGACTGCAAACTGGTGCAGCCACTATAGAAATCAGGAGGAGAGTTCTCAAAGGGTTAAAAATAAATCTACGATTGTGGTCCAGCTATATCACTCCTTAGCATTTGTCCAAAGGAAACATTCTTTTCCACAGACACTTGCTGAGCCATGTTTATTGTTTCTCTATTCATGATAGCTAGAAAATAAAAATAACCCACATTTCTTGAAAATAGATAAGGAAAATGTGACACATATACATTATGGTGTCAACACTATTAAGATTTGAAAAAAAATAAAGTCATGAACTTTGCAGGCAAATGGATGGGATGAGAAAATGTCATATTGAGTGACGTGACTCAGATCCATAAAGTCAATTGTTCCAAGTTCTCTCTCATTGGAGATTCCCAGCTTCAGTCTCCAGATGAGTGAATATCCTGGAGTTACTTCAGAAACCAGGAAAGGAAAGTGGACTCACGGGCAGGATAGAGGATTTGCGGGAGCAGTAGAAAGGTGAAGAGTAGCATTCAAGTAATCTGACCAAAGAAACTGGAAATAATTACATCTAATTAGGGAATTTAAGGGAGATTAAATACAAAAGAGGAGAGTAAAAGAACAGTAAAGATGTCTGAAAAAGTCACAAGGAATTTGACTATTAACTCTTACCTAAAAAAAAATACCTAAATACACATTAGCATGTGTATAAATATTTGTATATACAATTGAAAATAAAATATTATTGTGTGTTGTCCAAGAAACTTCTAAAGCATTCAGAAAATTGCTATTGCCCTTGTTTATGCCACAGATGTAGAAGATAAGCTCCTATTGCTTAAGACACCATACACACACTATGCTGCTTTCCCAAAATCCACAACATGGAGAAACAGAACCCAGAAACACCTGAGATGGAGTTGACTCAAATGCCACCTACCTGAAGACTGGCTTTTGTGATAGCAGAAGGTACCATGCAAACTTTCAAGAGAGGAAAGAAGCCAAAAGTCCTACTCAGCTGTGCTAGTTATAAACCACATCAATGACCAGCATACGCCAACAACTCTAAGGGTACAGTAGTGGCATGTTTACCTTAGTGGTAACCAAAAATCTCAAATTGCATTTAAGATCCACTCAGAAAGAAGGAAATCATGCTTGGTGCTGGAAATTTAGCTAACTGCTTAGGACCAGTGAAGTCATGAATCATGAAGGAGAACCTATAATTGCCGCTTATGATGTCAGCACAATCCCTAACTACAGTCTAAGTATTTGTCCTTATACTCACAGATATGTGTAGTTCTCACCCCTCACCAAGGAAAATTCTCTTTGCAACAGATGGAGAGCATTACAGAATCTTTAACCAATCAAAATTCAGAGTTGAGATTGTCAGTCCCAATGAGCACATCTATAAAACAACTCCAGAAACTAAAGCTCCAGGAATATTGCAGAAGAGGAGTTGAGAAGATTTCAAGAGTCAGAGACCAAGAAGTTTGCTTTGAGACTGTCTCCTAGAAACACTAGATGCTATTCCAATAGACTCTCACTGTCATAGAGTATTAGTTTAAGATGTGTTACATTCATTTATACTGTGGAATATTTGCTTAATGATGTGGTACATTCTTTAATGTCACATTTGTTTAACTCTGTGAAACTGTGTTACTTTGCCTGCTTAAAACACCAGATTTGTCTAAGAAAGAGCTGAATGGCCAATAGCAAGGCAGGAGGGGGTGTAGAGCTGCAAGTCAGAGAGAATATAATAAGAGAAGTCTAGGCTTGAAGGAAGAAGACAAGAAAGAAAGGAGCAAGAAAAGTAGGAGAGAAGGATACCAGGGGCAGCCACCCATCCACACAGCCAGCCACACAGCCACACACCGAATCACACAGCCACACACAGCCATCCACACAGCCAGCCATATGGCCACACACCGAATCACACAGCCACACACAGCCAGCCACACAGCCGGCTACACAGCTACACACCGAATCACACAGCCACACACAGCCAGCCACACAGCCGGCCACACAGCTACACACCGAATCACACAGCCACACACAGCCAGCCACACAGCCAACCACACAGCCAGCCACACAGCTACACAACCAACTACACAGCCAGCCACACAGCCACACAACCAACCACATAGCCAGCCACATAACCACACAGCCAACCACACAGCCAGACACACAGACAATCACACAGCCAACAAGGAAGTAAAAAGGAAAGAAAGATATATAGAATAAAAAATATATAAAGCCCAGAGGCAAAGCATAGTTAAAGAATGGGATAATTAAGTTAAATTAGAAAAGCTAGATAAAAACAAGTCAAGCTAAGGTAAATAAGAATAAGTCTCTGTGCGTCTATTTGGGAGCTGAGTAGTGGGCCCCCAAAGATTAAGGCACAACCAACCACATCTCACCACCATAACTGCCCAGCATTAGCTGAACAGTAATGACACCAATAAACATAACACCATGGAATTGGGAAAGCTCAAGAGGGGAGGCCTCAATTCTACACAAAATATTATAGACAACTAAAGAATTCTGAGAGTGAGATAAATAGTCATTCCCAGGAAGGGGACACCAATTGTTTATACAGTGTCATATGATGAGCCCTGAATAGCACACATACAAGTAACATTCTATAGATTGAGCAGGTTGTATTTAGTAATACACACACACACACATTTATATGTAATAACAATAAATGAAAAATGAATTTTAAAGAGAGAAGGAAGGGGTATGGAAGGGCTTAGAGGGTGAAAGGGGAGGGAGGAATATATAATTATATTAAAATGGTAGATATATAAAAAAATTAATAAATACTTTTACTAAAGGGGAAAAATGAGTCTGGAAATGTAGTTCATTGGTAGACGCCAACACACATATACAAAGCCTTGAGTTTCATTTTCAGTGCTAGACACACAGATGTGGGCATACATGTACACACACATAAAAATTAATCTATGATGCTGAATCTTTAATTTGCAGGACTAGAGAGACTCAGCCATTAAAACCACTTGCTAATTTTGTAGAAGATATATGTTCAGGTCTCAGCACCCACATAGAGGTTCATAACTGTCCTTAGGTACAGTTCCATGAATGGAATTCTGGTGAAGATGTCAGGCACACATATGGTACAAAAACATAAAATATAAATACTTTAAAAAAAAGAAATATTGGTGATATCTTGAAGACCATTAGGGAACAGACTGACTCTTGGTTCCTTATGTACGACGACATTAGCATCCAAGCTGGTGTTTCTAAGTGCTTGACGAAATCTGGGTCCTCACAGATGCTTGGTAGCAAGTGTTGGTCTTGCTTCATGCAGCTATGATGAAAGAAGAAATGTTAGCATGCATGATCATGGCTGCTATTGCAGACCATATACGGGATTCTCTCAGTGACACATCCAGAGCATATAGACTACGCTAATTACCTGAAACATGTGAAAACTTAAATCCATATGCTCTTCATGGTGATGTCATAGACCTAAATGGCAAATATCTGTGTTGGTGCTCAGGTTAAGAAGGTACTAGTAAATATGAGAGCATCCTGTGGGTACTCCTCTTGGCTCACAACCCAGGATTTTTATGGGCAAAGAGTAATGAATATGAACTATCAATCCCACCAGGGATGGTGTAAAGATAGGAAGACTATTTTAGCCCCTAGGTCTCTATCTACCTTTCTCTGAACCCATCTCACCTCTTTGAAAGAGAATATTAACCATCCTAATTTGGGCAAAGAAACCCAATCATAATGGGAGACCTGAGGACAACACCTGTGCTCTGGAAGGCAATCATGAGCCTCCTTGTGCAGTAAACTCACTGAGCAACTGCAGGAGACAGAGTTACTGTGGTCAGGACAGGGGCCATCAGAAGGGCTGTAGTCACTGCCTTGAGAGATGGGAGAGATGAAGCTGACCAGGAAACTTACTAGGTCCCAGGTGGGTAGAGAAACAGCTTGAAGCAGTTCTCAGGCTCTGGGCTCTATTCCAAAGCTACATGTACACTGACAGAGCAAGGAGTTAGGATTCAGGGGGAAATATGCCACAGGGGTAAAAGTACTGGCTGCTCTTCCAAAGGATACAGGCATCATTTCCAGCACCCACATGGCAGCTCACAAGGATCAGCAATCTCTGTCCAAGAGTATCAGACTTCATCCTCTGAATTCCATGTGTGCCACACACACAAGGTACACATATATCTAAACAGGCAAAACACTCATACAAATAAGATAAAATAATTATGTATTTAAAATTTGTTTGCAGTTCTGGCCTCTGTGTTGGGGAGAGTGAAGCATTTGCTTCTCTGCCTGGCCCCACTGAAGGTTGATGGGATGTATTTTCTCAGGTCTGTGAACCTCAATTTCTCTGTGAAATGAGGATGACAATATTGGGGGAATTTTAAAAAGACTGATTCTTCTGAATGGTTTGTGAAAACATAACACACTGCTGTGGTGGGATTCAGGTGTTAGCTGATAAGGTTGGGAGGCATGTCTCAAAAGTCCTGGGAGCCTGAAGGGGGTGTGTCCAACCCTGATCAAAAGGGACTGCTGGGATCTTGAGTGCTCCATTTTGTTCCTGCTTTCTTGGAGAGTGGATCAGTATCCATTGCCTGGATCATCCTATCACCAAGGAATAATCCTAAGGCTTAACTTGTAATTGTGAGTGTTAAAATATCCTCCAATAAATATTGATCCTGGATTTGGTATATTGCAAGTGAGAGTTATTGCAATAGCTGGTGTCCCAGGGTGGGCTTGAACCACCAACCTTTTGATTGATATGTGCACAAGATGTTTTGTATACCTCTGTTTGGATAATTTGTATATGATAAATATGTATATACATGTCTAGAATACTATTACCATTTTGCATGGTATATATACCTCTGGCTAATGTTTGATAGTCATACTAAAATTCATTGTTCAGAGATTGTACACCCCTTTATAGGTAACCTAACTTTACAATTCAGGTTTCAATCCTTAGGATGATAGGAACTGCAGTCAACATTACTTAAATTTGTCATGTCACAGTCATCCCAGATACAGGTTAGGATACCATAGACAGACAAGAGTCTTCAGCAGTTTCATAGATATGGCATTTAACATTTTGTTATTCTGAATTTGGCCATGAGAGACAACAAATTCTGGCATCACTGTTCCTTTCCCAAGATGGCGTTGAGCATCAAGGACACTCCTTTGAAGTGTGTCTTTTTGGCAGAGAATGGCCAGTTGGGTAAAGAACTGCCCTTACCTCAACTGCTGATGGTACACACACAATGTCCAATCTGGATGAACAGAACGACGGATGGAGACTGACAAAACCTTCCTGGATAGGATAAGACAGTCCCTCCAAAAATGCCCTGCTTCTAAAAAGATCTGTCAGATATCATAGGCCTGTACCAAAATGATGGATGCTCCAATGGCACAGAAAACCGTAGGTGATTGTCCAGGTAGCTGAATGTCACTGTCCTCTCCCAAATTTTGGAAGCTAATACTCTCATGTGCTTCCAGCTTTCAGGTAATATATTTTCCTTCTCAGGTATTGATAAGATTGAAGAATATGTAGTTAAGGTTACTATCCTATCATCCCTTAGCAATGAACATTCAGGTGTTGGATTTTCACTATCATAGATGAACAGTTTTGAAGTATTTGTACACCCCACCATCTACCAATATTCTAGAAATGTATGATGTACCATATACGTGTTGGGTTTTAGTTGTAGTTTGACCATGCTTATGATTGGTCTTTTCCTCTCCCAGACATTACCTTATAATAATTTCCGTTATATATAGTCTTAGTTTAAAACTTTCTTAGTTAGACAAAAGGGGGAGATTTGGCGGGATTCAGGTGTTAGCTGATAAGGTTGGGAGACATGTATCCAGAGTCCTTGGAGCCTGAAGGGAGTGTGTCCAGCCCCATTAAAAAGGGGCTGCTGGGATCTTGAGCATCCCATTTTGTTCCTGCTTTCTTGGAGATTGGATCAGCATCCATCACCTGGATCATCCTATCGCCAAGGAATCATCCTAAGGTTTAACTTGTGATTGTGAGTGTTAAAATACCCTCCAATAAATATTAATCCTGTATTTGGTATATTACGGGTGAGAGTTATTGCACTACACCACTATTTATTATAGGCACTTGCACTAGTCTTTACAATAGATCCCTTGGACACATTCCTTTAAGTTAGAAATGTCTATCTTTTTCCAGATCACCTCACTGCTCTCCCAACCATCATAACCAATGCTCATCTCTGTCATGTATCAGTTCAACTGTTGCAGACCCAGTACAATAGCAAAGGAATGGACACTTTCCTTTTGTCATAGTTAGGGTTTCTATTGCTGCGAGAGACACCATGATCAGAGCAACTCTTATAGAAGAAACATTTTATTGGGGTGGTGGTAGTTGGTTGTTTTATTTTTTTACTCTTTTGTCTTTTTGCTCTTTGTGATGCTTACCACCCAATTCCCAAACAAATAACATGGGGACTTATTTAAATGCCCCTCACTGGTCTGGCCTGTTTCTATCCAGCTTTTCTCAAATTATCCAGTCTGCCTTTTGCCTCTGAGCTTTCATTGTTTTCTATTTTACACACCTTCCTTTACTTCTTACTCTGTGGCTGGCTGTGTAGCTGGGAGGCTGCCCCCGGAGTCTTCCTGTCATCTTTTTCTAGCTCCTCTTTCTCCTGTTCCCAGACTTCTCTTCCTATTTATTCTCTCTGCTTGCCAGCCCTACCTCTCTCCTGCCTTGCTATTGGCCATTCAGCTCTTTATTAGACCAATCAGGTGTTTTAGACAGGCAAAGTAACACAGCTTCACAGAGTTATACAAATGCAACATAAAAGAGTGCAACATATCTTTGCATCATTAAACAAATATCCCACAACATAAACAAATGTAGCATATCTTTTATTTGTGTTCCACATTTCCTGCCTTTGTCTAATAAAAGTGAAAGGTTTTGACTTTAACATGGTAAAACTATATACAACGAAACAGTTACCAAAGAAGAATTACATTATTTAGTCCATTTGTATTTAGCAAACTCAGACACCATCCATTCTATCTTAGTGACTCTAAAGTTTTATACAAAATTTCTAAAATAACTAAGGAAAAGTCTAACTCTAATTATTTAGTCTTTAACTCCATCAAAGACTCCCACAGGATGTAATATTGCCTAAGAACAAAGATATCTGACTGCCTAGACAGTCACCGAAAGTTCCTCTGCAATGTGGGAGCATCCATCTCAGCATACAGACCTAAAGTATCTGGCAGACTTTTCAATGAAACAAAAAAATATGAAGGGCTATCCCACCATGTATTAGCAAAGTTTGCAATCGCTTTCCTCTGTGTCCTACAGAATGTCTGGCAGATTCTTCAGTGAAGCAGGAAACATGAACGACTGTTGATATGGAAATGCCTTTCTGTATGCTGTGAATATCAATCTTTAAATAAAGGAGCTGTTTTGGGCCATGACAGGCACCATAGAAGAAGTAGGAGGAAGAATCAGAATAGGTAGGAAAGGAAGGGCAGAGTCAGACAGACCAAGCTGAAGCCCAAAGGAGCAACATGTAAGGAACACAGATGAGCCACGGGCCACATGACAGACAGATTAGTAGAAATGGGTTGAGTTAAGATATAAGAGCTAGCTAGCAATGTGCCTGAGCCATAGACCAAACAACATGAAGTTAATATAAGTGTCTGAGTCATTTCTGGGGGCCTGAGCAGCAACAGCAGGCAGCTAAGGGGTATGGTGCGGCAGGGTCTGGGCCTCTGGTCACCCAGGACCAAGAAACCCCACTATAACAGACTGTCCCACCTTGTTCTCACAAATCTCAGTGAGTCCTGCAGGTCCAATCTTCACAGCACACTGTAAAGAGTCAGGGCAAAAGCAGTTTCTTGCCCAAATGTCTAGGCTCGCCATATTGAAAGCAAACTTCATAAGACGTTTCTTCAATGTCTAACATCTTCTCTATAGTAAATTGGTGCTTCCAGGAGGAGATATGTCTCATTGTCAGGGAAAAATCCTATGTTAACAACATTTTAAATGCCATATTCTATAGGACTTTCAAGTATTTGAAGATGATCTCCCTCTCTAAAATGTATCTCTATATCATCTTTAAAATATACCTAACATATCTACAAATTTGACTGTTATAAATGACTAACTACTACTGTGTTTCTTAATTGTCCTAAATAGTTTATAATATAGCTTTCAAAACTAGAATTTTGCCTTTTAATGAACTGCACAGATACAATACCTTAAATAAAAGTAGAAACATACATACAGTGTAACAAAATAACTTTAAATTTGTTTCAATATACCATATAAAAAACATCCATAACCCTCCAAATAACCAAAGTCACCCACATCATTTATTAAGAATATGGGTGACATGTTCTATAGACTGTTTTCTGTTGTGTGTGGGTAAAGCATCTTTAGAGCTCTCTGAGAAAATTTAGATAATAGCCAAGTCCAGGGAAGACCAGCAGTAACCTGCATTGATATATATCACCTGCCAAGTTTCGGGAGGTCTCCCTTGATCAAACCTGACCCATATTAACCTGGACTTCCATTTGACAAATGCTCATTTTGAGTTCCATTTTAAAGTTAATGCATTCTTAAGATATCTAGGCTGGATTATGTCAGCCATCCTTTCAATCCTACGTCTATTAGCAGTTGTCATTTGATTATCAACAAGCAAAAATCTCAAAATCGAAACAATGATATACAGAATCCAGAATCCTTGTTTATTTCCCATCTTATATGCCTTTTATATTTTATATTACTTTTAATCTCTCTTCAAAGACTTATATTATTATTCTTTAAACTGTTAATTTTTTTTTTTTTTTGATGACTATACCCTCTTTCTCTCTGCCTTAAGCCTACACTATTGTAAAACGCACTGGAACCTGTTTAGAGGTTTTTGGTTGGATCTCTTTTACTATGTACTTTTTACTCTTTTTAAACCAAGTGAGCAAACATTAAACTGCTAAGCTACAGTGGAATGCTCCACATAGCTCTGTCGGCTGGCTCCACCTGCTTATCAGGTTATGAAAGCCAAGCCTAAAGCTCGAAGTTTAGTTGCAGGTGCATGATCAGGAACTGTATTCATCCACCCACTATGTAATGTCACAGCCATGCACTGTGGCATGTTTTCTTTCTATTTAGTGTGGCAGAACTTCTTAAAGAAGCTGTATTCAGCTTTTGCTGTTGGTGTTATTGCTGTTTGCTTGTTTTTAAGCTTTCTCGGGCCCTATGGAAGTTCCAGAGCCCCACATTGGTAAATCAAAATGTAGAGGGTTTTGTTGTTCTTTTGGTTTTGGGGTTTCTTTGTTTCATTTGCTTGTTTGTTTTAAACTTTTTGCTCTTTATTTTGGGGAGACCCACAAACCACCTTACAAATAAGTCATAAGGAGTCTTATTCTTACTTGTGAATGAGCTGCCTTGGCTTGGCTTGTTTCTAAGTAGCTTTCTGTTTTAACTGTTATCCCCTCTGTCTTTTCCCTCTGGGCTTTTATCTTTGTCTGTTCTATATCCCTTTCTTACTGATCACTCTGTGGCTGGCCTCTGGAGTCCTCCTCTCTCCCTGTTCTCAATCCCAAATCCCCTCTTTCCGGCTCTCTCCTCCTTTTTATTTTCTCTGCCTGCCAGCCCTGACTATCCTTTTTCCTGTCGTGCTGTTGGCTACTCAGCTTTTTATTAGAACAATCAGGAGTTTTAGACGGACAAAGTAAGGCATCTTTACAGAGTTAAGCAAAAGCAACATAAAAGAATGCAACACAGCTTTTTTACATCATTGAATAAATATCCTTTATAGAATATAACAAATGTAAAACACCTTTAACTAATATTTCACAACAGGGTGACCCATATTTTCAGAGGTTCAGTCTATTATCACCATGGCAGGACATGGTGGGATGTATGCAGACATGGTACTGGCTACATTTTGTTCATAAGGCAAAAGAAAGTGGTTTTTCTCACTGGGTGTGGTTTGAGCATATATGAGACCTCAAATCCCACCTTGACTGTGACACACTTTTCCGAAGGACACCATCCCTACTTCAGAAAAGGCACCTCCTAAAAGCTCTAAGCCCTCTGGGGGACATTTTTGTTTTTGTTTTTGTTTTTTCCAAAATATCACACCTTGCCATTTGTCTTATTCTATTTACCACAATGTTGCCCAGGTTCACCTGGGTTGTAAATGATAGAATTTCTTACTTTTTAACAATTGAATATTACTGTTGTGAAAACCACATTTTCTTTATCTTCTCATTCATCGATAAATATTTAAAATAATTGTGTCTTTGCTTTTGTAAATAGTTCTGCGATGCACATATCATTTTGGCATACTGAATTTATTTCAGTTGGAATCAAACACAGTAGTTGATTGGCTTGATCACATAATAGTTATATTTCCTTTTTTTAAAAGAAAAAATAGTTTTCAGGGCTGTACTAATTAACAATCCATACACAACTGTAGACAGAGTTTACTTAGAAGGCACCAATGCAGGATAGATGTTTATTAAAATATAAACCAACACTCATGGTACAGGTAACAGTTTATAGCAGAGCCTGAACAGGGACTGGAGTCTGGAACGGTGGACGAGCAATGGACGGATGATGTATTCCGATCCTATCTCTCCAACAGCTAGGAACCAGGAAGAGACTCCTCATGTCCCAGAAGCCCCCTTATCAATGGGGTTGGCCACACCCCCTCCAAGTTGGCCACATCCCCTCCAGGAGCTCGGGACCCTGGATAAGCGTCTTAGGACCTTATCAGCTGACACCTGAATCCCACTACACACAACCAACATACATGGTTCTTTATCAAGCTTATTATTGTTCATCATTTTGATAGCAACCATTCTAATGGATGTTAAGAGATGATCTCTCTGGTTTTATTTGATTTTTTAACATTGTCCATGACTTGAAACTCTTCTCTTACACCCATTAGCCATCCCTGAGTGTCCTGAGAAATATCCACTTAGGATCTCTGCACATCATTAATTGGGTTGTTTTAGTTTTGTATTGTTTTCTCTTGAACTGTATGTGCATGTTATGTATTTTAAATAATACCCATTTTTATAATTTAATTTCAAAATATTTTCTTTCATTCTGCAGATTGTCTTTATCTCTATCCACAGTTTCCTTTGCTGTGCAAAACATGTTTAGTTTAAAGTATCCCATTTTGTCATGATATTTGTGAAAGGAATAGTCAAGTACAATTCTCTCACCAGTATATGTAAATCCTTTTCCTCAGGAAGGACACAGCTCAGCACCAGCCAACATCAAGTATGTTTCTTTTCTCCAGTTCTCTTAATACTAAGTGCCTTGAAGTGATTTCTAACTTTAAAAACAATCATTTTTTTCTGTGAAAGTTTTCTATATGCTGGCCTTAATTTCTCCATGAAACTCTAATCTTTTTGTGTTTAAAGAGGATATGGTATACAAGGACTTATTGCATTCCTTACCCTTCCGCAGAACATACATAGCAAAGCACACTTGACCAGATAGTTTACAGAAGAACTTATAGTTTATCTGCCTTATTTTCCAATAAGAAAATATGAATTAAATATAAGGTAATATTTAAAGAAGAGACACAGTGGGGAAAAATAGAGACTGGTAAAAATATTAAGTAAATAAATTTTTGCTTTATTTATTACATATCATATATATTATAATTAAACTATAATGTAAAGTCTATGTGATAATAATTCACTAATGGAGACATTTGGTATAGAAAGCCCTTTCAGATACATTATCTCATTTGACTTAGATAAAGAACTCAACAGAGCATGGAGCAAGTGAAATGAATTACAACTTCATTACAGTCAACAGAGGAAGACTCCATAGGTAATTGTGAATTAAAATGAAAGTTTATATAGTGAAATTTTATTGTTTTGTTTTGTCTGTGACATCTATGAAGAGTAGCTTCTCTCCTAAGAGAATAAATAGGATTTTGAAGATGATGAGAAACAATTGCAAACATGACAAGGACTTCTACAAGGCAAGTAAATCAAAATGAAAATAAAAATGTTTCCTCCACTACAACTCTCTTAAATCTGGAGGACTGTTGTATTATTTTTAGCAAATAGTTACACTTGATGCCTTAGAGAATATTATTATTGAACATGCTAGCATCAGTCAAATCCATTTTCTTCCTCTTTCTCCTCACACATCCTGGTAAATAAGAAAATCAGATGATGTCTATGTTCCCCCTTATTCAAGATCTTCTGGGCATACAATCTAAGAGCCAACCCAAGGCAATCATTGATGATATCCAAAATTAGCAAATCAAGGATAGAAAGCTGAGAACTGGACTATCACAGGTCTGTTTCTACAGCAATATTTTAAATTAATATATCATGTCCTAGTTTCAATGGATCTTCTCCACCACAAACAGGAATTGTCTTTTGTGCAAAGTCTAATAAAAATTAGGCAGTAAATTTCCTATATGTTAAATATGGTCTATTACATTCTATGTGTTTTTTGTTCTATTTTAGTTAGTTTTTGTGGCTGGGGAAAATGTGTCTGAAGGAACAATGAGTCTCGTGTTCCAACTGTAGGTGGATAGGTGGATATGTGCTCAAGGAAGTACAGAGATGAAGTAGATTTTCAGAATCAACTCTCCCAAAACTCTCTTGCTTCATAGAACAGAAGCCAAGACCCCCAATGGTATTAATGTCATAGCAACACAGAGATTGACACATATATATGGCACACAGTAGACCATCTATAAAGGATGCTTAAAACTTTGGAAACCATGTGCCTATCCTCAACCCTTGCTTGGCTATCAAGCCAATATCATGGCACATATACCAATTGATATTACTGTATCATGCCATGAGTTTACTGAGGAGCAGATATGATCTACAATGTCAGTGTAATTAGATATTTACAAAGGAAAGAGAAATGACATTTGAATATCTAACCAACCTTCCAAAAGCATCATCTTGAAGTGCTTTCATCATTAAAGTGATGAGTTTTAAAAAAGTAGAATAGTCCAGAGCGGAGGATGCTGTGCAGATACAATCAGCAGTTTCCTAGACATTTCTACTGGTCTTATACAAAATCCCTTTATGTTTTACATTCCTGTAAAACATTTGGTCTCAGACACTGGCAAATTTAAATCTGGAAGGAAGATAAGCTGAGATGGTTGTCTCTGAACTGAGAACAGCCCATGTGGCCAAAAGCCAAATACATAGCCTCAGACTTGCCCTATATAAACACCAACAATAGTCAGCTCAGCAACATACGATGATTATCTTTTGCCTTTGTAATGGTATTGATGCAAATAATATAGGTCAAGAATTTTGAATTCTTTAATTGGTGTGTAAAGCCTAAGGAAGTTACTTCATTCAATTCTTTTTCATAAAAACTACTCAGAACTCTGTTTTAGAAAAAAAAGAAAGAAAAATGTTATTGTGACGATATGAGAAATAATGACCTTTGATGTTGCAAATCTATTATAATTTTTAATTGTATCTAACTGTCATTTTCTTGAATAGTTATGCAGAGAATAAGTGATCAGCGGTGTCAGAACATGGTCAGAGGAATGGCTCATGGTGAACAATGTCTTGGGGAGCTGTGAGAGAGACTCCAGGAAAAAAAAGACAGAGGGCCTTTTACCTCAGTTGCATTTTGTTCCCTGGATTGTTTTTGGGTGTGATTTCATGCCTCTTGTAACAAACATTTACATTTAACTTACAAGACATGTTTATTCCTTTTGGATGTCAGATTTCAGCTCTAAAACGGAACCTGGTGAAAGGATATGCTGAGAGCTGCCCTCAGTGCAGCCCGGATCTGGACACAGCACTCTGTCTGCTCTCATTCCCAGACGGAATCTATTGTATGTGCTGGGCAACTGTATTTAAATTACTCTGTCCTGAGAAAATTCTAGGAAATGGTTGCTCTGTTAATATTTACTATGTGCTCACTAACATTTATTTATGTTTTTCTGCACTATAACAACCTTCCTTGGATCATTGCTTTCTTTGTTAGAGTCATGTATAAAAGTACACTGAAACTGAAGTAATGTGTCCACAGCACAGTGTTAGAGTGCAGTCCACACCATTTTTTCAGCTTCTCAGATCCTAGGTTCAGCAAAGAAGATCTTCTCAGGTCAGCTGAACAGTGGACAAGTAGTTTTCCTAGAGTATCTCAGAAAACTTGACAACAATCTGAGCAATCTATACACTCTGTTTATTTGTAATATGATAATACTCATCATATTAGTGAACAATATTTAATGTTACATAGTACCATGGCAAAGCCAAAATTGGAGATACCAAAGCAGTAACATAGTACTGGTGTTAAAAGTATTCTACCAACCTCCCTCTCCAACAAATGGCTTTGACATTGAGTTCTCTTCTGATGCTGAGCTCTGTGGAATGGTGGGTGTCTTCTGGTTTCCTTATATGTTATATACTTAAAGATTTGACAAAAATATTTCTCATTGCACTAAAAAAGTCTCACATTAGTAAATTCAAGGTTACAAACCAAATGACTACAGAATGCTTTATCAAAAACATGACATTGAAAAGTTTGTTTTGGGGTATTTTGTTTTGTTTTGTTTTTTTATTTTTAAAGTAATTCGACTTTCACTGAGCAGAGAAATCTTTGCCTATTCATTTCATTGGACTCCTTTTTAATCTCAGTTTTTACGAGGACACTAATGACCTCCCCAGATTGTTGCCCTGCAGTGAAATAACAGAGCATTCAAAGTGGCAGGATTCCAGTTGAAAGAGTTCTGAGCTCATAGTAAATCTTCCTGTTCTGTTGTTCTTCAAACAACAGGCTTTGCCATCTGCCTTATGAATTCAATTTTTTTGCAGTATTTCACATGATCTAAAATACAGTTATTACTATGCATATACTGGGGTTCCTGGAGAGTATTAATTAAGTCCAAAATATTACACCAATGTGCACAGTGAAATATAATACAAAGGCCATGGTGTGCTCATCGTTAGTACACTCTGCATTCCACAATGACTGTTCTTCCCAAACTGGAGGCAATTGGATTGTAACTGCTAACAAAGTTAAACCTAAAGGCTTAAATTCAGGTGAATGAGATAAATTGAAACAGATCTTATTGCTCCCAAACACTCTCTTGGAAATAATAGCATCTTGACATTTTATCAGTCACTCAAGCGGTCATTCCCTGAGGTATCAGCCAGAGCTTGAAGGATAGAGCCGTAAAGAAAAGACTGTCAGTCATAAAAATCCCTCAAAACCATGAAAACCACAAATGAGCCCTTAAGTAACAGAGGACGCAATACCCTTGATATTTCAACAATTACTTGCAACAGCAGGCTTTGTTCAGGACCTCGGTCATTTTTACAGAACTCTGACTTGTCAGACTGGAATGAGGTAGCAAGGGGGACACAGAGAAAGAAAAGGGGGAGAAAGAAGAAAAGGAAGAAAATGAAGGAGGTCTGATCTGAAGACACTGGGCGGAGGAGAGTGAAGACTTAGTTGCATATTTGGAAAAGCTTATAAGAACGTTCCAAGGACAACAGCCAATGAAGACTGGTCGAAGGACATTAATGTTATTAAGCTGGAAGAGGAGCTTTGAGCTCATTAGAAAGATGTTTGTAACACTTAGCTGTTTCCTCTGTGGCCATTCCTGATGTCAACTTACAATGGAGAAAAATAGCAGGAAACACACTGCAAGGAGAGGAAATTGGGATGAATAAGAGTACCGATCGAGGAAGGTGAAATGCATTTAACTTTGTTACGCTTTAAGAACTTCTCACAACGCTGTCACAAGAGAAAGATTAATTTTAAATGAACTTTGGTGCCATTATCTTAGCACCAAGATCAAGAAAAGGAAATGTAACCAAGTCACAGACACTGAGAGACAACACACAGAAAGGTTAGATGCCCCAGAAATTATACTTGTGGACTTTCACAATGCAGAGATTAATGGTTCCTCAAGGCAAAGGATAAATACTAGGCCATGAACACTATCAAGGAAACAGAACAGTCTCCACTTTCTTGGTCTTATCAGATCAATTTTAAGTGGGTTTATCTTGGACTTTCCTACCATTTAAGGAGGAACAAATTGGTTTTTTTTTTCTTTACTGTTCTCTCTACCCATGTTGACTTTTTGATATTACCTAGGAAAAAACAATTAAAATAAATGGATCTGTGACAGTGTGCTAGTTTTGTTGTCTCTGAAACAATTGGAAAGGTTCATTTTATGGCTATGTTATCTTATTTCACAGTTTATCATAAGGACTTGGGATGAGAAAAGTGTTTAATGGTCATTTGGCTGTTTCCTCATTCCTCACATAAGAGCCTCCCTCAACAGGCTTAGATTGACATGAATTCACTTTCTTCCCAATAGTTCTCATTCTATATCAATCAGACTCGAAGTGTCAGTCAGATTATCTTTATGAAGCAACAGTAAGTAAAAACAAACACAATATACACGAGTGAGTTTCAGTTCAGTACCCATCATATAAAGTACAAGTCCCTAGGCTCAAGCAGCTTAGTGATGAACAAACCCAGGACACAGCCCACTTTTAAACTCTATTGAAAATGGGTAGAACATGAAGCTACATTACTCGTAGTTTCTTGGCCATGAATACTATGAGAATTGAAGCCCAGAACTTCCCGATAAGTCACTAAAGAATCAGAAGGGGACATAAAGGAGTGACCCCTGGGAACTCTCCTGATGTCACCATAGCCTTAGGTTTCTTTGTTGGTCTGTTTTTTTTTTCTCCTCCTTAGTCATATTTTGTAACTTGACTTCCTACCATTAAGACTGCTTGGCCGATTACAAGAACAGAGTTCACCTCTTGATATAAGTCTACATATGTTTCTTAATGTCTTAATCAGTTAGTTTTTAATCTTTTTCTTTATCTGTAATTACACTTCCAAATTCAGTTAGAAATTTGGAATATCTAAAATTTTCAATAGACAGCAAACAAAGCAACAAAAATACTTTGTTAAAAGGATTCAAATTTGAAAGAAACAAGCAATGTTTTTGCCTTCTTAAATGAACCATGCATTTTGTTTCCTTAAAAGGATAACATTTCTATCCTATCCTGGTATCTTGCAATCCAGCATCAATACAGTAATGTTTAGGTACTTTGGTTTGGCTGACCTGTAAAACAATTTATCATGACCCCAATATTTTCTTTTTTGGACAATAAAGCACAAAATAGCTTAATTCCACTCATATAAAAGCTGCCTGCAATATCACAACAAACAAAACAGCATTGTGGAAGACACACAAGCTTTTCCTACACAAGGACTGCCTATTGATTTAAAACTGAGTACATCCACAGTCTGAAAACACAGGTCACAAACAAAGGAAGCTTTGAGGAGACCATTTCATGGGAACAAAAGGCCCATTCCCTTTGGTGCTCATGAGAGAGAAAGGAGGCATATCATCTTTTGCTATCAAATAAATGGCACATTTTGGATCTTAGCAATAGTAGCATTGTTGTTTAAAGCAGAAGCTTTACATAGAGAAGCTGGATGGAATAGGAGGGTGCCAAGAAAGATAAATAAGGGCTTTCTATTCTCTCTCTCTCTCTCTCTCTCTCTCTCTCTCTCTCTCTCTCTCTCTCACACACACACACACACACACACACACACACACACATACATGCATGCACACACACACATAAAAATTTATATCTGGATATTGGTGATGCTTTGACAATTAGTATGTTCAAGATTTTGTTGCAAAATTCAAAAAGGGGGGAAAGCCTCATGTAGCTTCTAGTTTACAGCTTTCCTTTATCAAACTTTTAAAATAAGCTTATATCCTTTAACATGAAGAGTGATCAGTCTCTTCTAGCTGTACTCTTTCAGATAAAAACATGTGATTTCCTCCTTTGGCCTGCAGAAACAATAAACACAAAAGCAATGAAAATCAAAGGATGTACTAGAAAGTGGCTGCACACAGCAGTCCCCACCTACCTCTAGCGAGACTGGCTGTCTACTCATGCTACTCTGCAGACTCTATTCATCACCTTGCTTGTTTGCTTTCAGAATTCCCACTCCATAATCCGACTCAAAACCACATTGTACTGATGACTTTTCCTCATCATTTCAGCCAAAACACCTGACAAACAAAGCTCACAACAGGAAAGATTGATTTTGGCTCGTGGTTTTGGAAGGTTTGGTCCCATGGCAAGGAAGCATAAGTAGCATGATTCCCAGCATAGCAGCCAGGAAGGAAACCATGAGCAAGAAGATACAGGATAGATCTAGACAGAAGAAAACATGAACCCTGCAGACACACTCCAGCCATCTGCCTTCTCCTTTTACTATCTCCAATTGAACCATCATGGGTATATATTCATCCAGGGCTCAGAACACTCTTTAAGGTCAGAGATTGTTCATTTGAGCATTAATTTTCATCTCTTGTCAGCACAAACATGACCCAAGGTGCACATTACTGACGTTCTAGACTTTTAAAATCCAATTAAAGTGACCATCATAGAGACAGACAGACAGAAACACACACACACACCCCTCTGATACATTTGGTCCAGCTAACCCTCTGGTGTAGTGGGATTATATTCTGGTATGTTGTAAACATTTGTCCCTCTTACTGGTTTAATAAAATGATAATTGGCCAGAAATCAGACAGAAAGTGTGGATGGGGCTACCAGACTAAGAAACCTCTGGGAACAGGAAGAGCAGAGCAGAGATGCCAGCAAACGCAGAGGAAAGAGGACAGCCATGCTGCTCTGAGAAAAGGTACCAAGCCTCATAGCTAAACAGATGAATGGAAATAGAGTCAAGACGAAAGAACTATCTAGCAATATGTCTGAGCCATAGGTCAATCAGCATGAAATTAATATAAGCCTTAGTATGATTATTTGGGACTAAGAGGCAGTGGGGCTAAAGGTGGGTCTGAACTTCTGGTCTAGGTCAGAAAGACTGGGCCAGAAACTTCATATTACACCCTGGCCTCCCAGACTGTATTCAAGTTTCTGTTCTTACATGGTTCTTTTATTGTGCTTGGACTGTTGTTATGTACCAGTTTTCAACTTTAGAGAATGTTATCAAAGCTGATTCTAGAATCTTATTTACCTCCCAGAGGAAGATATGTTCACTAAACTGTGAGGTCAATTACTCAAAACAGTAACAATCAGTAAAAAGAGGAGAAAAATAAACGATTAAGTAGGAAAAGGGAAAGCATCCAAAAAGAGAGAGAGGAAGCAAAAGGAATTTTGAGGGAGGGAGGATCAATAATTAGGCCCCTGGCTAGGAGCTGTCGTTCAAACACCACAGTCACTATAAGGCAGGGCTTCCAAGGGCACCATATTTCCATGCACGACTGAGTAATAGGAGAGGTGATGGGATCATGTTTATTTTGTCTATTTCCTTTTCCCCAGTTCATGTTTATATGTATTCTTCTTTCTAGCATATCTATACAGTAAAGAAGTATGAGTGAGTCAACTCCTATATTCCATTTATTTATAGCCTATGCTACTGTGATGGCAAAGAAGAAAGAGAACTCTGACCCAATTCTTAAGGGAACTTACCTGGAGATTAAAATAGATGAATTGTATATATATATATATATATATATATATATATATATATATATATATATATATATATATGAACAAGTCAGTGAAAAAGAACTTGCTCCAGAGGTGGTTGAGGGTAAGAAGTGAAGATGCAGTGTTTGGCTGTACACACAATCATCGAGACTATGGCAAGAGCCTAGACCAGAAGAGCACTGTAATTCTGCACAGAATAAAGGGGCTATGTGATGTTAACATGAGAATAATGGCTAGAGGATGGGGTGGAACAAAGACAGAATTGCCACATGGGAAGTACTGAAGCCTTATGGGAAATGGGGTAATATTTGATTATTAGATTTGGTTTTGTTAGGACACAGAGTTTTTTTCCCAAACTTTCAGTATAGATTCCAAAATCCAAATCAGAGAGATTGAGAATCATTCCTGGACAGAATCCGCTCCACTGTTATTAGCTTCTCTGTTATGGAGAAACTAGTACAGGAAAAAGGATGGAAGGGATCAAGAGTACAGGCAGCAACACATGGGCACAGACACTGACCTTGACAATATAACTAGGGCTGAACTTACCCAGGACTGGGAACAGGAGTTCAGGATATGTTACATTTTAAGAACAGAAGCAGTTGGATCTGTCAAGGAGGTAATGAGCTATAGAATACAATGTCATTCATGTAACAAAGACCCCAAAAATGCTCAAGATGAGAGAGAGATCAGGTCTGGCAGAATTGAGTTCCCAGGGAGAAGGTGTCAGAGAAAGTAGAAATTAAAGCTCCAACTCTCATAAATTCAGGTGAAACGTGGGCATTTATCACAACATGAGTAAATTATTTGAAAGCTGTGTCCTGGTTTTGGAGGCTTTGTAAAGACATTCAAAGTCCCAAGCACTTAGGAAGCAGGCACCTCCACATGACAGTACTGAAGGAGTTAAAATTACTTTGAAGTATCACCACAAGGAGAGCTCTAGCTGTCTTTGACCTTTTCACTGAAACAAGCAATTCTTAGGATATATATTGTTTCACATACCAATGCTAGAGTTCCTTCTGTGTAGGAGACAGAGCATGTAGTCTCAGTGATACCCAACTCCAAACTGAGGGAAGAGAAGAGAGTCGCCAGCTGCCCAGAATCTCACTTCTGATACTAAATGCAATGTAATGCTGGGAATTGAGGCAATGGAACTTATCGTCATAAAAAGAAGCCAAGGTAGAGGAGGCATAGGGGATTAGGAACAGATGATAAAATGCAACTGTACTAAAACATGTCAAAAGGAGGGAGTGAGAGATAGCCTTTCATACAGAAACAACTTGGAGAGAGAAGTAAGTGAGGGAGACTTGTCACCCAGTTGTGGAGGTGATTAGCACTCTAAGTAAATTACCAATGAGAATACAAATCAGTGCCTTCTTTTTTACTGTAACTCTAAAAAACATCCACTCAGCATGGAGAAATGTATAGTCAGCCCTGCGTGTTGCCACCTCCTTGCCTGAGTGATATCACCATTTGGCAGATCCGATTCTGTGCCATCATCTCCACTCACCAGGTCTCTGTTTCAGTGCTGAAATGATGCTCAGAATGTTGATAGTGAGAGCCATGCTGAGTGAGTCTTCTCCCGAAGTAGTCAGTAGCTGAACTTGCTCAGAATTCTGTGGGAACCTAACCCTTGATGGAACTTAGCATCACTGTGAATACCAGCCCCTGGAGAGCAAACCAGGGGAAGCATCATTCAACAGAACTGATGAACTGGAACACTCTTCTTTGAATGTTTATCTTTGCTCTAAAGGCCTCAGAATAAAATTTCCCCCAGTCAAGGAAAGGCCCTTGCTATCTTCATTTTTTTTTTTTTTTTTTTGACATTTTATCCATCTCTGGCCCTCTGCAGGAAGTTCTATGGTCAGTACCGGGCACACAGAGAACTGAGTACGTCAGACCACACCCTGGGCAGTCCTTAATATTCATCTCTAATTCTTTTTACTATTTAGCCTTGCAGAAAAGACCATGAATAACAAGTAAGTGCTTCTCAAAACTCCCTTTCAGGATGTCTTTATGTCTCACAGCATTATCTATAGCTTGAGCAGATCTCATTAAAAATAAACAAATAAATAAATAAAACAAAACCAAAAAAACCCCTGCTGTGCTCTGACTACATTTGAGTATTTGAGTGGCAGCTCATTTTTACCCTGGAATTTTATTTCGTGGTTGCTTCTTGCTCGCTCTTGCTCCCCCTCTTGCTCTCTCTCTCTCCACCCTGTGTTCTCCCTCCCGCACTTTTTCTTCTTTCTTTTCCCCTTTTCATTTTCCTTTCTATTTGTCTTTCTTTTTCTTTTTTATTTTATGAGCCTCTAATTGTATCATTCCTCGGGTAATAATGCCGCATACAATTTAATAGGCAGAGCTTACCCACTATCAACCCCATCATACTATAAATAACTGGCTACCACTCCTCAGCCATTAGCCAAAGTCAACTGACTCTTCCTGCTTAGCATTTCCGCCTCTCGAAACTGAGCTTGCTCCGTGCTGGGCCATAGAGGAAAGGGCAGACGCCACTCTCAACACCCGCAGACATACTCCAAGACCACCCTTCTCCCACCAGTTACAGAAGTTTGGGGATGAAGTAAGTTTATCAGCCACAAACATAAATTCAAAGTTATTCATTTCTACTAAAGAAAGGCTTTCATGTGGCCGAAAAGATGGCTTAGTTGGTAAAGTGTTCAATGTGCAGCCACAGGGGCCTAAGTTTGGATCACCAGCACCCGAATAAAAGCCAGGGAGTTGTAACATGCCTATAACCACTGCACTGGGGAGATGGAGAGGAACTTGGGAACTTGCCACCCAGTTGAGTTAACCAAATTGATGAGCTGTCAAAAATAAAAGGCAGGGAGACCAACTGAGGGTGAGATCTGACATGAACCTCTGGTTTCCATCTGCATACCTGCACCACCTGTGTACAAGTGAACACACACGTAAATACATGCAATAAAAAACAAATAAATAAATAGGGAAGGTGTAGAAAATCATAAAGTATTTTGTTTAGGTGCCGCCATCTCCAATTTGTACTGAAATTGCCAAAACAGTGCAATGTGCTACCTCCTTTTCCACAGAAGTCATATAGGACTTCCTCTGCCTTCAGGGCTCTCTATTTTGGGTCACAAATGATAAATCAGACCAAGTTTTATTTCCTTCTATAATAGTCCTAGGCATATTAAAAATTACTTTCCACTCTTAATAGGTTCTCTATCAACTCAGGTAGTAACTTTGTCCTGCCTCTCACTTCTAACTGCCATTCTAACATGGTCTCTTAACTGAGAAGTTAATGCTGCAACATGGGATCTCATTTATTTACACTGACTGTACGTAAGAGCACAGCATACATATGGCAATAATGTTTCAAAATTTTTTCTGGATTTTTGCAAATTGAAGACAATATTATCCCACATTTTGTTATATTTTTCAGAGGGATTTTTGTGTTCATTATCTCATTTGATTCTAAGCATCTTTCTAAATATTTGGTATTATTTTTGCCAACTGAATATAATTTTAAAAACGTGTTAGGGAGACTAACTGGTGTTACTGGTATGTCATAGGTTAAAAAATTAATTTTGTCATTTTGAGATTTGGATCTTGGACTAACCAAAGCCTTTCTTGTGTGTTATCTATAAAATTTAGATAGAGAAAAACTCAAATTTCAGTACTAACCATCCAAATTTGATAAATGTTTTAGATTAATTTTAGAATGAAAGAGGGGACAAATGGGAAGAAAGAGCAAAAGAAGAAACATGGACGGGGAGAAAAATAAGTGAGGGAGTGAAGCAATGGAGAGGAAGGATGGAGAGATAGAGGGAAATAATACTCTTTCTGAATGGCTCATTCAGAAAGGACATAGAATTCACCTCACTCAGGAAGGGTAGCTAAAATACTCCTGGCCAGAAATTCCAGGAGCTGGAGAGTTGAAGGTCCATTTATGCCTAGTTTTAATATGTACAAGTTGGGTTTATAAAGCATAGAGCATGGATTTTAGTAGAAGAAGCGGTGAGAAGTGAGGATTGGAGAGATGGCTCAGCCCTTATAGCAGACTCTAATTGTTCACAGCACTCATATCAAGCATCTCACAATCATCTGTAATTCCAGTGTGTGCAGATCCAGTGCCTTCTTCTGGCCTTCCTTGGCACCTGTAGCCACTTGTTCATACTTATACATGGACACACACTCACACACATAATTAAAGGTAGATCCAAAGAAAAAATTTCCAGAACCTGAACTGAGATGAGGCGAGAGTAAGAGTCTTGAGTTCAAGTCACAGGAGTATGAAATTATCATTATTTCTGTTTGCATAATCACATACCAATGGTGTTTTATAATTATTATTGAACAAAATTTAAGATTTATTTTTATTTTTGTGTGCGTGGATATTTTGCCTCCATGTATGTATGTACATCCTGTAGGTGCCTGGTTCCTGAGAAATCCAGTGTTGTATTCCCTGGGAATGGAGTTAGAGGTAGTTGTGCACTGCCATTTAGGTGGTGAAAATCTAATCCTCTGCAAATCAACAGGTACCTTTAACCACTGTGCCATCTCTTCAGCCCTATATATTAACATGTAGTATATAATGTGTACTAATATTTATAACAAAGTGCAAAAAGTAGCAGATAATGTGGTCTTTTGGCCTAGAGCCTTGCTGACTCTGTTAAACTCTCACTCAACCTTAGAGCTTAGTCTTCATGTTTGTACATAAACAGTGAAAGCTGGGCCATAGTCTTAGGGCATGGAGATCATTTGTGGAGAAATGTTTTTAAAAAGCCTGTAATAGTCACACCAAATATCTTGATAAAGGAAGACATTATAGGCTTAGGGGGAAAACTGGTGCTAGGGAAATTCCCAGGAATCCACACAGATGACCTCAGGTTAGACTACCAGCAACAGCAGCTAAGGTGCCTGAATTGACGTATTCTGGTAACCAGACTGATGAAAACCCCATCTGTCATCATAAAACTTTCATCCAGTAACTGATGGAAACAAATGCAGAGATCCATAGTCAAGCACCAGACCAACCTCTGGGAGTCCCGCCAAAGAGAGAGAAGAGGGATTGATCATATGAGTATGGAAGATCAAGGTCATGATGGGGAAATCTACAGAGAAAACTGAACCGCGTTCATGGGACAGACAGCTGTGGAGCCCGCGTAAAAGCACATGTGGCTCTCTTCAAAGGGGAGATAGTTGTATAGCTTGGTCTGTTTAAGGAGCCCCTCGCAGTAGAATTAGAATTTATCTCTGGGGCAAGGGCTGGATTTTTGGAGCTTGTTACCGATGATGGAACACCTTACACAGCCTTGATGTAGGGGTTGGGGTCTTGATCCTGCCTCAACTGAATGTAACAGTCTTTGATGACTCCCCAGGGGAAGTCTTACCCTTTTGGAGGAAGAGATTGGAGATAGATCTTCTTTCATCTAAAAGTATTTCTTTTTCATTACAATTGAAGATGGATCCTTAAAAAATTAGGAAAATACAGAATAATGTAATAAAATATACTATGATAATTTCTTTTTTAATTATCTATTTTATTTAATATTAAAAATTCATATAATGTGTTTGGGTTCAATAAAACCTTATTCTCTCCCTCTAATTTCTCTCCTATCACCCACTGATACTTTCTTCTTCCAACTTCATGTGCTTTCTCTTTATTTTTTGGTTTAACAACCACTGACTTGTAGTGCTTTCTACATGTTCATGGATATGAGACCTCTACTGGAGCATGAGTATCCACTCAGAACCTACATCTCTAATTAAAATTTTCCCTCTCTTTGTAGCTACCAATTATCAATAGTTCCTCCTGTACAGTTGGGAATTCATTAATCCATTCCCAACCATGCTAGGATTTTGGTTGGCTTGATCTTGTACAAGTCTTGTGTATGCGGTGCCAACTATTGCAAGTTTGAGTGTGCAAGTGTGCTGCTGAGCTTCCACTACTGCCTCTGGCCTATACAGTCTTTCTGCCATCTATTCTACAATGACTTCTAAGCCTTGGTGGAAGAGGGTGTAGTGTGGATGTAGCATTTATAATTGAGCATACCACAGTCTCTTATTCTCTCTAGGTTGACTAATTGTTTTTGTACTAATCACAGCTACTATGAGAAAGAGAGAGAATAAGAGGGAAAGAGAGAAGCAAGAAGCTTCTCTGATGAAGGTTAAAAGATGCACTTATCTGTCAGTATAAGGATAAAAACTCAGGTACAGTTTATTTCATTCCCCATTCAATAGCATGATTCTCTTCTAAAGTCTATGACCTAGACAGCTACAGTTGTGCTTCATTTAACAATACCAGACGTAGGGTACATCTCATGGAGGGGCCTATAAATTCAGTCAGAAAGTGCTTGGTTATTCATATATCATATTTGACACTATTGTATCAGTACTTTTGTGCCATTGTAGCTTACAGGGTTCACAGCTAGGGAATACTGATGATGGCATTTCTCCCTTGATAGGATACATAGATCCTTGTAGAGCTCTGAAAGCTAGCCAGTAGACATAAGGCTTCCAAGTCAGTACCAGCTCAATTTCTCAGTGTCCTATGAGTCAAGTATGTGGTATCTTCAGCAATGTATTTTTCCACCACGTTCTGGAGGGTAACCAAGAGTAATGAGAGTGATAGTAAATGGTAATGTTTGGGAAGGAGGTCTACAGGACCCAAATGATCAGCAACTCAAAAACAGGTAACCAGCATCTGGCACTGGGACAGTCAATGGTGTCTAAGAAGGTATTACCCACCCTTTATGGGCTAACTCCATTTAAATCCCTTTTTATATATGAGTCCGTATATGTTTAGGAAACGTTTACAGTGGATTTCCAAATATCATTTTCAAAGCTCTTTAGCATTAGTTATCACTCCCCATACTTCCTTCTCGATCTTACTTTGCCAACCCTCACCATATTCATCCTTTCCTATTCGGTTATTCATTCCACTTTCTCTATCTTTACTACCTGTATTCTATGCCCCTTTCCTTGAAGTTTCCCACCAGTCCCTGACTAGCTTTCTGCCTTCTGTAGGCACTCCATTTTAAACTCATACATTCAGAAATTCAAAGCTGTCATGTGACTGTTCTTTTAATAAATAAATAAAACCATGGTGTCAATTTTAGTCAAATTCTAGCTTGCTCTTCCTCTACATCTACCATTCTTGGCAATTAGAATACAAACTGGGCAAAATGGAAGAGGACTCTTTAGAATGTTCTTAGAATATTATGTTGAATTCTGGTCCCCAGGGCCCCTAGGTCACATAAGAGTTTATCAACCTCAATGCTATGAACATTTTAAGGCTGAAAATTGTTTCCTGTCTTGGGTTTTTCTGTGCCTTTAGAGAATTTATATCATTATCAATGACTTCTATGCACTAGATTTCAGTTAAAACAACCAAATGTATCAGAGATATAGCAATATATGCCTGTCTGGGAATGCCATTCCTTCCGAGAGCAATGGCACACAGGCAGCCTAGAGAGAGGGTTTTTGTTGTTGTTTTGAAACAAAAAAAGTTAAAAATAAATGAACTTGATTTTCTTTTTCCTCTAAGCTTCTCAAGTCATCAAACTTTGCTGTATAATGCCATTTTCCCAGGTGTATTCTACTCAAATCGGTAGCTGGACATTTAAACACACAGCAGAAAATAAAGCACAGCCATGAACTAGTTAACTAATATTCCACAGGAACTTATAGACAATTTCCCCCAAGAAATTAATTCCTTTACAAAAGTACCCCGAGGACTCTAACACAAATCACTCTTCTTACTTGAGACAATTTATCATTTTTTAGAGCTTATAAATTATACACACAGAGCAGCAATTTTATACACCAACAAGCATAGTAATGCAGTCAGGAGGCAGAGCAGTTGAAGGGGACGCTTCCAACAGAGATGGGGGGGCTAAGTGCACTCTTCTTTAGAAGTCTTTCCAGGGACACAGCTTTGTTTTCTGTCTGTGCTGTCTTAATAGATTTCATCTTCCTCTAAAAGACAAGTCACAATCCTTCCCTGAAGACAGCCTTTATCATTAAGATGTTTCACTGGGGGCAGAGAGGTAGCATCACTCAGTGTGTGACAGGACAACTGACCATGTGTGACACTTTCCTTCAGGGCCAGTGTTTTAGAGAATAGAAGGGCTAAGGTAGAACTTGCAAAGGTTAGCTGGCCCCTCCTCCTACCTCTGGTGGACAATGAAGTCAAAAACCACTAATAAAGGACAGTCATCACTTCCCCCCTATTTTTACACTTCCAAAATGGAATCTTTTGTGTTTGTCTTTTTTTATATATATACAGTAATTAAAAGACTGGACAGTCCTACCACAGCCCAGTCATTGTGCTCACCTCTGCTATGCCAGTCTGAGTGCCTCTCATAATGACCAAGAATTCCGTATTCAATATCTATCCATTCAGCTCATATAGACACATCATTTCTGCATTCTTATCCTAGAGGAGAAAAGGATTCACTCAGACGAAGGACACAAGCCATGGCCACCTTCATTGTGGTGTTTTCTATTTTCCTGTCATTTCTGAGTAGTAACCTCTGCATCATAATTAAACTGAACACTATAGATACAGATATAAAATAAAGTAACTACAGTATTTAGAACCAGAAGGCACCTTGAGATGTTTTTATGCCTAGACTAATTTACACAAAGGAAAGCTGCATGACTCAGTTCTGAAGTGCTAATTCATGGCATGGTGACAACTGGTTATAATACTTAACTCATGCTAAGAGATAGCTCCTGAGCATTTGTTAAATACCCACATGTATGCATACACAGAAACATATGTGCACACCCATATACCTACACTATATGTATAAACATGCACATATAAACACACAGATGCCCTTATGAGCATATTATACACAAACACATATCAGCACACATGCACAAATACTTATGTGGCTATTTGCCTAAATTAGTTTGTAAACCTGTTATTCAATATGATTACACTATTTTCTGTTGTGGCTAGATATCAGATCATTAATTTGCAGAATGTAAGAAAGCAAAATAAGAAACTGAAAAGGAGATTACCCAAGGTCATTCAGCTTCTCAGTAACCTGTGAAATCCAGGGTTGCTGGTGGCTGACTAAGTCCAGTGATCCACTGCTGGAGGTCATGCTGCTTCTCAGGGGCAGCATCCAGAGCTCAGTTCCAGTAATGCCAAAAGCAACCAGGAAGTCTGGTAATGTGGCCTTGCAGTAGGATTAGGAGCGTTTGTTTTGTGTCATCTTTTGAGGCTGTCCAGTATTCATCCTCCCCTGCCCTTACTGCCAGCATCCATCCTTTCCTAGTAACATATCAAATCCCTCCTCACTGGGTCCATCTCTGCCATGTTATTCAAGTGTATTTGGTCTCAGCACCAGCTCCATGTACTCTTCTCTGGGATTCAAATGGTACTGTATTCACTTGTGAGTTCTTCAAAGTCAATTAATTTGCCAGGTCGCTTTCCTCCTCCTGAACAGGAAGATGTCTGGGAAGGTTGGGAAATGTATGGCATAAGGTTGTTTGGAAATATTTCTGTTCTACCATTCCTCTTAGGAATCCAAAAGAGCCCAAACCTAAAGACACAAGATGTCCTCTCAGAGACCACAAAGTAACAATTGCAGAAAAAATCTCCAACTTCCTATCTCAAAGTTCTCCTAACTCAACCAAGAATCAACAGAACACTCATAAAATTCCAGCAACCAAAAGAGCATTATGCGGGCTGTAGAGATGGCTCAGTGGTAAAAGTGCCTGCTGCCAAGTCAGATGACCTGAGTTCAATCCCAGGTAACTACATCATAGAAGAACCAAGTACCTGAAGCTGTCCTCTGGTATCCACATGGATGCCATGACATGCACACATACTATCCACTCTCTCACACACATGTAAGCCTTCCTATAAGATACATAAATTAAAATGTAATTTTAAAAAGCTTTTTTTTTTTTAAGATGGATTTGTTTTTTGGCCTTGCAGGCCTTGAGTAAGCCCACTAAGCTTCAATGAAATGCATCTTTTGAAGATGTAAAATTCCATCTTTTAAAGCAGCTTTGAGTTTATACAACTCTACACATTAGGAGAAGGGGTCTATTTTATACTTCTAAAAATCATAAGTGTTGCATTTGACTAACATTTTTAGCTTTTAAAACACAAGGTAGATTGTCAAAAGTAGTTTTAGCATTTTATAATGGAGAAAACTAAGCCACAGATTCAAGTTGACTATATAAGATTACACAGAAAGGAAATGCTAGCACACAAGGCATAGAGTAAGACATGCTTGCTTCACAAGGTGCATAGATTATCTCTTCATTCATTTTTTTATATGGTTCTAAGTATATTCCCATTGCAACTTTATATGTAATGTCCATCCTTAAAGACCTTTGGAGGCCGGAGGCAACTCAATACTGCAATGTTTTCATAATTACAAGCTTGCGAAAACACACAGATGTGAAATAGCAAGACAGTGCTTTCTCAGAATGGGAATTAGAAAATGGCTTGTTTTTATAGTGTTGCTCTTGATCATGCTAATATTAGTTGGTTGAGACATCTACTTGGGGCACATCAAGTCCATAGTAAATTCCCAAGCTATAAGATTCACATAACTCTCTTCCAGTGAATAATGTTATACATCAATCTACATCTTAGACCATGATAAAATTAGTGTGTGATGGATTGAATACACACTATATATACTTGAATTACTTCTGTTTGCTCAAACCCAACTCTCATCTAAGATCTGGAAGTTTTACCACTCAGTTGAAGTTTTAGAATATTTAGTGAGAAGTTCAGAGAGGTGAGGCCCCTCTCTTTATTTTCTGAGTGGAAAAAAGAAAGGAACCAGTTATAGATGCCATTAAGCTTCAAATATTGCAGCAGAGGTACTGCTTCAGAGATGGGAGGAGGGACAGAGGAAAATCAAATTCTTGGAGAAGGCTAAATATCTCTTCCCAGTGATCTCTCCTTAAAACTATTGTACCTATTTAATATATTGTGAATTTGCTTAGGATTTAATTTGTTGAGATCTGGTTCAGTATATAACCTGGAAGAATTAAAAATTGCAAGATGTATCAATAAGAATAATGACAAGCTTTACTTCTCATCTTGAGGCATGAGAACCCAATAGGCATACGCATGTCCACAGCACCCAGTTCCCCAAACCACCTGTCTTCAATATAATTCAATCATTTCAGCTTCTGAAGAAAGAAGTTGCTATCAGCATAATTTTATGGAAGCCAAAACTAAATTCCAGAGTTCAGAGTATCTTGACTAAGACCAGAATACATAGCTGACTGATTATTGCACTAAGAAAAAAATGGAAGAACATACTTTGAAAATATAAATTGATTGCCGTTTTCTTTTAACTTGAATTGTCTCCTATAAACACAACTTTGCCTCTCCTGGATGTTATTTGTCCACTATGTTAGAGTCTGCTTCGTCTCTATTGGTGTCTACTGCCCTTCAAAGATGACCTCTGCCTGGCACAGAATACCAACCAACAGGCCAATTGTCACACCTCATCTCTTCCCCTTTATAAAAGACATAAAAGGCTATCTTGGAGACCCCTTTGGAAGTATTTTCACTCTAATCCAAGAATTACTGTTGTGTTCGTTTCCTAGCTGGTGCCATGTGAAACCATTCATGGGGCCTCACGGACCCTGTCTAGTCACATTCCAGTCCATTCTTGGAACATTTGGGGGAAATGCATCATTGCTCCGCTGGTGGGAGACAAGTCTGTGTCCCTGCCTAAGGCTGACAGCCAGTGAATCTATGTCCTTGATCGTCCATGAAAACATCTCCTGCCTTCTTTGCCAGGCAGCCCAACTGCTGCCACTAACTCCCAGAGAAGGGAGGGTGAAAGAAATTAACCCATGCACACTCACAGGGAGAGGAAAGAAACAGAATCAAATGATCATCCAAGATAGACCAAGACCAGAGAGGAAATAACAACCTCGTCTTTCTTAAATGAATATTTTTTCAAGAAAAGAATGGGAGACTACATTAGCCAACATTGTCAGAACATTCAACCTTCACATAAACACCTGGGCTGTGGTGGTGTAATAGAAAGAAGCACAAGAGTAGCAGTGTGGAACTAATTGCTATCCTGCTACTAACTACAGTAAGATTTGAGGTGGCTTGTTAAATGTATCCACTATGTATTAAAACAAAATACCTGATACCACAACTTAATGAGGGAGGATCATTCAGTGAATGTTTTCAGAGGTTACATCCCACGGTTGATTGGTCCTGCACATTTCAGGACAACTTGGTGCTGGATGCATGTAGCAGATGAGCACCTTCTCAGGACAGAAAGCCAAAAAGACTCATCCAAGTTGGATTTTTCTGTTTCCCCCTTTTTGATCACATTTAGGTTCATATGCAATGCTCCTATTCGGGGTGAATCCCCCACCCAACTCCCATATCCCCCCAACCCCCACCTCCCAATCCCCCCACCCTCTCCAAGTCAATCACCTCTGGAAATAGCCTTCCAGACTCACCCAGAGGGGTGAGCTCTTAGTCCTTTCTGACTGCTTTTAATCAAGTCACCAGTTCAGCTCAATTGTTATCTGCTAAAGATCTGGTGCTCTGAAAACCACCAGACCCGGGTAAAGTTAGAGGGGGTGCTGTTCACTGTACACTAACCAAGCAACCACCACCTTTAGTCAGAACACTCTGTCACGGGGAACTGCAACAAAGTGCATCTGCGTTGACATTTTCACCCCTATGCATCTGCTCAAATTTCGTCCCCAGCCCATTATCTTCTCTTGCCCCTCCTGGCCGTACCTGGACTGGTTCCAAACTTCCCCCCTAAACAGTCTAACGTGTAGATTCTGCTAATAATTTGTAAAAACTTGTTCTTTGATAATTTCATGCATGTATACAATGTCTCTCAATCATATTCATTCCAACTAACTCCTGCCTCACTCTCCCCTCTGCCTTCCCCTACATATATATTCTCTAAGTCTACTTAGTGCTGGCTATATGCACATGGGTATGAGAATACATATGTGTGTAATTCAAATTCAGTTTACTTTTGGCCTGTTATCAACTTTTCCTCTCAAAATCAACATAAAACTTAAGTGAACTGATGTTCCTGAACTTAAAATTGGCTATATGTTGATAAACTCAGTCATAAGTTGAAAATACTGTAAGTTGAAAATGCAATTAATGTATCTATCAAGTGTAATATCATAATTAGCCAAGCCTGCCTTATCTGTACTCAAAACACTTAGATACCCCACGATTGAGCTAAGTTGTCTAATGCAAAGCTTGATTCACAATGATTTATAGACCATCATACCTTGTCTCTCTTTTCCTTGGCACATCTTGGGTCTATAGGGTCCAAGTTTACTCAGCTGCTCAAAGGGTCAAACAAAGCTCATATAAATAACAAAGTCCATATCTGGAGATCTTGGATCCTCACAAAGACAGATACTCCTGAGGCAGTTAGCCAGTAGTCCCCTAACAGAAACCCAAGATCATGTGGGACTCAGTGCACACACAGCAAACTGTGCCTCTTATCAACATAAGATTTCTGTAATATTGTTGGTCTGGCTAAAGTTACTTCTTCCTGACTTTATTGCTAAGAGATGACTCCCGCTAGTAATGAGCCTTTTCTTTCCTTCTACCCATATTCTCAGGCACCATAATAAAGGGTCCTAAGTACCAGGCTCGAGATTTAAAAAAGAAATAAATAAACAGCCTGGTTTCCTGACTCCCTGCATGCTGTAAAGGAAATTTGTAAATTGTCAACTTAATTTTTCCTCTGGACTCACACCTATTTGCTGTAATAAGAACTTCCTCCTGGGTTCACTGCCTTGCGTGGCAGGAAAGGGGATTTGGAGATTGGCATGTGGTCATTCTTGGAGCACATTTCCCTTCAGCAAGTCTGGTATCAATTCTGTGAGCTGAAATAGCATTTTAATGTGATACCTGCCGGTCAAGAATGTTCCATTCAGTCGACTTCCACCTCTCCTGTTTCTGATGCTGTTTACCACCCATTTTCCTCCTGTCTTAACCACACATTTTATTTTTAATACAAATGTGCATTGTACTCCTTCATTTCTCTAGTTCTACAAAGTATTAGTCTAAGATAATAAAGAGACAGATCTGGAGGAAAGAAGGAAATAGCCTTTTCTTGCCGGAAAGATCATTTTAATGAGTTTTATTCTACAGTTGGTGGATGTTCTTGACCTCCTTGGCCTGGTAGGATGTGTGATTTCTTGACACTTAGAGTACTGCAAATGCATTTTCATCAGAGCCACTAAGGTGACCAGCCAAGGGGTTTCTCCAGCATTTAACAGAGCTGTCAATTTGCAACACAAAGTTTGTTTATCCTTCCTTCCCCTCTGTCCCCAGCATTGTGTTATTCCAGAGGCATTTCAGCTTCCAAACGAACAAACTGTTTCATGACCAGAGTACTTGCCAGGGTGTTTAGGATCATAACTGGTGGGAGTGGAGGGGGGGGGGGACGAACACGACGACACCCTATACTTGTGGTGGAAACCGACTAAAGGTCAGGCGGGTGTGGATGAGGGCACGGGGGGAGGTGGGGAGTGGGGTGAGGGCTGGATTTGCATAACACAGATGCCTAAGCATCTTGTCAATTCTCCAAAGTTTCCAAGCCCTCCTCTAGGGACCCTTCCTTCCTTGCCAGAGAGCCACTGCTGCTGCAGAAGCAAGCCTGACCAAATCATCACCGAGCACTCAAGGTGTGTCTTTCTTCCATGCTCATTTCCTTGGAAGGTGAGGTCCACTTTTGTAAAGATGGATACTGTAAACTGTTCCTTCTGTTACACCATAGCTCTGAACAGAGAATTTCGTGTTTTCAGCCAAGGGAAAGAGTGGTATTTATTTTATAAATGCTGAGCAAAAGGTATTCACAGTTCTAGTTAACTTCGGGGCTGAAGCCCACTCCACATCAGGCGAAATATTTGTCCATTCTGACTTGTACAACTAGACGTGTACACTAGCTAGTCAGCCTTTTGGCTGCAGCTAGGCATGCGCTGAGGTCACCAACCACCTCAAGGTGCCCCCCACCTCATCTTAGTTTCTGAATTCGTTTACAGAACATGCCTGGTCTCCTTTTCCTGCCACTGCCCACCCTCCCCACCAAAAACTTGAAAACAGGAGTGTTTCTCACATCCAACTCTCCACCACCAAGTTCCAGTCCACCTACAACATTATCCCAGACCCTTCTAGAATATACCCACAAAACTGAAGGGACAAAAGAAACCTAAGTCTGGGAGAGGGGAGTATTGATTGATATAGGCTCATCAAATGTGTACCCTAAATAGATGAGAAATAGTAAATTACCATTCATTGATATTCAGTTTAGTGATCATATGTATGATCTCTCTTATGTATAGGAGTCAGTACATGTTCATGTGTGTGTTTATGTGTGTATAGAGTCAAAACCTCAGCTGTGCATCTTCAAAAGCCATTTACCTTTTTCGTTGATCTAAAGTTTGCCAAGTAGGACAGGATGTCTGATCAGTGAGCTCCAGAGACCCACACACCTCCAACCCCAGCACTGGGATCCCAAGAATCACTATGCTAGGCAGTTTTATCTGGGTTCTAGAAAGTAATCTGGGGCCATTGTGCTTGTGAGCAAGCTTTCATAGACGGAGCAACCTTCGTCGCCCAGTTTTCTGGTCTTTGAGAGGGAATAATGATGTGTACCCTGAAGCACTGCTGTGAGCTGAAGTAAAGCCACAGGTAGAGAAGACAAGTTAGATGATGCTTCACTTTGCTCTAGAGAGAAGCCCAGCTGGCAATGCTAGCAGGAACTTACTCAATAACTTCTGCCAAGTCATTCAAATTTTTTGTGATTTCATCTACAAAATAAGAAAAACAAACTACTCCATCCCCCCTTCCCTGAAGGATTACTGTAAGGATTAAATGGGATGTTCATTAAAACACGGATTTTGCAATGCAAAAGTGTTGCCAAGAAATAAAGTGTCATTATGCTTGTGCTTACTCTTCGTAACTTTGAATTCGAGAAATTGTGCCTTTTAAAATATCATCTGCATTAACTAAGCCTATCTGAAAATATAATTGTACCTTTTAATCATACGCAGACACCAGTCACAATGCTGGGTTCTGGAAAGGCTGGTGGTGTAGTGTATCTTGAGTAGGTTTGCTCTCACAGCTGGAACAAAGAGACCTCAGTGCCTTGGGATACTCATTAAATGATTGAAAATGTGATTGTGTTACCATTAGTCAAAGCCTTGGGCAAACCCTTGTGACTCCCCTTTCTGTAGTTCAATGAATCTCTGAAAGCATTGTGAGTTTTAGGATTTGTTATTTCTAATACTCAAGGTATATCACATAACCTCCTTCCTAAGTCTTCTTACTGTGGGCCTCTTGACCCTCTAGACCTTCTCCCTGCACACACTCTGCTGAACTCCACTGCCAATGTCATCTGTGATGGAGGGTGGTAACAGCCAAGCATCCAGCTGTTCACCCAAGCCTAGCTTCCTTCCCTGGCCCTGCTTAAGAGTTTGCTCCTTGTCTAGACTTTCAGTGTCAAACTCTGCCCTGTTCTTGGTTCTAGAGCAATTGTCATTACATATGAGAGTTTGCATCCTTTCTCTGGGGGATGTTTTACAATTTTCCACCTGAACTCAAATCTATCAGAACTTGGAACTACTCTTTCTGGCTATAAATAACAACAGTCAGATCATTCTGTCACATTCTACATTATGGGATTTAAGAAATACTAGGTGACAAAGTCCAATGTTTGAGTTGCGTGTGATCCTACCTGTGCCTCTGTCTTAGTTCGCCATCTCCCTGTACCTCCCCTCCTACCTCCTCGGGACATTTTGCTGCTGACAGCTATAGAGAGAGCAGTTCCTAGACCCAGACACCTGCAAGAATAAACCTACCCAAGACCCAACCATAGATTTCATATGACAACTTAGCTCATGTGGCCTCCACTGATTAAATAACAGTGAGAAAAGAGTAAGGTGTTAGTAATAAAATTTGAAGAACAGTGAGACATCTGAGTTAAAGAGCCTGGCTGCGTTGCTGGCCCTTAATAGTATGGATTTCAGCACTGCCCTCCTTACTGTTGGTAATCTCTTGGGGTATGTATACCATGGAGTCCTCCACAGCCTTAGCTGCCATCAGGCTGGGCTGCTGGCTGCCGATAAGAGTAGTCTCTGACAATGCTGAACACTTCTATCTGCTTGCACAGGTCAGTGCTGTTACTTAGGCTGTACATCCCGATTTACCCCTAGAAAACATTGATGCTTTCCTGGTTTCCGTGGTATCCAGGGTTATCCAGGATGCTGTTGCAATGTGGTTTCTTGGTCCCGGGCAGCCAGAGGCCCAGACCCTGGACCTGCCGCTGCTGCTCAGGCCCCCAGAAGTGACTCAGATGCTTATATTAACTTCATGCTGTTTGGCCTATGACTCAGGCACATTGCTAGCTAGCTCTTACATCTTAAATCAACCCATTTCCATTAATCTGTCTGCCACGTGGCCCGTGGCTCACCTGTGTTCCTTACATGTTGCTCCTTGGGCGGCTTGCTCCATCTGTCTGACTCCACCCTGCTTCTCCTACCTATGCTCTGACTTCTACTCCTATTTCTTCTACGGTGCCTGTCATGGCCCAAAACAGCTCCTTTATTTAAAGATTGATAGTCACAGCATACAGAAAGGCATTCCCACATCAGGATGCCTTAGCTGTACTCTGTCACATGATCTAAAACATTCAACTGTGGCCATGTCTGGGGTTCTCTTTTCACTGTTTACCAGAGTCTTGATTGATGAGGGTCACAGTGTCTATGGCTGCCCACCCATTTCCTGCACCTCTCATCAGGCACTTTTATTGGCTCAGTAGTTAAGAGTAACAAAGGCTTGTGGTGATAAAAGTAAGAGTCTGAGATGGAAGAAAGCCTCTGTATTTCTCTTTTTCTCCCTGTCCAGGTCTAACCATGAAGTTTCCATTGCAGGCAAGTTTCTCATGCCTTCTCTATTGACCAATCTGGGTAGGACCAGCTTTTCTGTCTTATGAACATCGTCCCAACCATGTGGTTTTGTCAACAGCTTAAAGTTGTTGTGCTTAGTTCTTCTAGACTCTAGGGTCCTTTTCTCCAGGAGACTGTTATCCCATTCATGGAAATTGACCTTGGCACAGCAGTAGATCTGCGGATGGGTAGGCAGAACTCAGGAATCTCATCTCTGATTGGGATCTTGCCACACAATCAGAATTAAAGAGTGATAACTGGATTAGACATTACACTAAAATTTTTAATTAAGCAGAATTTCTCTATCATAAAATGATCAAAATCACTACTCTTTGGCAAGCTCATAAGCCAGCCAATGAGGATTACATTTTAAGACCATTTTCTCACAAAAAGGGGCTAACATTCTTTAGTAGATCTGCCAGACATTTGAGTAGTTTGAAACTGGGTTTGTTTCCAGTTCCAACCCAATACAGAGCTGATTGGCTCATTTATGATGGCAAGTTGACGAGACTTGGTCAATGAAGCAGGAAAGGGCTGAAGTCTGAACACCACAGTGAAATGCTGTGAAACGTTGATCTTGCTAAAGGCATTGTCCTACGATGTTTCTTGCAGAATCCCCTGGAAGAACAGACAGCTGTCTGGCCTTTACAAAATGAAATTGACATTTACAGGCTGAGACTCAACAGAAGCTGGAAGGAGGGATGCAGATGTTGTAGGCGAAGCCAGGGCCTGGTTCCCTGCCCCAGGAAAGAGGCTTATAACTCTATGTGAATGATGGGTCAATATCCAATATCTCCAAATCAAAAGCTAAAGGCATCTTGAGTGCGCAGAGCTTGAGCCTCCTTCAGGGGATAAGAATCCAGCACCAGCCCTTCTAAAGAAATTGTCAGTAACTTTTAATCTTTGAAAACATGACTTATAAATTCTCCTATATTAATTAGCACCCTCACATTTAAAAGGTTATTTTTAAAAGAATAACAATACTCCCAGGAAAGATTTTGTAATTCAAACTCTGATCATCTGGCTTCAGAAACAGAAGTTGTTATTCTAGGTCAGGTTGGTAGGGGCTCTCTGATCCAAGCCATTCGTGAAGCTCTATACACATTGACTCAAGATCAGGGTGTCTTCATTTTTCCTTTATTAGGTCTCTACAGATCTTGTTTGAACTGAGAGGCAGAATATCTTGGTATTGTGCTCCCTGCAGTGCTAATTTTTTTTAATAGTTATGAGCTTGCTAGAGATACAGATAAAGCAAACTCAGCTTTAAAATGAATTTTTAATAGGTGATGGATTATCTAATTAAGAGAAATTAACTAATATTTATGTTTTTACCAGCTAGAAATAAAATGTAAACCAGTGAGAGAAAAAAAATAAAATTCAAGTGTGTGGGGTACTGTGTTATACTTTATGTGAATATTAAACTGAAGATAGAGAAAACAATTTTAATATTTTTATTACTTAAGTTATTCATACAATATATTTTGATCACACTCTTTACCCTCCCCCAACTCCTCTCATACCCTCAACCCAACTTTATGTTTCTTCTAGAAAGAAGAAATGAAAAGTAAAAGCAACAGAAAAGCACAAAAGTAAGTTTCAGCACAAAGCTGAGGAAATATACAACTGTCATTCCCTCGGGTCATAAGGATGAAGGACATGAATCATCATCACCAAAATAAGCTGCATCTCACTAGGCTAACATATTGAAAAGAAGAATTAAAATTCATAATACATTTGTGTAATTACAAGGAGAAAAATATGATATAACCTTTTTGTAAGCTTTCTCAAACCTTAGGAGGAACAAAAAGTTGATTTTAGGTCACTATTATTCCTTTATATTTTTAAAATATTTTATAACATTTATTTTGTGAGTGTGTATGTGTGCGTGTGTGTGTGTGTGTGTGTGTGTGTGTGTGTGTGTGTGTGTGTGCAGACACATGTGCACTCACACTTGCTCACACACATCATACTGTGGCATGTAGAGGTCAAAATAATGAGTTCTTCCCTCTTCCTTACCTTCAGACATGTGGACCTCTATGGTCCAGGAACTGAACTCTAGTAATCAGGTTTGGCAGCAATCACCCCCCACCCCACTGAGCTATCTCCTCAGCCCAGTATACATTTTACCTCTTCCTCCTGTTATGGTTGCTGGTTAGGATTGTGGGGTTCTTAATGTTCGAATGCTGAGAGTCGAACCCAGATCCTCTTCTAAATGCCAGGTAAATGGTTTACCACCAACATAAACCTCTCTATTTTGCATTGAAAAGTGACATTTCTAACTCTAATCTTAGGCAAGACTTTTATTGCCAAATTGAAGAATATCTCTAAATGTGTGTTGTATAGATGTGGGGTCAGGTTTGATCCCGGCTTATCTAACTGAGCCAAAAACAGCAGAAGGTGGGATTCTTTTAAAACAGCAAATCTTCTTCTAGTCCGCGGCCAAGAAGTACTTTGGCCACCAGAGTTAAATTCCTTTTAGTACAAATTTTTCATGTATCTTGATGTAATAGCTTCAGAAACTTATTTTTAAATATTTCTGCATGATATAAATATAAGAAAAGGAAAAATAACTCAAAATTATATACCCTTCTCCACTTACAAAGGTGTTTTTACATTTTGTCTTGTTTTACTTTATAAAAATGTATTTTATTTATTACTATTTGTTTCAGAGGGTGCTAAGGCTGATGTTACTTTATGCATTTGTAAAGAAGAAAATTAAGTCCCTGAAGAGTAAATAAATTTGTTTAAATCACAGCAAGATGTAAGAACTAATAGTAGAGTTTAGGTCTGTCCATTCTGAACTGTCTATCATCTGTTTATTTTCTTAATGTATATTAAGTACCTATCGCAGGTGTGGGAAATTTTGGATTGTTTTGTCCCTCTGGAAACTATGTAACTCTTTATCCTGTTCTTAAAAGCTGTAGTTCTAGACTAAATTACCCATCGTTAACTTATTCTTCACTTCACTTGTTCAATAAAAAGTCCTTGTGAAGTTCTAAAATTCTAAGAAACATTTTTTTTCAAATTCCAAAAGTATATTTAAAGAAAGTCAGTCTTTCTTACTTGACCAGTTTCTGACAAATACCTACAGAGATGAAAGCCTAAATAGAAACTATTATTCCATAGACTTGCAGGCTTAATTAAGAGCTAGAGCTGCACAGCATCTGTCTGTGTATGTGCCCTGTGTATGCAGACATAGAGGAGATATTGGAGCCCCAGAGCTGAGTGGAAGCAGCAAGAGCAACCTCAACACCCGACTTATACTACAACTGCTCTAAGCTCCAAAGCCTGAGCCGTTTTTAGTACCTGATGTGTATTTACTAAAACACAGTCTTAAAGGGCCCTGCTCTAAAGAACACAAAAATTTCACCTGCCAATTGTTATGGTCCTGCTACATGAAATTTATCATAGGATATTATGCATAAGCAAAGTAGAGCATGTAGGCATCCTCCTCCTTCCCCATGCAAGGTGCACTCTGCAGGTTGCATGCCATCTCTCTGGGGCCTCATAGTCTAGCATGCTAATCACACCTCCAAGTTCTAAATAAAACATTCTTCCTTTAAATCCTGGCTCCAGTGTTTTCCAGCTGTGGGAGCACAGAGGACCATCTCAGCCTCAGAAGGCCTGATCTATCCCTTTGCAGAACAGTGGTCATGAAGTTCTGGGAAGACTGAAAGATAATTCATGTGAAGCATCTAGCAATGTCTGGTGCACAGAATGATTCCTTCTACAAATGCCATGGGTCCCAATAGTCATATTTTTAATTCCCTGTCAGATAGATAACGTCTCTATTACTTATACATTAAAACAAAGGAGGGAACAGAGCTGAGAGAAACTGTATTGTTTGTAAATGGCGGTAGGCCTAGTAAGAACATCAATGAACAGCCGTTCTGACCTTCCCAGTAGCAGCCCCATATCATACCATCCATCTATCCATCAAGGAAACAAGAAACTCAGAAACAAAAGAAAAAAATTGATGGAAAAATAACTGTTGCCAGTGGAGGAGCATGCTTTAAGAACATCTAACCTACTGTTTGCCTGTAAGTGAACATGTACTTGAAATTAGGAATTCTTCCCAATTAAGCATAGATTTTATTCTAGGGTAGTTTCACACAAAGACTTATGGTAAAGTCAGAGGGTACCAATCAACATGCAATGAATATTGACCTCCAGTATACCAGAAGAAAGTGTCCTGAAAAAGACACAGGAAAATAATCTCATTCACAACAACTCAAAAAACCCTATTTGATTTAGGTAGAAGGTCTTTAAATGGCAGATCTACATCATCACAGACAGGAGATGAGTGAGCTGCAGAAAGGGGTAAAATGTGGCCTTCTATATTAATTATGATTATGTAAATTTTAAAACTGTTAAAACAATGGCAGGTTAGATGTTTTAGAATTAAAGAATGATATTTGGCTGGAAAATACTTTGAATAAACCTAAGGAAGTGAAAATGCTGAAACACTGAAGAAACTAAAGAAGACACTGGACAGAAGGTTTTCCCACACTCGTCATCATCAGAGTTAATGTTGTGACAATGTCTCTCTTTCCAAAAGATGTTCTCAGATCCAGTGTCATCCGCATCATAATTCCAATGACATGCTTCCTACAAACAGAAACAAATCCTAAATTTATATGAACTCAGCACAAAGACACCAGATAGGTGGAGTCTGGATCAAGGGGAACAGGTAGGAAAGCATCCTCTGACCTGAGTACATGGCATATTCGAGAGTCACAGTAACAAACCACAGATGGTGTCAACCCACTGAATGGCACAACCACACATAAGCACACAGTCTCATTTTTTAAAAAAGTAGTCCAAAACGTAAGTTGAAGAAACAAGGGCCTTTAGAACAAATATTGCTCAGGGAAATGACTATCATCAGGCAAAATAATGAAATTCCAATTCTGTCTCTCAACACCTTACAGAAATCAGTTCTAAATGGACCAAAACTATTAGTGTAACACTCAAAACTTTTAAACTATTTGAGAGAAATTAAAAAGAGTCTTTCAGATGTAGACATGGTCAAGGGCTTTCTGCACAGGACTCAAATGGCTTAGGGAGTAAAATGAACAAATAATGACTGGAAATCTGTAAAATAAACAAGCAGAGCAGAGAAAACTGCCAAGTGAAGAGGCCGACTACAGCAAAGATGAAAACCACTGCTAACTACATATTTGAGAGAGGATTAACATCAAAAATATATAAAGAACTCTAAAAATTAAGTTTTAAGAAATCAAACAACACAATTATTAAAGGGCTAATAATGGGAAAGATAAAATACAAATGGTCAATAAACATTTTTTTAATGGTCCACCTCACTGGCTATCAGAGAAATGCAAATTAAAACCACCCTGAGAGTCCATCTCACCCCAGCCAGAATGAACAACATTGAGAAAACAAGTGACAGCTTCTGAGAAGAATGAGGAAGGAAACTCTATACACGTGTAGAGGGAAACTCAAGTAAATCAGCCAGTGTGGAAACCAGTAGGAAGCTTCATCAAGTAAAGCTAGAATGACTATGTATCCAAGCTATATTGCTCCTGAGTCCATACCTGAAAATATATGATGATATCTGTCAGTAGAGGAGGAGATGAAGAAAATACAGCACATGATGAAATTTATTCAGCCTTAAAGATGTTACGTAAAAGGAATGCAACTGGAGATTGTCTTATTAAGTAAATTAATTCAGAAATTTTCTCTCATTTCTGGATCTTGGATAACTCTCCCTCCCTCCCTCTCTCTGTCTCTCTGTCTCTCTCTCTCTCTCATACACACACACACACACACACACACACACACACACACACACAGGAGTCAGGTGAAGGCAGAAGGTTTTTTTAATATATTAATTTAAGATTAATATCTATTAAAATATAAGTCAACACTCACGATATAGTAACAGCTTATATATGCGCCTGATAGGATTATTTAAGTGGTGAATGATGGATGCTGAAGGCCCCAAGATCCCAACAGCCTTTTATGAATGGGGTTGGCCATTCCCCCTTCAGGAGCCTGGGACTATGGATAAGCATCTTTGGACCTTATCAGCTGACACCTGAATCCCACCACAGTCAGGGTTCTCTAGAGTAACAGAATTCATAAAATGAATCTCTCTATAAATAAAAGGGGGATTTATTAGAAAGGCTTATAGGCTGTCCAACAACTGTCTGTGAACAGAAGTTCCAAGAATCCAGTTGAATGCTGGTCTTCAGCATATGCCAGAATCCCAAAGAAGCAAACTCTAATAGCAGTGAAGGGATGGCATGTTAGCAAGGCAAGAGCATGAAGGCAGAGTGAAGCGTTTTCTTTCTTGCACATATATAGGCTTCTGTCAAAATATGTGGCCCAGATTATAAGTGTGTCTTTCCACCTCAAAGATCCAGATCAGGAGTGGATATCCCCACTTCAAATGAAGCAAAAATTCCTTTCAATTTTCCCTTTCCAATTTTAAGTTTCAATTCATTCTAGATGTAGTCAAGGTGACAAAAACAGCCAACCTAAGTCTGCCCTTTGTTAGCTTGACACACAATCATATCTCCTATTGTTGTGAATAATTTCCAAATAGAAATAATAAACAGATCATAATTATACCTAAACATGCCATAATTTCCCTTATATGTATGAATGCATAAAATTCTCTCTCTGTGTGTGTGTGTGTGTGTGTGTGTGTGAGAGAGAGAGAGAGAGAGAGAGAGAGAGAGAGAGAGAGAGAGAGAGAGAGAGAGAGAGAGAAAGACAGAGGGGGGAACAAGATGAATTTTTAAGTACAGATCTCTAAAAACTGAATCTAACTACAAATGGTAAGGGGAAAGAAAAAGAAACATAACCCTAGGAGGAGAGGAGGTCAAGGTACATTATAAACTTAGGCAGAAATGCCTTTATGAAGCCCATTACTGTGCGTAATGAACGCAGGTCAATAGAAACAACCATGGGCTTTTAAACACTATCCTGTGCTGGTTTCTTTTCTATATATAGCTGAGGTTGATCTTCAACTCACCAGCATCAATCATCTTACCTCAGTCTCAAGCACATGCCATCATGTCTGACCACAGACATATATTCAAGGCATAAACATTATTCATTAATATACTCAGTGGAATCATGAAAGAAGCAAAATTTATTCCCAGGTCCATGATAATAACCTAGGCCTTGTTACCACACTTCATTTGGTTGGCATCAGAATAAAAGATATTGTGAGAGTCTCATAAATTGCATCTGAGGAAGTTCTCAGTAATTCACAAGTGTTTAGTGTTTCACACGGTGGGAAGACCACACATTGCCCATAGGTATCCAGCTGTGGCTTAAGGGGTTAGTAGACATGCATTTGCAGCATTCACATGATGAAGAGACACGAGGTCATCCATATTTAAAAGGCCTGTGACAACAGATAATGTGTGGCTAGATCACAGTCCCCATGGGCATGTCCCAAGACAGCAACAACTGACACCGGAAAGCAAAGGCTGAAAAGTACAGGATGATTCAGGAAGTTAGAGATGTCAAGAATGTGGAGTTATTTCTAAGCTAAGTTTCTGGTAATAACTAAAGCCATCTCAGGAGAGAAACCACATGAGCTTTAGGTAAGTGGCCGTGGCATGACAATGGGGCCTCCCAAGACCACATCATAATCGTGTGCGTTGGATGTTAGATATGAGAATGTAAGATTTGATATTTTCCCTGGTGTGTTTTTCTAGCATTGTTATAATTTCTCCTTTCTGTTCTCACATTCCTATCTTTTATGAAGAAAATGTTTAGTTGGTGGCATTATATGTAGAAAATATAATACTTACTTAAGTATAATACATATACATATATATTATTTTACAAAAGCTCATGGCTAAGAGTTCCAGGAACTTTGAACTTGGACTTTTAAAGAATGTTGACACTTTAGGGACTCTTTGAGGTAGGCTAAATGCATTTTTCAATATGAAATGTTAATGAGCCTTTTGATGGAGCAGAGAGTGAGATTCAATGTCTTGAACATAAAATGGCTTATATACTGAAGGCTGGTTGTGAGCTGATAGATTTTTAGAAGGTAATTAAACCCAGAGAGCACTGGTCTAGTCAATCAATGTATTAATTCTTTAGTGAACTTAAAACATGACAACATTTTCAGAAGGTAACAAAATACGAGGTAGGGGTTTGTTTGAAGAAAGCAGGCTACCAGGGATTTAACTTCCTCCTCCTCTCTACCCTGCTACAACCTTCAGATTCACACTCTTCCGTTACCATGATATTCTGTCCTATAACATAGGCCCAGAAATACAGAAACCAGAAACACTGACTGTTTCCTCCGAACCTGTGTGCTAATGGGGCCTATTTTTTCTTTTTAAAACTATTCTCTGAGGGATTTCAGTCACAGTGACACAGAAAGTGAAATAATATAGTCTCCAAAAGCTACTTGAATATTTTTGTCTGAATTTATCTCAATTTTGTATGCCCTGTTCCCTGCTGAATTCGTTTTCTGACCCTCTCGCCACTGCTTTGGCAGAGTCGTGTGGGCAGCTCATCTCAGAAATAGCTGATAGAGTGAATATGACTTTTAAAATGTTCTTTCATTTTAATTCCTTCCTCCCACAGCTACTACAGTTTGGACAAAACCCCTAATTAATGGGATTATAATCTCTTTCAGGTGACTACCCAGACCCACTTCTACAGAACTCTAATCCCAACAGGTGTACTGTACTGTCATTTCAAGATAATATAAAATTTTCATATATATCTTATTTATTAGAAATCTATTGATCATTCATCCTGGGTTTAGTAGGTTTTAGATAATTACCCCGATACCAGTTTACCATACATTATTATCATACATGGAAATAATCAGTAAATGAATATTTAGCAAATAAAAGCCATCTCTTGTTCCCCAGTCTCCACATTCACCCACTGCACACTTCCAGGACTGTGCATTTTCACTGGTGGCTGAAGCGGGGCAAAGCTCTGATAACAAAATAACTTGAGAGGAGAGAGGGGAGCTTACCTCAGAGAATGTCTATGGAGTTCCCAACTGTGCTTCACTCCAGGGGAAGAAGAAAGCTCCTCCACTCTGACAACTGGCCCTTCTTGGTCTCAAATTCAATCAGTGTTTTGTCATTTCACGTTCGTTAGGCTTTTCTCTCGCTCTATGGCTTGGAAAGCCTATAATCAGTTTTAAAGAACACTCTCCCAGAATTCAGAAGCTGGTGGTCAGTTGTATGTTTGTTTCATGCCTTGGACATTTACAAATGTGGATCTGGATGTGAGGAAGGAAAAAAAGGAATTTATAGAGACATTTTCCAAGTTTGAGAGGCCTAAATATCTCATTCTTAGTTCTGTAATTAGTGGCTTTGGAAGTATCCTGTTAGAAATTTATTGATAAGCATAAAAAAGGTGAAATACTTGTCATTAAGATTATTCTCCAAATGGGAGAAACCCGGGAAAACTGAAAGGCAGGCAATAATTGCCTTCAAATAAATAAAAAAACTATTTCTGGATAATTCTGAAAGCACAAACACCCTAGTTCTCATATTGAAAATAAATTTCTGAGTTACAAAAAGAGTTCCAAGCCTTCCTTCTATTCCTTTACATGTAGTAGAGGTATCAATGCAATGGACTCTTAGAAACCTGTCAATAGTAGTGTGAACTGGAGGACAGTACTTGAGAGTCATAGAATCTATTTGCCAGATTCACATACTCCTAATTGCCATTCCTTCTGATTTTGCCTTTCAGAGCAGACTCCCCAAGTACTGGGAAACCCAGAACAAAAGCTTTCTGTTGACGTGAAGAATTAAAAAATGAGAATTTCATTGTCCATGGTCAATGCGGCTCCAAGGAAACTCTCCTATACACAAATTTTTATTTTTAAATAAATGAACCACTACTCTGAACTTTGGCAGGTGCCTATAGTTAGTGGACAGCTGATTAAAACTTAAAAGCATGGCTTTATGTTTGGACATATCCCTGAAATGTGTCCATACCTTCTTACCCATAGAAAAATGTTTCCAAACAGTAAAATCTAAATCATTATGTTCAGAAACACCCAAGCTAATGTTTCTACTAGGAAAGCTACCATGTGAGTCACACAGCAGACACTGTTACATTAGCACAAGAGTCTTAGAGAATGAAGAGACGCAGAATCTATTTATGGAATTGCACAATCTTAAGCTTATGTGTGTTCTCTGAAGGACAGACATAAAGAGTCATGAAGATGGTGCCTAATAAAGCCAGGATACAACTGAAGAGATCATACAGCCTAGCAACATAAAAGACATAAAAGAAAGGAGCTACCCATTTCATTAACTGAATTATGATTTTCTTTGGATGGTCTCCAAAATAAGCATAGGCCAACAAACTTAGTGACTCATGCAGAGATATTATCAGATATTTTCTCTGTAGATGGTGTTAATTCTGTAAGAGTTATAAAGGCTCTGTGTTAGGTGTGAAGAATTTTTTGGTACTCTCTAGGGCTAATGGAGAAGATAATTTAGGTACACAAATAGCCCTAGGAAAGTAACAGGTGATATCCCACTAGAGGCACCAAATAAGCAAAATCTTAGCCTTAAAGACATGCATTCAAGAGACTCAGGTGTGGTGCTATTACTGCTGCAATCCTCACTGTGAAGATGGCACTCACTAAATCAGAAGCCACACTCGAAGGAAAGATTGACCTCAGTAGTTATAATTCAGAGGTCATGTGTAATGTGGAGCAAAGTGTAGATTATCAAGTGTGTTTACTATGCAAGCAGTTCCATTAACTTTAATAAAGAAATGGATGAGAGCTCACAAGGTTGTACATAAGGAAGTTTGACCAGTGGCCTTGGCTCTTCTCTTTCATCCACTTTTGAAGCACCAAAGAATATTAGAAAAATCTTAAAGGGTCCGTTTCACAGAAGTTATAGAGGGAGTGAGGTCCGTATTCAAAGCTTTATTCTTACCATGTTCTGTGAGTGGCTCCAGCTATTCCTGTGGCAAGCTTGTCTCTACATCTGTTAAATGAAAATCTTTTTACTATTACCTTATTAATTATAAGAACTAAATAATGTTTTTAAAAATTTTACATATAACCAAACAAAAATTAGTTGTCATAATTGTTATGGAATGAGATCGCCTGCCTGGCAGATGCCAACCAATGTCACAGTAGAACACAGACTTACGGATTTTCTTTAATAGACTTTATAAACTGGTAAAAATAAAAATCTTCCTAAAATTAGAAATCAAGATATGACATATCTATGAAGTGTGCCCGGACCTAAGATACCCGTATCCACTGTGTTACCTTCCAAGTAATGGAAAAGTAGTACAAGGTTTGGAAAGGTTGGTTGGGCTTCCGGGGGGACAGAATATAACAGCATTCAGGTAGAACAAAATTCTAAAATTTTTATAATCAAGAGATATTTTTCTGGGACTGGAGAGATGGCTTAGAAGAGAAACTTCTTGCTCCCTTTTCAGGGGATATTTCAGCTCCCAGACCTATCTTAGATAGCTCACAGTATCCTGTACCTTTAGCTCCAGGAGACTAGACAACATCTTCTGATCTCTGAAGGCACATACACATGCTTGCATACACATAGGCAAATACACAAACACACAAAATTTTAAAAAGTTTATAAATCTTATTAAAGGAACATTCGTACAATATAAAAACACTATATGATGCCTTGTGGTTTCCTTTTACATGCTTTATTTGCAGCTACCAAAATCCTTATAAAAAGAGTCAATGACAACCTAAGTATATAAAAGATACACTGGATGTTGATAACTGAAACAATGTCAAACTTATTACAAGAATATTCCACATGGTAGTATTAAAATATTTCCAGTTTTGGTGTGACTGCCTCACTTCTTTCTAATGAGAACAGTTACATGTAGACTTCTCATCCATCTTCACAACCAATGAGAGGCCAGGATCACAGTCGAGCCAGGCTTCATAAGACATTGCAATATTTAACTCACAGAAAATCTCCATGCTTTATTTAATTTTATTTTTTGTTAATTTTCTCTTTGAACTTACATTTTGTGCATCTGTCCCATGAGATAATGGAACATATTCATGAACCTAAGAGATGAAGACAAGAAAAGAAAAGCTTTGTATTTAGTGCCTTGCAAGAAAACATTTTGACCAAATACATGAAGGCTGACAAATAAATAAACATATTATTAAAACAAAAACAGTTTTTTAAATCAAATTAAAGAAACGTTTCCTGTACACTGGCTCAAAATTTGCTTGTAGGGGCTTAAACAGCATACCCAACAAGATGGCTGACCTGGCAAACAATGCTCTCTCATCCCTCATAGGACCTTATTCTCCGCCTATTATTCTTCTAGAGTTAGGATTTGCTACAGTATAGACAAAGCTTTATCATCTTCTGGATCTGTTTCAGTTCCAGAACTCTGCTAGAGTAGGTATAAATTCATCATGTAAGGTACATGAATACTGTTAACTTTCAGTTTTAGTTTATAACAAACAAAGAATCCCTACAGAAATTAATCCTAGCCTGCGTTCCAAAGTAATTTTTGGAATTAAAAGCCAAAGAAATATTAGGTAACACATAGAAATTAAAACTTTAAAAAAAGAGTTTTTATGATTCCAAAATGTCCAATTGACATTTCCTAATTTCTATCAAGGGACTGACTATATTTAAATTTCTCTTTTATTTTCAGTACCTCTGGTACCTCACAGTTTGGTTGAAATGAACACAGAGACACAAACATATACACAGCATAATAACAGTAAACACATTTGTTACACTCATGGTCTAAGGGTATTGATGTTCTGTTTGGAAGAAAGTCAGACAATGTATAAAAGCTTTAGGGAAAAGTTTCTTTGCATAACAAAGGAGCTAATGCATGATGTTATGGTTTGTTAATGGCATTCAATTAACACATAACTGTTGTTAGTTGATTAAAAATTAACTGTGAATAACCATTTAGCATTTAGCACTTACAAATGTTCCTTGATTTATTAAAATGTAGGAGCAAAATAGTCTAGGGAGAAGTGAGAGATATTTGGCTAGATTTTTAATGGAAATTGTAGACACATTGTAAAATATTTCTTCCTGGTAAATATTCACTTGGAAATCCATCTTCATGGTTTAACCACTCATGAAGAATTTTGCAGATCTTTTGTTTTAAAAGCACTTGAGAAATAAGTATCTGCCAGGGAGAGAATTCCCATCAGTCTTCTTGCTCCTTTTCTACAGATGGCAACCACACTGTGACATCTACTATTTTTCGATTGCTCCATTCTACACACGCCCCAAGGAGCCTCAGAATCATAGAAACTAAGATGTAATAGACTAAATAGGTCATCTATTCCAATAGAAAAATTTGCCAGATTTATATGAGACTTCTTGAATTTACAATACAACCTACTTCCAAGGGGGTCCAAATGTTGCACAGAAAATTGGCTTTTTCCCCAGCTATCCTTTAGAGTAATACATTATGTTCCGCTATTAATCACACTCTTCTCCTGTGAAAATAATACACTAGCAGAATGTACACACTGAATTGCTTTTTCAACGAAAGGATTAGACTTGCAGTGATCCATTTTCAGACACTCATCAGCACACCCAACCCAATGGCTATGTTTGTAAAACACCAACAGATGTCTCAGGAATAATCCACAGCCTTTGGAAGATAACTTTCAACATTTTGACCTCTTTAAGATAATAATTTGGCTAGGGTGATAGTTCAGTCAGTAAAGTGTTTCCCTTGCAAGCATAAGGGCCTAAGATTGATCCCTAGAACTTACAAAAAAAGCAGCCTGTGATGATATCCTCTTGTAATCTTAGCACAGTGAAGATGGAGATAGATTCCTGGGAGTCACCCAGACAGAAGGCTAATTCCAGATCAATGAGAGACTGTGTCTTTAAAATCAAGGTGAACAGCACTCAAAGAGCTGAGATTATCTTCTGCCTTTTCCTATACCTACTTGGATGTTTGCATATTCACATGAACATGTATGCACATGCAAATAAAATAAAGCTGCATCTAAACCAATCATAATAGCCAACTACAGATCAATTACTAGATTATTCCAAAATATTTCAACTTATTTTCATGGTAAGGAATAGTCAGGAAAGCAAAACAATTTGAGGCAGAATTCAAAGCATGGAGGATATGTATTCTTATGTAAAAGGGAAAACATTCAGTTCATGAGAACATAGTCTACTAGGCACTATGACTGATCTCTTTTCTCACCTACCTTCTGTCATTTTCTTGTTCCTACGGGTAATAGTCTCTCTCTGGTTTGTATGGAAGTAACTCCACAGTAACTCCTGTCCTCAAGCATGGCACTGGGTCCAGAAATGATCAAAGGACTAGGTTTAATAAATTTGGATGTTCTTATAATTTTCATGTTGAGCATCTTTAAGAGAATCACATTCTGCCACCAGAAAGTATAATCAGAAAGAAAAAGGCAACCTGCCCAACACTAAAAGAAAGTCTATGAGTAAAAGCACTCAGGAGGAGGGGGGTAACTGTATCATTAAACCATGAAACAGTTGCTTCCAAAATTGTGTCTATATTTTTAATTTATCTGTTCTGTAACTTCTTCAGTTTGAGCTATGATGATCCCATCAATTATAACTGCAAGAAACCTAACAAATACATAGCAGCATCTATCCTCAGATGGACCCAGGTGTTAAGAGTTGGTATCATATGAGATCAAAATTCAATAAAATACTTTCCAAGGAAGTTGGAGCCTGAACTATAATATTAAGAATTTGAGGGGCTAAGAAGAAGAGAAGGAATTCCTAGGAAGATGCTTCAAAGAGATGCTGAAAAGCTTTAGCTAATTGTTCATGTTGAGCCTGACTGAAGCTGAGTCTATACATAGGATAGAGAGTAAGGGAGGAGGCACAAAAGTAGAACTATCTTAGCACATGTGGAATGTGACTGAAGGTAGAAGGAGAAGTGACAGTTTTTAATGAGCTTGGGTGGGGGAGGGGGGAGTGGGCAGCTGGTGAGGCGTTTGCCACCAAGCTTGACAAACAGAGTTGGATGCTCATAGACTCCACAAGACGGGAGGAGAGAATCAACAGTTGTCTTCTGAGCTCTACACACATGGTGGCACACATGCATACATGCAATTATGAATAAACATATACAAACACATACATACATACAAATAATCATGTAAACACGCAGACACACAGAAGAGAGAGGGAGCAAGAGAGAGAGAGAGGGAGGGAAGGAAAGAGAGAGAGAGAGAGAGAGAGAGAGAGAGAGAGAGAGAGAGAGAGAGAGAGAGAGAGAGAGAGAGAGAATGAAGTCCGGACCAATCCCCATTGTCTTTACCACCAAACAACAATGCAAATGAGCTCTGCTCATAAAAGCTTCACTGTGGCCTCTGCCTCTCATTCCCCCCAAAAGTATCCTAGGTACAAACAAGAAGAAAGCATGCCATTGGCATAAGCACTGTATGAGTACTTGACTTTTGCACAGACTCCAACATCCAGGGCACCTACTACACATTTTTCATGATGACATAATCCTGTTAGAAAGACCAATAGAATCGACTTTACTTATAGATTGCAATTTTTCTCCTCTCTTTCTCTCTTATCTCTGGAAAATAATTCAATTATAGGCACTTTTTTTTTGCCCTTACACCATTTTTTGTCTGTATCTTCCAGTCTATGCCCTAATTTTATCTTAACCTAATATGCTGTTGAAAGAATGACACAAGAAAAAAAACCAAGAGTTTCTCTCACTGTATCTGAAACATTTCTTTGTCCTCATATAAGGGACAGAAAACACATGTGAAATGTTCAAGCTATTACCCACTTGTTCTTATTCTTTGCAAATTTTGGTAAGATACTTGTAACTTATGATGCCGCAGATCCCAAGACTTGCTGACAGGAGCAGACTGATCTCTGAGGATACAGATTTGCTTGCACATGTGGATTTAGGTATACAGGTGTGGGTGTTGGTGAAGGCAGACTTAGAATATCTTCAGTCTGAGTTCATCATGGCCCCTTGTTATGCTTTGTTTAATATTCTTTTTCCATGGTGGTTTCCAAACCATCATCCTTTTTTTTTTCCTCTAAGAACTGAAACATAGTCTGTTCTTTCATTAGACTGAAACTCCTCATGAACATAGACTACTTCATGTTGGACAAGTGCAGGACAAGCTCAGAGGATAAATTCATTTGGACCATTTCTTATGCATCTAGAGAAAAGCCAAGGTTCTGCTCCACCTGACAGGAAGAAAGGCAGTAGTGAAACAGTTGTCTCTAGGTGCCATTTTTATCTGTTCATTTGGACTTCATAAGGGACATACATTACATGGGCCAGCAAAAGGAACTACAGTCCTGTAGTAGATATGGCACTTCAGTTGGGAGATGGAAGCCAGCATTTTACCATTTCTGAACATGCAGATTTATTAGTTTGGTTATTCTGTATGAATTGAATAGAGTGTTCTGTGTCATAATGGCACATGTTTATATATCTCAGAGCTACATCATGAGCTGATGAAAGAATTGTGTCCTTCCTCTTTTATACTCTATATCTCAAACTAATGAAAGAAATATTGTCAGTGGATTGATATTATAAACACTGTAACGCTTCCAAATTAAATCAAATTTATTTCATCAATACTACTGTAGTTTTTACAATAATATTTAAGGAGTTGGTAAATCAAGAAGAACCTTCAGAGGATTCAGATGAGGAGAGAATGAACTTAAAGAACAATGGCAGTGACCATCTCTCACCATGACGTATTTTAACTAAGGGATGTGTTTCAGTCACACAACTTCTCCGTCACTACGACTTGGTTCTGAAGCCATAACCCTCAGAAGAAGGTAAATGTTATTCTTTGTCTGTGGTGCAGGTTCCCCACCGACAACCCCATGTTCACGCTTCATAGTTGTGGGAGTCACTGAGGTTAAGACCACAAAGCAACACTGGACTCCTGCTTTATGGACTTATCTACAATTTACATTCTCCGCTGCTTTCTTTTTTATTCAGTGAAGGCTAAGTGAGCACCTGCAGTATGAACTGTCCACGTCTGGGAAGTAACCAATATGTCATCTAAAGATGAGCACAAAAAGCAGACTTCTGCATAAACAAGCCTGTCCCTACACTGAGGCATATGTCCCAGGTCACTCCCATTGCTGTCACAAGCCCAGGTCATGATCACCATTATAGCTTATAGAAAACTGATGAATATGGTCATTTGTCCTCAGTCAAATTCAATAAGATTAAATTTTTATGAGTGATAAAATCAGATGAACCTTGAAAGTCTACGGGGTTAAGTCTTCACATCCTGCCAGGAATGTTAAAACAAGGCAGAAAGAGAGAAGTCAAAAGGCGGTAGGGTGAGGTCTAAAGAGGAAGTCAAGAAACTTGACTGTCATTAAAAGGAGAGAAGCAAGGTGACTTCTAGACTACCAAATGTTTGTTCTGAAGTTACATGTGTGTGTGTGTGTGTGTGTGTGTGTGTGTGTGTGTGTGTGTGTGTGTGTACGTACACCTATTTGTTTGCACATTTCTACAGCTATACATGCCTGTGCGTGTGCATGCATGTGTGTCTTTCTTCAGGTGCTGGACTCAGGTACCATCTACCTTTGTTTTTGCTGCTGTTTCCTTGTTTGGATCCTTTTGTCTCTGCTTTCCCACTACTGGGTTTACAAATGTTCCTCAACATACCTGGCTTTTTAAAAACATCGGTTGTAGGGATCAAATTCATGTTCAGTGCTGGCAAAGTCCTAAATAAGTAGTTGGTAAAGAATAATCCTCGTTTACATGAACTTGAGGGGTGGTGGGGGATTTTCTATGACAGTGAAAGAGTATTGATCTGGAGCAATTGATGAGACAGCTCACCAATTATCCAAGTATCTGAGGACGAACATTCATAGTACTGTCAGGGACATGGTAACTTGGGAAGAACCCAGATTTCTATTAAGAACTCCATTTAACCTCTAAAAAAGTGTCCTAATACATGTAACTATTCTCTAGATGATGCCCTCTTGTTGCTTTGCACATTTTGTTCCATGCATAAATCATACCGTGTGTTTCTGAACATTGAATTGGATCATATGTGGGTAAGTGGATAAGAATAATCTGAAATACCACTCTCTGATTTAAAACCATCCATACATTAAAAGGTCATTTTCCTCAGCCTGGCCTCTGCCTAGTTCTTCATTTTCTCCTACCTCTTAATTAACTTTTGTCCCTAAATAGGCCTTAAGGGTCACAGCCAACACTCTTCCCATCTCCCTGTATTCATTCTTGCCTGGCAGTCACACCTCCATCTCAGGTGCCCTTTGTTCCCTTTTGCCTCTAAAATCTTTCAAGTCCTTCCAAGCTCAGCCTGCCTTTAAAACGGGAAGTGATGTCTTTGCCCTTCTCCTGTCCCATTTGCATCTATTTGTACTTTCATGTGTGAAAGACTTTAAAAGAAAAAAAAAAAAAAACATCAACCATCTTAGATCCTAGAATGAGAACAATCTATATCATCTACTGTAGTACCCAAGTACTACCCTAGTAGTTTCCACAGGAGAATGTGTGAAATAACTATAAGAAAAGTTCTCTTTATTTGTAGGTTTTTTTTTGGTTTTTTTTGTTGTTTTTTTTTTTTAGTTTTTGTTTATTGTGTGTTTGTGTGAGAGAGCATATGTGTGCATGCTCCCTCACTCTTTACCTTATTTCTTTGAAGCATGGTCTCTTACTGAACCTTGAGCTTCCTGATTCAGTTAGACTAGATGGGGAACAAGCCACAGGGACCCTCCTGTTTCTGCCTTCCCAGATCTGGAATTGCACATGCATGCCACTGTAACTGTATCTGGCTTCTTATGTGGGTGGTAGAGATCAGAACGCAAGTCTTTGTGCTTTCATGGCAAGCACTTTATAGAATGAGCCATCTTCCTTATGGGTTTTTGTTTTATTTTGTTTTTAGCATTTTAAGGGTGTGCATGCCCTTCACAATAGGATACAATACACAAACAAGGTCTTCAGGAGTCCATTGGAGGGGGACAGAAATCTAGCATCCTATAGAAAGCCCAGCAGTGGGAGGGCAGGAGTAAATTCACCTGAAGGACAGAATGGGGAGGGTCCACACTCTCCCTCAAGTTGGGAGGGTGTTTCCACGACCACTCAGCAGAAAGGATGCAGCTCTTGTGGCAAGCTCCCATTATCCCATCGCTCTCTCAGATGGTGGGCAGTGGAATCGATATTCCCAAGGCTTTAAAAAGCTTCCAAATGTGCTGCCATTCACTCAGCAATGGGGGGAAAAATAAGAGAGAGGGGGAAAAAAAACTGAGGCTGGCTTCTGATTTTGCTTATGTTGTTAAAAGCCGCTCCAATGCTGCGGTTCTGGAATCGGTCCCCTCTTTCTTTGAAAGCATGCTGTGTGATAGACTGTCATTTGTCCCCTGCTTCCAGAAGAGCCAGCTGGCAGCTAAGTGCTAAAGCCAGTGACTTGCATGTGTTTTTCTGACATTTAACAAATGGGAACAGCTTGCAAATCTGCATTAACTCACTCTGTCTCACAAATAATCAGGGCCTACGCAGTGTAGACGCTGGGAACATTAGCTCCGACACAAAAGCGTGAGAGGCTGGGGGAAGGCAGAAAACAAGCCAGCAAATAACGGATGTTTTAATGAAGGGATGAATGTAGCATTCTGGTTCAGAGGGAAGAGTTTTGAAGTCGTTTGAGTTTTTCAACAAGCTACTGCTAATGGCGCTAAATCCATCTGTCAAGGCTGAGCTCTGCAGCTCTCCGCCCTCGTGCCTGTACCTCACAGAGGCAGAAGTGCTTGTTGCTTCCATCTTGCGAGTTCAAACTCTTCAGGCTGCAAAGCCACGGATCTTTCACGGGGCTGAGTGTGACCCCCAGTGGACATTTATAAGCCACCACCCCACCGTCAGATCACTGTCCATATGATGCTAATTGACCGTGGGTTGTGATATTTCCTCACACAAACATGGTGCCATACATTGGGGTCTAATCCATGTCAGCATTCTGGTCCTGAAGTAAATGCAAATACCTGCTTCCTTCAGACCAAAGGATAGATCTATCAGCCACAAATGTGTGTTTCTTTCATTGGACAGTTATCTTATGATGTCTCTACCACTAGGCCTGAATCGCTAAAGAAAATGGACTCCTAAGATTAAAAGTTAGCAAATATATACAGAGAAAAAAATACTGTAAAATATAGGGTTTGGAAATTCTGACTTCTAGAGAGGAAAAATTATTTTTTACTTTCCTTAAACTTTGAGAACAGATTACCGTGGACTCAAACAATCCACTATCCATAGAAGTTTGTGGGAAACTGAGGCAGACCCCCAGAAGTTCTGTAGGAAACAACAAATGAGGCTTGCTTGCTTGCTAGATTTATTCACAGAATATAAAAGATATAAGGTTCCACCCACAGGTGCAAATGTCTGAAAGGCAGGCAGATGGCCTGACTGTCATGTGGCCTCATAGCCATGTTACCACGGCCATAGTCAAAACTTCTGAAGCAACATCTCTGCTCTACCCAAGATCGAAAGAGAGGTTTGCAATATAGGTACCATTGCTGTGAAAGAAGGTCACAGATGTTTAAAAGAACCTTCACCCCTAGGCAAAGTAGTTGCTGTCCTTTTGAATCCCTATAGACAAGGGCAGAGAGATTTTAACAGGCAATCCCACTCAGTGAGAAAGCTAAGTAGAGTGCTAACTGGGCATTGAAAATAAGGAATCACTTGAGGCCTCTGTGGCTATGCTGGCACTATAAGGGTCCCTGCAGCCTGGAGACTTCCTGCTCTGCTCATGGACTGATCTGACTTGTCTGTGACTCTGGGAACAAAGTATATGAGGCCCATTCTTTAGTGCCACCACTCTTAGAGTACACATAGTGTAGAGGCCCGTCTACCTGTTACAAGAGTCCTGACTTAATCCATGCACCAATGTGGAAGAAAACAAGAGTTCCAGGCAATTTGTGAGCACAAATGATTCACAAATTATTTGTCTAAAAATAACAAAATTGAAGATTGGATCCTGAACCTATGTCAACCAGAACTCATTACCAACATAATATATTTCAAAACTAATGCATCTTAAATAAGAAATCCTGGGCCCAAATCTTCTATCTCCCCTGCCCACTGCTGAAGTGCCCCAATCTTGGGTTAATATGATGGCCTAGAAGATAGACTCACTTGCTGCCCTGACCACCTGACATTAGTCCTGATCTTGGAATATTACTAAGGAAGAAAAGAATAGATCTCCTAAAGTTCTACTTCAACTTTTGACATGTGCTATGGTAAACCTATGTGAGTATGTATACACACATGTGTACACACATTTAATAGTAGATGCATTCTCAAAAGCTCCTGAGCCTTACACTGTTCTGGCTTCCTTCTTGAACACCAGCCCCTTTCTCTTCTCCCATAGGCTTCGTGTTTAGCTCTCTTACCTCAGACTGTGTCACTTTACATTTTTTGTGTCAGCTTCAACTTTACTCTTGCCTTGTTTATTTAACAAAATGTTACCATGGCCATATAATTCCTCTACTTAGAAGTTCTAGTTTATGAAACATACACTCAGGAAACCCAGATCTCCATTCTAGAGAATCCAGAGACGTACTATAGGAGGTCTTAATTTTCAAGGAAATTATACCAGTATATGTCAGTCATATACTGTGTTTACAGTGACAATAAATGGGGGGGGGGGTGGCCTAGAGCACTGGTATGTGTTTTTGGGAGTGCAGATGCCTATGGAGCCCAGTAGGAGCTGTCAGGTCCTTAGAGTTGGAGTTACAGATAGACCTGAGCCACTCAGTGTGGGTGCTAAGGACTAAACGTGGGTCCTCAGAAAAAGTAGTGCATGTTTTTAACTGCTGAGCCTTTTCTTCAGTTCCAGCTCTTTGGTGTTAACATTAGAAAGAGCTGCATTTCCTTCAATGATGTCCTGTCTTTGTGAATCAGTTTTGAACAACTGCTATGAGGAGAAAGGCAGCAAATACTACACAATGACCACTATAGAACCAGAAATAAAAGTGAAACTGTCAAACGTGACTCCAGAGTTTGAGGGGGGATTGCAGCTATTCAACAGTTCAATATAGAGATGTCCTTTCTATTTGTGTGCTCTTCTCTTAAAGAGATTCCCATACACTGTGATTGTTAGATCATAAGCTATTTGTATCTAAGCAGCAGAGAGTACACAGAGCTTTCAGGTTTATCTTTGGACCTAAGGCTGTGAGCCATGAATAGTTAAGAACATGTGCTTGCTTCTGAAGTCTGAAAAGTCTGAGCATAATTTATAAGACCTGCCTGGTATTCCATTGCAACTCCTCATCTCCCCTTAATCTGATCTCTAGGCACATTAAAGCCTTTCATTTTCCTTAACACAACACCCTATACATTGTTATTCAGGACCTCCAGATACTCTCTTCTCTTTGTCCACAAGCATCTTCCCTTCCTCTTCTCTTGCCCTAGGTTGTGTCTATAAACACCAACTTCCTTAGTTATGACCATCTCAGCCCTGGGATATACCCAGGGTCAGTCTTATGCAACCTAACCAACAGGAGTATTTTGGTGAGACAGTGAGGGTAGGTCAGTACAAAAGAGAGTTAGAGCATATGCAAGGCCCTGGTACTACACTAGTACTCAGATAGAAATAAGAGTAAGAAGACACTGTGCTGGTTGTATGTTCTGGTATCATGCTATATTTCCCTGCAAACAAAAAGTTTGCACAAGAAGCAGTGTAATAAAGTGGTTAGTCTTACAAATTCTGGAGTCAGCCTGCCAAGTTTAAACCTTCAATTTTACTGCTGGCCAAGTTCCTGACTCTCTGTGTATGTGTTCAATTGTGAAAGTGGAGTCACTGACTGTGCCATTTTCTCAGAGTTCTTATGTGATTAGAACTCTAATATAAATATACACATGTAATTTTTGAAAAATACAACCAGCAAATGCTTTCTCCTCATGTCCACCCTAGGGAACTCCATGAAAGAAAAAAACACACATCCTCTGTTATTGACTATAACGCTATTGTCATACAATATTTGGCACATGACTTTTACAGATGTTTGTGAGAGTAAGAAGTGAGCATTAGGGCTGGAAAAATGGGTCATCCAGTAAGAGCCCTACTTGCTTTTCCAGAAGACCTTGTTTCCTAGCTCCCCTGTGGTAGTTCACAACTGTCTAACCCCAGTTACAGTGGATCTGATTCCCCTCTCTCTTCTGTGGTCACTATATTCAGGAGCATGGTCTGAGCTCCTAGCTTTGAGTCTTTGCTTCCATTGAGCGATATTGCCAAGTCACAGTAAACCCAGCATAAAGCAGCCAGGTTGTGATATATATCCCCATATCTGGGAAGTGGAAACGGGAGAATCCAGCCTGCTTATATGACCTCATCTTATCCTGGAAGACCCTTTCTCAAGTGGTTCTTTCTTCCACACAAAACATTATTTCACAAAGAAGGAAAACAACTCTAGACACCAGAATTTAAGGGCTCTACCCACAAAGTCTTCCAAAATTATCAGAGACTGTATTTCTCTTATAGTATGTGCCAAAAGACACGAAGCCCCAGCTATGGGAGAGACACCAGATGATAACATTCGAAGGGACCCTGAGGGGACATTATCAATTTATAGACAAGATCTACTAAAAAGATGTGAAAATGCAGCCACCCCATGGGAAGCCTAATTTTAAGACAATAACATTAAAAATTAATAAGACATTAACTTTTGAGCTTTGTTAACTGTACTCTGATTATGTAAAATTTAACTTTTGTAAAAGCTATGAGAAGGACATGCGGCAATGCTTTATACTAGGTTTATTTGTAATTCTATATCAATCTGAAGTTTTTTCAAAAATCGAAACAGTTGTAAAATATTTAATACTAATGGCCACACAGCAAGAGCTGACCCACCATTAAACCAACCAACATGTGACATGTGGAGAGTAGATGTCTGCTTGGCAGTCATGAGGATGTTGGTATTCGAGAACCATTACAAGTTAATTCTGCTCTCTTGTTCCCCATCCCTAAGGGATCAAAGGAAGAAAGGAGACTAAGGAAGTGTCCCTGAATGAGGTCAAGCTACTCTCACCTTTGCAACAGTACTAGGAGGGCCTTTGACTTCTGTCCTGATGTGACACCTTCAGCCAAGGTTCTCAACTGTTATCACTAGTGATCATCATGGCTGGCCTTCATGTAGCAAAAGCCTCACAAACTCCCTTTGAACACCATCCACATTGGGAAAGTACAATTAAGTAAAAACATACCTTCCTGAAGGTTCTCCATCAACAATCACATAAGCAATTACATCATTTTCCTTGAAGGTCCAAAGGTAAGTAGAAGTCTTTTTCAAAAATAAGATTTAAATGTCAGCTTTGCTTCTCGCAAATGTGGTCATTCAAATTACTATGTAATGATATGTTTTCTGAGAAGTTGAGAAGTTTGCTCCTTAGAGACCACAGAGTAAAATTATGTCCTGATTTTAGGTAGACAGGTAAGTATGGCCTCAGATAAGTCTGATGTATAATAAAGGGGTAATCAAAGAATTCCCCCCATTCCCTTCCTCATGTTCATTTCCTAATTTGCATATTATCTTTTGACAGAACAATAGGGTAAAGGAGGGGATATAGTTATTTGCCTAGACCCATATCTTAAATAAGTGAACAGAATTAGGATAAACTGCTGATTATGTCCGAGGCCCTGTTTCTGAGGCACTAGCAATGCACAGTTTGAGGTTTACCTCATTAGTGTCCACTACAAGCAGACAATTTCTTTTGGCCATGTCTTTTGCTTATGTTTCTCTCTTGAATCTTTGCTATAGCCCCACTTATTCAGCTGGTAACCTGACATCACTTCCCCACTCTCAGGCTGGCCCTTTGTCGCAGTCTTGGATACTGTTGGTAGTATCTCCCACCCTTACAAGCTCCAGCTTCCCTGAATCACACACTGAAATCTTTCCCTGCTGCGGAGGAGTCTCAGATTTCTAACATAGAGCTTGTCCTTGAACAATAATAAAAAATTATTGAACAATACCAGTCACCAGGAAACTGTGAAATTCATGCAAACAGAAGTTCATGTGCACATTATAAGAGGCAAAGAAAAGCAAGTTCACAAGGTGGTGATAATACAATCAAATACAAATCCACAAAGTACTTACAAGATGGTACTAATGATTACACTGTATCAACACCAAATTGGGTTGAACTTCAATTGATCATGCCTTTTACTTTGCATTTTCTTTTATGCATTTTCCCCCAAAGAGATAAAGGCCACTAAAGATCTCATACTCAAATTCTCAAGCTCACTGGACCACTCTCCCTCAACAGGTTACTTCCAGGAGATCTCAGCATCTTACAAATTTGAATTCAGATGGTTATAAATCTTTCTGTGATGGTTAATGTCATGTACCAGCTTTTCTGGGTCATAGGATGGAGAGGTAGTCAGTCAAGCATAATTCTGGGTGTCTTTGTGAGGGTGCTTTGGGTACAACTCACAATTAAATAGATAAACCTGGAAATGTGTACGTATACATACATGTACATATATATGATTATGTGTATTACATTGTGTATGTGTGTGATTTCTTTTTGTATAAATAGTATTGATTCATACATTTTTTATAGGTAAATGCTTGAATATTTATGTATTCAGATAAATACAATTCTATTTTTATATAAAATTTTATTTAAATTCCCTATAGCTGTTCAGAAATTAAAAACAACTTCTTCCTTCAAGAAAGAAATAAAAAACAATGAAGCCTGATATATATCCATCTGAGACCCGGCAAACAATATGTGCACTTCCAATAAACATTCCTAAAAGACAATCCAGAGAAAGCAGCAATGGTTCCAATAAACTTATGACCATAAATGAACAAAAACAAAACATAAGATCAAGACGTTTTACAAAGCACTTGAAATAAGAACTATTGACTAGAGAACCAACAGAGAAAAGGGATCAACTTTGCTACATGAAGAACAGAAATAGAGGTGGAAAAATGTAAGGACATGCTTGTGTGATTATTAAAATCAACCTGCCCAAAGTGGCGGAGACAAAAATGGACTTGGGTCCCCATTAGTTGGATCAGCAATGTCAAGCATACAATGAAGACAATAATGGCATCTACTTCAGAAGGTTGTCATACGGATTAAATGAAGGCATGGATGAAAAGCACTTACACAAAGTCAACTCTACGTGTTAAGTGCTCAGTACTGCCGGCTGCTCTCATTATTAACTGTCTCTTCTGTGTAATGAAATGTAAAACCAGACAAATGCAAGAAAGTGTAACAGAATGAGACATAGACAGGTTAATGCAATGCAAATGACCTCCAGCTTGCATTGGTTCTGCTTGCTGGTTTTTGACTTCACGACTTCACAAAATGCTATCTATAGAAACAGTCCTTCAAATTTTGAATTTTTTGTCCTTTCTTTGGCTAGTGATATGCAGGGCAATTTCACTCTTGCAACCCAGGGGCATCATCAGTGAACCACAGCTTCCCATCAGCATTATTGTCTCAGACATAAACCACCAACACGCCGCCATGTTCTGTGATCTGCGCTAATGTCTGTAGTTGAGGTGCATCAAATTATTTTTCTGCTTACATCATTTTCCACTTATGTTGAGCTTACCAGGATGTAACTCCACTGTAGTATGTGGGGCGTCTGTTTTCATTCTGAGGGATATTAATTCATTAACAATCTCAGGCTCCATGAAGAATGCAGAGAAGTAGGCTGACTTCTTCCCCAAATCAGGCTGTCTGGTTTAGTTCCATTTACAAACAAACGCAACTCACATAGGTATCAGTAGAGAATTTTTAGAATGTTGTAGAATTGTGTGTAAGAGAAAAAAAAATAGCCTAAGAGGAATTAAAGCAAGTGGAATATACTGTTCAGGACAAACATTGTGCATTGATGTGGTGAAATAGGCCGATGTAGGAGAAGTGGAATATGGCATCCATCAGCAGAGAAGTAAAAAGTAATCTGGGACAGGTCAAACAACCTTTCATGAACCTTGTAGCTAAGATGGAACTTGTTTCTAATTCACATTCCTACTATCGACAATGAGATTTTAAAAGAAAGAAAATCTTGGAACAATATCATAAAGAAATTAGAGTTGTTATTGAGTCCCAACACTAAACACAACCTTCAACATCCAGCCAGCAAATATTTTTAAATGTACCTGAGAAAGGGTAATAAAATGTCCAAAATGGAAAGATACCTGCCATATGGTGGAAATCAATCATCACATTTAATGAAATGTAATCAAGATATATAGAATATCTACCAACCAGTATCTAGAATTCTTACTAATACACACTATACACATTGTTCAATCACCAGAACCATGGAAACTCCCTCAAAAGATCTCTTCCCTATATATTGTGTTCTTGTTCCCCAATGATTCTAACTCCAACATCGGTTCCCTCCACAGAGGTTCATGTCCATCTTCTACACCTTATATTCCTAGTCAGGCATTTCCACCAAATCATAGTAATAAAGGCAATTACAAACTTTAATTTGGAAAATCATGTACAAGGTATGTCACTAGTATCTACCTGGCTTAGCCTAAATTAAACTTAGCCAGAACCCTCTAGCTGGCACTTGAGTCAGATCTGAATCTTAACATACGAGGAAGTAAATTATGAGGATCACAATGAGACATAGGAAACAGCAATGCTGAGAAGAAACTTTTCCTTGGACTTCCTTGAGCATCCCTTTCCTTTGCATTTCTGTCCAGTAAAGCAGTTCCACTAACCAATAGTGATTGGTGCTAGGCCATATGTAGACTACATACATAATCACATGACTTCTTCCTGGCTGTAAATGTTTACTCCCAGTACAAGAAAAGAGCATGTGTTTTCTCTGTGATTTCCTTCTTGTGTTTATTTAACTTAACATATTATTGAGCTGAAGAAATTAGCTTCCCATATCTCTTTACCACTTCTCTAAGTATTTTCTTTAGTACTTGTCTGGCCCTCAAATGTATGTAACATGTGTCATTTTTCTGCAAACTGCTCACACATGTTTTCAGCTAACAAATGTGCCGAGCACCTGATATGGGCCAGACACTGTGTGAGAAGCCAGTGAGACTGTCACTGTTCCCAGGAAACAAACATAAAATTGTGAGTTAGAAAACCAAGTTAAAGGGGCAATCTGCTATGTCTACCCAAAGGATGAGATCCTAAATTTAGAACTGACTTTTAAAATTTTTTCTAATTTTGTATAAAAAAAAATTAGGAACCAAGACCAAATGAGTCACATTCCTTCCAAGTTTAAAGTTCTATTCAAGAATCCTTAACAAGAACACTCTACCAGCATAAATATGTCACCCCTCTTAAGTACCAATTTCCTCCCCAACAGAACTTAATCCTACAAGTTGCCTCATAGATGCATCCTAATTTCTAAGCCAACTCAATCCCAATGCCCAGAATCTTCATACTCTCTCACCCAAACGTATTGTCCTCTTAATTCTATTGACCTGAAATGTTTTTTTTCTGATATCTCTACATGTCCAAAGATTACCTTTTTTGTATGCTTCAAGGAGATTGTTTTCTAATCCATAACCTTTGTCCCACTTGCTTAAGTTGGCTTGAATTCTTTTTCAACATTAAATTTTATGGCATGAAGAGATTTATATCTCTTCAATATTGTCATCTGATCTTGTACACTGCCCTGTATAATAACCTACACATCAACATTCCCACTTAACTCTTAGATTGTACCCTCCATATAGTATTCTTAGTGAATAATCGTGTAAGAGCCTTGATTAGCATGTAAAAATTTAAAAACTGACTCTCTGAGAAGAAATTATCTAGCAATGAGTAAAGGCAAAAAACACAGAAATGGGACTTCAGTGACTGGTCATATCTGCAATACTGCACTACTTTTGAAATATGAAAAGAGTATTTTCTCAAATTTTGTGATAATCACAACAAAATGAAAGAAGAAAAACACACATTTAGTCTTCATTTTCATCGTCTTCCTCACTATAATTATTCATGAAACCTAGGCAACTTCCAAAAACATGAAAACAAGCAAAGCTCGAAGAACAGTGTCTGCTGATTTGCATCAAGTAAGTACACATGGATGGCTAATCTTAACAATCATCACGATGTCAACCAAGTGAAGTTCGCTGTACTGAAAACCACTCAAGTGTGTGTTCTCCACAGACACTATCTGGTTCCTGGTTCTCAGTGCAACTTTACAAACCACCTCCTCCTTACTCGTCTTATTTTTAATGATTTAAATTCTATTTATTTGTGTGTGTGTGTGTGTGTGTGTGTGTGTGTGTGTGAGAGAGAGAGAGAGAGAGAGAGAGAGAGAGAGAGAGAGAGAGAGAGAGAGAGAGAGAGAGAGAGAGATCCCAAGCATGTGAAGATCAAACATCAGTTTGCATGATGAGTCAGTTTTCTCATTTTACCATGCAGGCTCCAGGATCCTAGCTCAGGTCATCAGGCTAGCCACCAAGGGCCTTTACTGGCTAAATCATCTTGCCAGCCCCTCAAGGACATTGTTTCAAGGTTCTGTGGTCACTAGAACATGACTCACAGTCTACCCCTTTCCTTGATTTAAATTTCAAAGTGCGAAATAAGGACTCTTAAGGAAACTTTCATTACCATGATCCCTGAAAATTGAGCATTATAAGGAACACAAGAAGGAGAGTTCCAGATTAGTGTGGTGACATACAGCCCTTTCAGCAGCTCTGGACTTTCTTCTGTAGAAAACTGAAGAAAAGGTGTGGCTTCCTCTTTCTCTGGGTAAAAGGACAAGCCACTGGGTCCTGTGCAGTTGATCAGACAGCAGAGGTCATCCTCTCAAGGTCTGGGGTAGAAGCCACTCTATCTTCAAAAGGATTGTACTGCATGTCCAGCCTTTCAACAGAGAGTGCTATGTGAAGTGATCTCCACAGAAACAGAATTTGGGATCAAGCCTTGTCCCTTATCTGAAAGTAGGAGAGAGAGATACACCATCAATTTGGGACTGGTTGCCATCCTATCCGAAGGGTATCCCCTTCTCTGATGGCTGGTTCTTCAGTCATATAATACATTAGTAAATTTTCTCTGGGTACAGACTTTGAACTCAGATTTCTCTTAATATTTTTGATAATAACATAATCTTCAGCAGACAACTAAGAAATTTGTTTTGTAACATAGAAATTATATTTTGACAAATACAAATAACTTCCTACTTTGTAATATTCACTTATAACCATTCATTCTCATAAATGCACAATATACTTATGGCTGCCTTTCTTTTAAAGCAAAAAATCTCAAGCATGAGAAGCCAAAATTTTCCAAGCTTCAAACACATGGAAAATATAATCCTGAAATTTTTAACCAAAACACTTGAATTAACAGCCCCCCCCCCCCCCCGTTCCCTTCTCCTACTGCACTGATTGTCTCACAGCTGGTATAGCATAACTTCACAACCAAGATTCCTGAGGAGACAGAAATACACACAAGTGACAAATAATGTGGTGTTTGAAACTGTCCTCAGGCACCAAACTGAATCATCATTCTGGTTGAGACAAGGTCAATGCACCCTTGAGAAGCCATGACACATTACTTGCTTGAGAAATCCAATCCTAGGAAAAGGCTCATTCTACCATTTCTGAAGGATCCTGTTGTTGTTAAAATAAAATTTTTCCTGAAAGTTCTAAAAAAAAAAAAAAAATGACCCAAGTACATACTGTCCAAGCAGAATACCCTCTGCAACCTCCCAGATTTGTGTTCTACTTTGAGATGCAACCTTCAAGCACCAATCAATCCCTGTTTCCTGTATTATAGTTAATACCTTCATTGAAATAGTCTTGTGTTTCCTTGATATATATATTTAGCATTCCAATGGATTTAGAATGCATTTCCCTTCTTCAAATGTTCTAAGCAAACAAACAAAAAATCTCAGCTTTTTAAAGACAGAAAATCAGAAAAAGAAGAAAAGGGTGTATTTCCCTTGTTATTGGTATATTAGTGAACCTGCTTCCTAAATCCCTCATGTTTTGGGGAAGAGCCATAAGAAGGTGGTATGGTGGTAATCTTGAGTGTCAACTTGGCAGGTTCTAGAACTATCTAGGAGATGAACTCTGGACATGTCTGTGAAGGAAGTTTTTAACTGGGTAAAGTAAGGTGTGGAGACTGACTATAGAAGCGAGTGTTACCTTCTTCTTTCTTTTGTATGAAGTCCACACTGGATGATGGAGAGGGAGGAGGAGGAAGAGGAGAAGAAAGGAGAAGAGAGAAATAAGAAAGGAAAGAAGAAAGGGAGAGGGGAGGGGGAGCGAGAGAGAGGGAGGAAAAAAGGAAGGAAGGAAGGAAGGAAGGAAGGAAGGAAGGAAGGAAGGAAGGAAGGAAGGAAGGAAGGAAGGAAGGAAGGAAGGAAGGAAGGAAGGAATCAAAGCAGCAACATTCATCTGCCCCTGATTCTTTTCTGTGGCCAGCTGCTGACACTCCCATTGCTATGCCTTCCCTACCATCATGAGCCACACCTTCAAATTGTTGGGTCAGAATCACCTCTTTCTTAAGTTGCTTTTGCTTTGTATTTTGTGACAGAAATGAGAGAACTAATACAAGAAGCTCATATTTTTGAGATAACTGGGACTGGTGTCTAAACTGTACAAATCCAAAGGGTCCAGTGTAAAGACAGATTCTACATGGTTGTATATAGATTATTATTCATTACATCACTTCACAGTCTCATGTGCTTTTCCTGGCTCTCAGAGAGGATGTCCTTTCTCTCTAGTTTTCAGAGGAAAAAATTAAGTAACATCCTCACACTTATCCAAAAAAAAAAAAAAAAAAAAAAGTTGGTAGAGCCAAAGTTAAGGGGATTTGTAATTCTTAAATCAACATGTGTCCATTTCATTAACAATTGTATGACCTTGTAGAATACCAGATGTATAGAGTGCAAAGGCTAAAACTTGGAGGTTGCAATTTCTAAATGAGTAGATTATTAGAAAGGTTCACTGGGTAGTTAAGTCCCTGTAAACAGAATGGCAGGAATAGAACCCCAGCAAATCCCAAGTTTTTTTTTAAAAAAAAAAAAAAAAGTAAAAAAAAAAAGAAGTATGTAGAAAGAATACATACGTTTATTAAAATAGTGGGTCTTGGTTAATACATCTATAAAACTATTAACTGCTTGGGGTCAAGAACCCTGACTTCTTCATATCTAAAATCCTACCAAGTACCACTATAATGCTCTGTGTTCCATAAAATAATTTTAATCCCTTACTTATTGATGGAAAAAAATGAGGTATTTCAGGAGCTCAGCAAACAGCAATTGATCTTGAAAAACAGCAATAAAACTTCATCAAGAAAAGTCAATGGCAAGTAGAAATGAAGAAAACAGACTCTGAAAAAATGGGAAACTGAGGCAATTTCCTGGTATAAAAAATGCCCTCAAAGAACCCTTATTTCATAAATTACAATTCCATAAACTAAGTTTTATCTTAAGCACTTTGTTTGATTATAGCTGTACCTCTGTAAATTAGGAGGTGTTTTTCTATGCAATAACTGAGTTTCAGAAAGAGAAGAATTTGTATGGCTTAGAGGACCACAGTTGAAAAAGTTAGTACAAAATGCTGAACCCAACCTTGAGGTAAAAGGAGATGGTAATGTTTGGGGGAAATTATCATGTTTCAAATGATGATGTTTAAGAGCAGTCTTATTGACAATGGTTCTCTTTAATATCTTCTTTCAAGATAACAATACTTTTAGATTCTCTGGGACTTTTTAAAAATGGTGCTATCCTTGCCATAATATAGTGTTCAATGACTTATGACATAAGCTCTGAACATCTGAGCCGTGTGTGTGTGTGTGTGTGTGTGTGTGTGTGTGTGTGTGTGTGTGTGTGTGTGTGAGTGTGTGTGTGATTACTATAGCCCAGGTCTTCCAGAGGAAGCAAAATAAGTATCAAACAAGGCCTGTCCCTCTCAGTAAGGTTCCCTGATCATCATTCCCCACAAATGTTTCCTGTCTCCAGGGAATGCATGTCTCAAGGTTGCACCACTGAACACCACAGACTCATCCCAGCACTGCCTTGGGGAGGCCTCTGCTAGCCTGGTCTCATCCCCAGTTGTCCTAGAAGGTCCCTCAAGATCAGGTCCAATTATTTCTCCTTGTGCAAGAGCAGGTGCTTGACAAATATTTACTGATGAATGAGTTTGAGCTGGGGAATTGTAATACAATTTAATAACTGTTTGAGAATAAATATGAAAAAAATCCATAGAAATGCCAAGAAAGAAAGATGATTTCTGACCAGAGGAGTCAGACTAGACATTATGATGTGACATCTAAAGAAAGATGTGTGGGTGCTTCAAAATAAAGATAGTTGTAGTTAGCAGAGAGAAGATGAAACATTGGAATACTGCAGCCAACAGCCCTTTATACTTGAATTGCGATTTTAGATTTTCCAACACATAGAAAACCCAAATACATTATCATAAAATAGCAAGTTTTGCATATCTCTCAGTGATACAATCTGTCTCATGGGTTAGTGCCACTTGGTAGTGACTATCTATTCCCAATGAGATCAATCTATTCCATTCTGAGATTCGGGACTGTCTTAGACTCCTAGGACTATTAAAGCAATTCTAAATATTGCTAATGAGACAATAGCACTTCCATAGGTTTGGTCAGGAGCTCCTAGGCAGGGAGAGCATCAGGTACTTCTTTGGGGATAGATATACTTTTTTTTTTTTTTTTTTTTTTTTACCTTTTTAATCTCACTTATTTTCTCATATCCTGGTGAGCTCTACCAAACCCTCCATTCCAAGGAAAATTGAAAAGTGAAAATCATCTTATAGAAAGAAGATGGACAGAGGTGTGCCAATTGTATTGTTTGAGAATTCTAAGACTCACAGTGTTAAGATTTTGCTAGATGTGACTCTTTCCATGACCTGTATGAAATCAATCAATTTATGCTTGTGTGTCAAAATTGCAAACAAAACTCTATCAGTGGGAAGTCTCAGCCCAGATGTTACTCTATTTTAGCACACATAAAATGAACACTGCTTATATGAGCATCTTGAAAGACTCAAGCCCTTAAATACTCAAAAAGTGATATTACATATTTACTCTGATGATTTCCAGAGTTCATTCTGATGTTGTTATGATGACTCTTGTATCTCTAGTGTTAAGATTAAGGGCCCGAATTATGAAGGGCACCTAGAAGAAAAATATTGAGTAAATGAATGAATAAATGGTACTAGTTATATTTCCCTTATGGTGGGCACACCATCCTCTGTCACTGTAACTGAAGTATGCAAGACAATATATAATTCCGGGTATTGTCCAATAAGAACCACGAGCTAGAATGACAGCTGCCCTCACACTAGAGTCTAAACTTAATGGATTCAACCAAGACTGACTTTGTTTTCAACAATCCTGTTACTGTGGATTCACATCAAGTTTATAGTCAGCTAAGACACCCCAGAGATTTTTTTCTCAGATCTAATGTTAAGCTACATCTCCTCCAATTGAATTTTCTGACTGAAGTGCAAGAGCTCACATTATTCCCTGTAAGTTTTGTCTTATTGGATTTAGGCCATTACCCCAGCATCTAAAGACCTCTTTGAGCCTTGAGTCTGACCTCCAGCATATTAGATATTCAGTCACACTTTGTGCCACTTATAAATTGGATCAGCATTCATTAGCTGTCTTCACACAGGCCTACAGGAAGTAGATGGAAAGGTCTATCTTTGAACCTGGAGACTTGCTTCAAGAGACTCTCCTTCGGATTAGTGGCCATTTGTCTTGCAGTTGTATTATTGCTGAAAATCACACGGGAACCCACAAGAAAGCGAAATAGTACATCATCAGAGTTCAAAGACATCTAGCATAACCCAGCTCACCATTTACAGATGTGTAAAATCTGCGTGTTGAACCAGACTAAGAGTAGGAAGGCTCTACCTGCAGAGGCAAACAAACAGTAAGTAGGAAAAGTGAGGTATACACGGTAGCATGGAAATGTGATGCTTTGAGAAAATGGGAAACTTCAGATGTGGATTTTGCTTTTAGGTTTGTCCAGAGGTTGCATCATCTTTTTTCCCATCTACTGGCTGGACCTCATTAGTAAAAGAAAATCACCATTTTAAATAACATCAAACAAATTATTGTCTAACAAGTATGTACATGCAACTTACTATGTCTAAAGAAGATGGAGAATTCTGTTTCTTTATATATATGCTTATCAAGACTAGTTCAACTGTTTAATTAGCCTCTAGGGTCCCCTCTTCTACAAAAATAAAGAAATTGGACTAAGGTCCCTGCTGCTTCTATTATGGAGGTAAGAGACACGGATAAAAAGGGGAAAAGTCTATAGTATTTGACATGCAGTTCAGGCTGATGCCTAATTTCCCTCCTTTTAGTCATATTAGCTGAGCCTGAACTCCAAGAACTTTATTTTTCCCTTCTACTTTTGATCTTTGTTAGAAGAAAACAGAAGAATATAATCAAACCTCATTCCCTACCAGTCATCACAACATTTAAAAAAAAAAAAAAAGCCCAGGGGCTGGTGAGAAACATATTCACTAAATTCCTTCATTAAAAAGTGTCAAATTTCGGGAAAATACTATTTCAATCTGTCCTAAATATTACCTCTTTCTGGGAAAGCTAATACTTATGCTTCAAGTCATAAAATGATAATAAATTGAGAAATCAAATATTGTATTATGGTTTTATTTCTTGAAAAGTTATCAACTGCCATCTCTACTAAACTCTGCCGACAACTTGTACTAAAATGTAATGCACAGTAGCATCACAAATACCACAATAGACACTCAGTTAGACTTTGTATGTATATTGGTTAAAATTCTTATGTTTTTCAGTGATGGAAAATCTGTAGAAAATTAGGTCGGTTGACAATGGAATGCAGTAATTCCGGGTAAGGCTCAGAGTACAGAGCTATTTGTCTTTTCCCTTTCTACTCAATTCATATCTTTACATATTGCTCATATTTGACTCATTCTGTATGAGCAATGAAGAGAGAATAAGGGTGCCCAAACCCCAGGTTTCCAGCATCCCTCTTGGACTATTCCAAAGAAAAGGGTACCAGCTTCATGGTTACAAAATCCAAAAGAGTTCTGGCTTGTGCTGTACAGCAGAGACTGTGGTTGGTAAAAGGACTGATGACTTGTTTGACTTGAACCAAACCATATAGAGACTGTCAAACCCAAAGGAACCATGGGGGAGAGGAAAAGATAGATTTACAAATGGGAAGAGCGTGTTTCTACTGGAAGAGAGTGAAAGGTAAGCTACATAGCAAAAGGGAAATGAACCCTATACAGAAGAGGTGGATATGGCAGTTCACCATTATTTACAAATGACCTGTGTACAATCTACTCACTTAGAAATTGTGAGCTCATATCTGTCTCAGACAATGATACACAGGATAGTTTCTTGATAGGATCTGAATACTTGTATCCTCCAATAATTATGAATTAAAATCCAGTTCTCCTTGGGTTGGAGAGAGTGTAAAGAATTCAGTTCAGTATTCAGCACCTACATAGTGTTATACAGCAACATATAGTGCCAATACCTGGAGATCTGATCCCATCTTCTTCTGCCCTTCAGAGGCACTAGACATGTGTGTGGCACACATACATCCTTGCAGGCAATATAGACACATAAAATAAATATGAGGAATCTATATAAAAACAAAAGTCTCCAGGAGGTGGTTATCAGAGACAAGGATGTGAGCGGGTTGTGAAAGCTAAGAATGGAATTAGTGAATTAGCATCTTTGTAAATGGAGCACAAGAAAGATCCCTCCTGCTCTTTGGCCCCATGAAGACATAAAAAGAAGCTAACTATGGACCTAGAGATAAGCTACCACCAGACGCCAGCCAGCCAGCACCTTCATCTCAGACTTTTTAAAACTTCAAAACAGTGAAAAATATTTTTTTCTTTAAAAAATGCCCAGTCCATGAAATCCTGTTATAGTCCAATGCACCAAAATAGATTAGTACCCGAAAGAGGAAAGATTGCTAAGGAAATATCTAACAATGTAGAAGCAGCTTTAGAACCAGAAAAGAATTTTGAAATAAATAATAGAAAAAACTGACACTTTGTAAAGAAACTGCTATGGTTAGTCCTGGGCTCATTAGGGGAGAGAGAGAGAGAGAGAGAGAGAGAGAGAGAGAGAGAGAGAGAGAGAGAGAGAGAGAGAGAGAGAGAGAGAGAGAGAGGGGACACAGTAGAAAATCCTTAACTTCCAGGGAAAGGATGTGGGTAGCATGTAGGAATTCTGACTAAATGAACTTCAAGATTATCCTTTCACACAGTAGGGAAGCAAAGAACTCAATTCCCTTGTGTTTGTGGCCCACATTATGTGGTAGATAGAATTTATGTGTGATACGGTTTCCTATTTGACTGAAGAAACATCTAAGCACGATCTTGGAAGAATGCCTAGATTCTTCTTGACAATTTATCATAAAATAGAAAAAGAGACAAATGAGTTAAGCACGATATTGGTCATGAGAAAGAAGGCAGAATTTAAGACTTGGAAAGTATCTTGTCTAACCACATTTAAAAGAACAGGAAAGCCTGTTTAGGATATGATATAAAGTTGTGGCTTAAGACAACTTGCTGAGTGAACTACATAAACAAAAGCTGTGAGCTGTTGCCCCAGACAACAGAACCATGATCCCAAACACAGCTGAGAAGTAAGAGTTTTGCCACGCATCACCTCTAAGTTACAGTAAGCACAGGACTACCACAGATCCTCTTGAAGACACACAGAGTCACTACTATGTTACTCAAGCTTAGGAAAACCATGCACATGTGATACACAAAGCATCAACAAAGACAGACTCAGACCAAGCACCATAATGCTGCTACATTACCCAGTGGTTCCAAGGCATAGCATGGTGAGCCTTGGAGTTCACAGTCAGTCACCTACTGCATTACAGACCTGCCCCGGGTCTGCTTCTCTCTCTACTTTACCAATTCCTCCTTTAGAAGTAACCGTATCTGCTATGTCTGTCTGCTAATATTCTGGGAGCATATGTCTGATTTTTCAGACATGCAGAAGAAGAGCAATTTTCCCAAGAAAAGCATCCCTCGGATTTCCCACCTGCTTCTGAGCTGCTCTGCCATAGACAAAAAAAAAACAAAAACAAAAACAAAAACAAAAAAAAACTTTATTATCTAATGGTATTCACAGCATACACAAAGACATCTCACATCACGTTGGAACTCACTGATATCTGGTTTAGATGATACTTTGAACATTAATCTCTTAGCATTGGATGAGTTGAGATTTGAAGCTCCTAGAATGGAATTAAAATGTAATAATTTGGAAGAGCCCCAAAAGAAAGCTTCACTCTCCAAAGGTTCTATGTTGAAATTTAATTCACATTACAAGGTGCAGCAAAGATGGACATTTGAGCACGTAAGTTATGGAAGCTAAGTTTTCATGAATTATAGCAAAAACTTTATAAGGATTCCCCAAAGAGGTCCTTGGCTCTATAGTCTTCACATTATACCTGAACAGAGTTTGTAGTTCTTTTAAGGCAATTGATCCCTGGATCCCTGCATAGATGGAAAGAAGCCATCTATGAAGTAATAAGAAGGCAGGCCATAGCCAGACACAAAATCTTGTTAATATCTTACTTAATCTTGAACCTCCTATACTCTAGCTGTGTGAGAAATAAACTTGTGCTAGTTATAAACTGGCCTACACCTATGATGTGGTGTCAGAGCCACTGAAATAGGCTGAGCTATCAGAAAATCCACATCTTCTTCTTGGTACTGAATGATGCCTGGCTGAGAAATGCTATGGGGGGAGGGGGTCAAAGGTCAGAAATATCTCCTGCCTCTCTGGAACCCACATCTCTATTTCTTATGTCCCCCACCCCCATTACACAATCTGCTTTCTCTTTGACCATTCTTTGGATTTCCTGACCTCACCCTAATCCTCTTTACGGCCAATGTCCCTTTCATATCACATCTAGTGACACTTCAAAACAAGCACTTGTCACAGGTTAAATTTCAGGAAGAAATCTGAAGCCACTGACAGACCAGATTAGATGAGCACAGAAGTGAGATCAGCATTTACTCAGTGATGACAAGCTAATGGGGCTGCAAAGCAGGCCTCGGCACATTGCCAGCACCCTACCTCCCAGAAAGGAAGTCTTGGTTTTGCTGGATGTTTCTAGATGATGATAATAGCTCTGGAGCACAGAATGAAGGGCACACTTTAGGTACAGTTCCAGCGCCCCAGGACTTCTTCTTGAATGTCTAGTTATAAAGGGTTGTTTGCTTTCTTACCTTCTTGTCTACATTTGCTTTACTTGAGAACGTGTCCTCCACTGGCCTCAATGCGCTAGTCGTATAGTTGTAGACGATGTTCCCATAGGCTATCACTGCTGACCTCATCCGAAAATGTCCAGATGGGAAGATTGAGGTCATGAACACCCTGGCAGCCAGCTCTCAAGCTACGGTAATCTGATAAGACTTTCGAGATCTATTTGTTTTGTTCATTCAAAAAGATTAGCGTTTTTATGTCTGAAATCACTGGTGAGATGAAGTAACTGATGGCAGGATACACTGCTCACGCTTCACCAAATGCACTAAACCGGCAGGTAGAGAACAGTGGTGCATACCAGTAACCATCAATTTCAAGTTGGTATTCCAGGTCTATATCTAAAGAGTGACAGAGCCTCATCGCTCCTGATGCATCCAGCAAAAACACATCATCCTTTTCCCCCAGATCCAATCAGGAAAACTTCTGCAATGTTCATTTTTCTTTATAAGTCAAAGGCACAGAAGAGATTTAAGCTTTCTGTCCTATACCCTCTTGACTCCAGGTGGAAGAGGAAGTGGGCTGTATGAGAGTAAAACCATAAAATCTACTCTCACCACAAACACCTTTAGTCTTGAATCGATTTCAAATGCTGTACACCAGTGCCATCTAGTGGTTGGCAATAAATTAACATGATCCAGAAATACGAAGACTTGCCTTTTCACAGATCCTTGAGCACATTTTTCTACTGAAAAAAAATTTTTTTGAAGCATGGTTTGCCTGTATTTGTATTCTTTTTGAGCAAATTAATTATTTTACCTGTTTTATTTTGGTTGTAACATAAGTGTCGTGGCTCATTTCTCACCAAAGTATACTTTAAACTGAAAAATATAGTCTGGGAATTAGTTATATAGAAACATGAGGAAAACGTCTTATTTCCAGACCGTGTTCCGTGGAATTTGACTGAATTTGTTCTGTTTCCCTGTTTATTTGGTTAGAAAACAACCCTGGATTGAAGTGTGGCTAGAACAAGTCGGAGCGGGGCGGGGGGGGGGGGGGGGGATTTAAAGAAACAGCCCACCTCTATGGGTTCCTGCCCCAAACCAAGACCTCTTCACCTCTCTCGCCCTACAGATCCGTCCGGCCTTCACACACAAGAGACAAGTGCTCCACCACGTGGCTGATGCGCTGCCCTGCATCTCACATTCACACTTTCTCAGCCTAGTTCCTGATTTTCACCATCCACAACAGACTCCTGCAGCTGCTTTATCCCATTTTCTTTCCAGTCTGAGATTATTCTTCACCCTCCCTGATGGAGAATACTAACCTCCTACTTAGATAGAGCTAAATAGCTAACTCTAGATAACTTTACATTCTATACTGTGTGAATATTGTGTGAAGACAGAACTACTTTAGTTTGGGTTCGCAACGAGATTCACATCACCTAGTCATTACTAAGCTAACTCAAAAATCAGCTGGCAAGTCGGCAGAAAGTGGATCAGGAGTGGATGACGATACCTTGAACTTCTGTGAATAAATTCTGTAATTCATTCCATGATCCAAAGCATCTCTCATACCCTCTCTGATTCTCCAGTTTCGTCATTTCATAAAAAGAAAACGGAGTTAATAACACATTTCCCATGCTTATTGAAGTTATTAGGTGAGGTAATTCAAACAGAAAGGGTTTTATTGTTAGTTATTGTTGTTGTCGGACAGTTTTTATACATTCATATAACCCCCCATCCCTCTCTCATCTCCCTCCGTCTTGTACCAGAACCTTCCTTCTCCACAGCTATTCCTCTCTTCTCAGGTCCTTGTTTTCTGCATGACCCACCGAGTTTGATCAGCTTTGTCCCTCGGGGACCCCGTGGGGCTCTTCCTTATCATAGGTAAAATGCTGACAATTTCAGTCTTGAGTTCACAAGTGATACACTATTTGAACTTAACATGCATTTATTAAGATTTGTGACTTTATTTATAATAACAATTAAAATTAATCACATATACACACAAGCATTTGCATTAAAAATGTTATATTTTCCCAAACAAAGGAATATAAAAATAGATGACATCATCCTGTCTTGCTTTATAATGACTGGCTGGCTTTTCACAATATTTGCTAAACTATTAGATTCTTTTAAAATTGCTTTTTATTTGGTTATTTGTTTGTTCATTTGTTTTGAGACAAGGTCTCACTATGTAGATATGGCTAGCCTGGGACTCTGTGTGTAGACAAGTCTGTCCTTAAACTCACAGTCTGTGTCTGCCCTGCTTTCTGAGAACAAGGATTAAAGACATGCACTACTATTTTAGCTGACAATTAGATTCACATATTTGCGTATGTATTCAACCTATTGTGGTGTAATTTTTAATTTTTACTCCAAAAAGAAACTTGTCCCAGTAAAGATGTCTAGTGGAAAGTCAAGAAGGATTCCATAGAGCCTCATCAGGTCATTGTGCATTCATCTTTGATACACATCAAAACACAGTAGGCAACTTTTGGAGAACATATTTCTATTCTTTAGTGCCTAAAATTTCAAAGGTTTATTGAGTAGGCAACTATCTATTCATAATTTTATAACTACACACTGATCACTTGAAAAATATTAGTAACAAGACAATATAGATCACCCAGATATTACTGCATGTAAGACATACAATACCAAAAATACCCCACATTTTTCCCATTTTTTTCATTTTATATACCTACAGACCCCCCCTTCTGCTTCCCCCACCCCCAGGCACTCCTCAGAGAGGGTCAGGGCTGCCATGGGGAGTCAACCAAGTCTGACATATCAAGTTGAATCAGGTCCAAGCCCCTTCCCCTGCATCAAGGCTAAGCAAGGTATCTCTCCATGGGGAATGCGCTCCAAAAAGCAAGTTCATGCACTGGGGATAAATCCTTGTCTCCCTACCAAAGGCCCAACAACTGACCAAGTCACACAACTCTTGCCCATATACAGAGGACATAGTTCCATTCCATGTAGGTTCCTCAGCTGTCATCCCATAGTCAGTGAGCTCCCAGTAGCTGGGAGTAGCTGTCTCCGTGGGTTTCTCTCTTGTGATCCTGACCCTTTTTGCTCATATAATCCCTCTTCTCTCTCTTTGACTGGACTTCAGGAGCTCAGCCCAGTGCCTAGTTTTGGGTCTCTGAAGGTTCTATGATAACAATCTGATTACAGAGGAAAGCCAATTCAGGCCCCCTCTCCACTTTTGCTTGGAGTCTTAGCTGGGATCTTCCTTGTAGATCCCTGGGAATTTCCCTGGCACAGGTTTCTCTCTATCATGGCTCCCTCTATCAATATATCTCTTTCCTTGCTCTCCCTCTCTGTCCCCCCCCCCATCCAGTTTACCCAGGACATCTCATCTATTTCCCTTTCCTAGAGTGATTCATGCATGTCCCTCTTAGGGTCCTCCTTATTGCCCAGCTTATCTGGGCTTGTGGATTGTAGCCTGATAATCCTTTGCTTTATGCCTAATATCCACTAATGAGTGAGTACATACCATGTTGTCTTTGTGAGTCTGAGTTACCTCACTAGGGGTAATTTATTCTTTTCTATTTCCATCCATTTGCCTGAAAATTTCATAATGTCATTGTTTTTTTTTTTACTGCTGAGTAATACTCCATTGTGTAAATGTACCACATTTTTTTCTTTATCCATTCTTTGGTTGAGAGTCATCTAGGCTGTTTCTAGGTTTTGGCTATTACAAATAATGCTGCTGTGAACATAGTTGAGCAAGTGTCCTTGTGGTATGATTAAGCATCCTTTGAGTATATGCCCAAAAGTGGTGTTGCTGAAAACCTCAAATTTTAAAATTTCATCTCTAACCTTCAAAAACAGGAACTTTAGTTTAGGCTGAAATATTGGCAGGAATCACTGTGATAATACCAAGTCAGGCATACTGGTGGAATACTGGTTTTAATATAAAATACCCATTTCTATCTTTGTCTCTCATTTCTTTGTTAGGAAACATTTAAACTCTCAGAATTACCTGAGTGATCACAATGTTAAGGATCTCTTTTATCATAATTGGTCTTAGTTCTTGATTAAAAACACAAGAATTTGCAAGATGTAGAATGTCTAGCGTGGTGATTCTCTCTGTGCACTCATGAGATGATCAGTGAATAAACGTTTCAAGGTAGCTCCAGGCTGGAGACTGGTTACAGATAGATCCAAGTATAATTTCAAGATTAAAATATTCATTTCCATGTATCTCCAACATCTATAAAAATGATCAAAAATGACTACCATTTTAACCAGCAGAGCCTGTACAACAAAACCTCTCTTGTAGCTTCTAACGTGCTGGATTCTGAGATATCCATACTGGTGAACACATTGGTTTTCACATGCTCCTGTGAAGGTAGCATGCTCAGAGAGGGTATGGAAAATTCTATGGCTTTTCCACATAAACATCCCCTCTGTTGGCTACTTTTGAATTGCATTCTTTATAACAGAGCAATAATATTTTGCCAAATATTTTCCTGAGTACTATGAACTGTTTCAGAAATGAGGAGCCATGGGAAGTCAGGAGATGGCCAACTCAGTGCAGCATGCCTGAGATGGTGGTTGACTTCTTTAACATGTACAGTCCTGTGGAATAGAAGCTCTTAACCTGTGGTTCATATACCAGTGCTGCATGTGTCAAAACTCAACAATTATAATTGCCTATAATTATAATAGTAGTTAGTTTCAGAAGTTGGAGAATTGTGTTGAAGTGTAAATAAATCCCATATATTTTCTCAGAAATGTTGAAAGTTGAAATAGTTCATCAAGAATTGGAAAACCTTTTAGGTATCATCTAGTGTATTCAAGAAATTATCTCTACTGCAGGCCTGACATGAGGTGATCCAGCTTCTGATCAAGCACTTCAAGTGATGTGAATCACTAATTTGCTATGCAGACCACTATTGTTGGATAGCATCAATTATTATTCAGACCTTCATCATTTTAAGCCAAAATGTTCTCAGTTCCATGATGCAGAAAGAATACATTGACCCCTCTTTTTCCATATGACTTAGCTTTAAGTGTTTAAACTTTAAATTTCTTTGAATTTTAAAGATGAAGACCGTTTAAGCCTATATCCTTTCTTACTTCATACATGCCCCCCGACACACACACACACACACACACACACACACACACACACACACACACACACGCAAACCCCCCCCCACATCTTTCCACACTTGTATTGTGTCAGTCACTCTGCTAATCTCTGTAACAAAATACCCTATAAAGCCAACCTAAAAAAAGAAGAAATTTTTTTGAGGGGGTGGTATCATATTTCACATTCTATGATGGCAGAAAAGCTATGTCAGTGGAAATAGTCAGTCTGTAAGGGTAGAGGTTTATGTCTTGTCCTGGTCATACCTTGACAAATGAGTAGACAGAGATGTGGCTGAAAGCAGGTTCCCTTAAAGACCTGCCCACAGTGGATTATGCTGCCCAGACTCTTGCCTTCAAAGTTGTGTAAACTTTCCAAACAGAACCACCATCTAAGAGCTAGTTGTTCAAATACATGAGCTGTCTGGGGACATTTCAGATTCAAATCATTAGAATAGCAGTTCTCCCCAAAGGAAGAACTTGAGTTTCCTCAATGTTTATCCTGGTGTGAGATGGCTTCTGGATCCCTACTGGTCATCGCCCTGCTTTGCTTTCTGTTGCCATGATAAACACTATGGCCAAAGCAATCGGAGAGGAAAGGGTTTATCATACCTCATAGTCACCATCATTAGGAAGGGAATTACATAGGAACTTAGAGGCAGGAACTGGAACAGAGACCATGGAGCAGTGCTGCTTTCTGCTATCGACTGAATCGATAAGTTCATTTCATAACTTATCCAGTCTGCTTTCCTACAACTCAGGTAACCTGCCCAGGGGTCACACCATGCTGAGTGGCATGGGCGCACACTTCCACATCCACATTAATCAAGAAAACGCACCCCAGACTTGGCCAGACTGATGGAAGCATTTTCTCCATTGAAGTTTTTCTTTTCTAGGTGACTCTACCTAAATGAACCAACACATTCATCCCAATCCTTTCCCGTTTACTCCTGTGCCTTTTAAGATTAACGCCAGATGCTTCTAAAGTATATTGAGTTAAATAATTCAAGAGCAGAATTCATTTCTTTCCTGTGCACTTGTATTGGTGCAGGCAGGCTACTGAGGTATTAACTCTCTGTTTTCTATTTATTTTGCAGAAACCACATCCAGCTGGGGACACATGTTGAATTAGCCTTCAAACACAATCACCAGGCCTTCTTCACATAAACATTAATCTGACTTCACTATTCTAAACATGTACAATTAATATTTTTAGCTTATAGTAAAAAAGATTGTGCACTACACTGGCAAATTTTATAATATAGGGCCCATTTAGAATAATGTAGATTACATGAATTTTAACAATTTTAATTTTAGTATCTGTAAAGAATGTTGCTGCCAACCTAAACCTACTTCTCCCTCCCTGGGTACATACTCAGATTACTTTACATCCAGTTACCTTTTGTAGTTTGATAAAAACGTGAAAATTATCTTCAGCCAACCAAATGTGAGTGATGGAGTAGAAACACATTTGAAAAGTATTTTAGTCTATTCTTCTTGCTGATGAGACTCAATAACTTAAAAACAAAGTTAAACAAAGCAAACTAGATGTTTAGTTCTCACAGTTCTGGAAGGTGAGAAGTCATGTTGCAGTTCAGAGTACTGGCAGGGGTATTGTCTCAGGAGGGCTATTGTCTGGCTCTAAGATGGTTCCATGCTACAGGATCCCCCAGAGGAAACAGATGCTCTATCTACCACATAGTGGAAGACAGAGGGGAAAAAAGATGGAATAAGCAATTATCATGTTGAAAACAGTGGGAAGACAGTAAGGGCTGAGTGTTAGGGCATCACATGTGGAAGAGATAGATAGAAGGGAACAATGTCCACTCCATCAAGTCCTTTTACGGAGGCCCTTGTCCCACCAGTGAGGACTCCGCCCTCATGGTGAGGCTCTCAGTGTAGCGATGAAGTCCCATGACAATACTGAACAATCCGTTAAGAACAGAGCACTGAGCCTAGAGGAAGCAATGAGCTTGCTGCATCCTCTCTCCCCACACTCCAGTCTTTTACTTAAATACACTATTGAACAAGATTTCTTGAACATAAAAGAGCAGAAGCAGAAAGTGTCTGATTCTTTGGATCTTTATTCAGAGAGTAGCTGTCTTTCCCCCTGAGATACTGACTTTGGAGTTATTTGATCAAGAAATAAACCAATGAGTAGTGCTAAGCTAATTTGGGGTTATTTATTACAATAGCTTAGTTCCCATTCACTAACAAATATTAAACCTATTTATGGTGGATATAAATTAAATCATATCTCCAAATTAAATCATATCTCCATTCACATATGAATTTATCCTTATATCTTCATTCTCTCTCTCTCTCTCTCTTTCTCTCTCTCTCTCTCTCTCTCCTCCTCCTCCTCCTCCTCCTCCTCCTTCTCTCATATAATACATCCCAACCACATCTCCTATGTGTAGAACAAGAATGTGAAACACAATATCCAGTGGTAAAATTAGATTATCCATCTCTCAAGGCTTCATTTTATTTTAAGAAATGTCACACACATCCTAATTGGTCTTAATAAAAACCCAAAGCCAGATATTGGGGAAAATTCTTAAAGATCTAGAGAAGCAGAGGAACAATTCCCATCACTATTGAATCCTCGGGCCTAAAAGGGTAGATTTTGTCTCCGTGAATCCTCAGACAGAATGCTCTTAGTCCTCAGCCGAAAGGGAAGGGCAAAGGGGCCTTACCCCTGTCTCCTCCTGCCTTACATTCCGTTCCCTGCCCAGCCATATTACTTCCTGTCTCAACCTTCCTAGTGCTAGGATTAAAGATGTGTGCCACCATTGCCTGACCTCTAAGGCTAACTGTTGCTAGCTCTGTCCTCTGCTCTTCAGGCAATCTTAATTAGAATATAAACAATATATCACCACAAAGAAACTTCTTTTATTTTCTAGAACACATAAGAAATCACTGATTTGGACCGTTTTTCACCCTTACTACAAACAGCCTCCTGTGTTAAGTCTTCTCCATCCTGAGTTGGTACCCTTTTCTGCAATGTCCACACAAAGTCCTGCCCAAGCTTTATGGCCCACTGTTCCACTCATTGTCTTCCAGGCATGCTCACCAGGACAGGAATCATGTATAATTTCTCTGTGTACATGCTGTATCAGAATCTGACACGTAGCAAATATCAAATAAATGCCTACAAATGAATGAGTGCAAAAGCTGCACGAATGCTTTTAACTTTGGACCTATGAGAGAAAGAACTGGAGAGACTGGGGCTTGAAATCCCTAAATTTCCATTAGTGCCAAATAAAAACTGAGTCTGTGGCTGTGATTTATCAAAGCAGAGAGGATGGTAACCTGGAGGCTGTCTGGCATTCTACGATCTGTGAATTTTTTCACAATCCTATTTTTTTGCTTTGACAGTCTAGAACTAGTCATAGTGTCATAATTATCTATGACAAGTCAATGCTCCATATTGCAATTAACAGCCTCTGAGAGTCAGAGCATTTTTTTTTTAACTTTGCATTCTCTTAAGCTCAAGTAAGATGGAACTTACTGTCTCCTTATATTTCTTACTTTGGGTTCGATTTATTTAAGACCATTCATGACAGCCAGATGGTCCACACTAGTTTCAGACAATTTATCACAGAGCTCAGCTGTTGCATTAAATCTATTTCTTAAAGGAGAAAAGGCATTCATAATTTTAGCGGAAAAAGCAAGGGGATCCAGACCCACGCCATTGCCTAGATGTCAGCTCACAGATTCCTAAGGAGTTACATTATTTGTAGCATAATTGAGTGGCTCAGATCCACTTGGAATCCTGTGCATGTTAAAATCCCTCACTGAATTTTCTCGCCATCATTGGAGAAGTAGTTGTTTGGGTAGAGATGCACCCTCTTGATGTTCCCTTTTGCTGAGACCTTCTGTGTCACCTTCTCAGATATACATTCTATGTTCTGCATCGTGTCAAACCAGGGATGAAGCTAAGCTCTTTTTCAGTTCCCACCAAAGAAATAAAAGGGAGAAGAGGAGGAGGGGAGAAGGAAGGAAGGAAGGCAGAAAAAAGAAAAAAAACAACAACAGAAGGAAAGAAAAGAAAGACTAGAAAAAGTTTCTCCAAAAGTCTCAAAGCTGTACCCATAGCCTTGGCTTGCGTTCTCTAACACCCCTCATTGGTCCATTGGTCCCTTTATTTGTTATGCTTCGGCTTCATGTCTTCCCTCTGATGCTTCTCTCATACATTTTTTCTCTCTCTCTCCTCGATTTCTGCCTTATTTTCAACTCAGATCACAGTATGTATTGATGAGGGAATGTCTTTTTCTATGCTGTGAATAAAGGACTGTTTTGGTCATGGCAGGCACCGCAGGAGTAAATTGGAGCATAGGTAGGAGAAGGAGGGCAGAGTCAGACAGACACTATCCAACCCCCGTGGAGCAAGACGTAACGAAATAGGTGAGTCATGGGCCACGTGGCAAGACAGATTAATGGAAATGGGTTGAATTAAGATGAAAGAGCTAGCTAGCAATGTGTCATGTTACATTGTATGCCATTTGTTACTTGGGTTGATGTAGGCCTAGTAAGGGATTACTGAGAGAGAGCCAGCTCTTTACCCTCTAACACAGTGCAGTACTACAGTTAGGATCTTAAATGTTCCCCAAATGCCAGTTTATACCCAAAGTATCTCCTGAAGACTTGATCATCAGCCTATGATTTTCTAGGATGTGGTGGAGCCCTTAGGAGGCAAGGTCTTGTGAAAAGAATTGAGGTAATTATAGGTATATTCTTGAGCTGATTGGGCCAGCAGCAGCCCTTTGGTTTTTCTGTTTTCTAACTACCATGACCTGAACTTCCTCTTCTGTCATGATTCACTGTGCAGAGCACAGAATCAAGCAATTCTAGATCTAAACGTCTGAGATCAGGAACCCAAACTAACTCTTCCGCCTATCAAGTTTGTCTTAGTGACTGTCACAGTGACAGAAGTCTGATTAGCACATGGATTAAGAATACAGCAGCCAATAGTCTACCTTGTCCGCTTCCCTCTATCCCTTCTCCTTCCTATCCCAGCTTGGAAACAGATCACCTGTCTTCCTACCTTCTTCTAGCTGCTCTATTTAAAATCTGACAGATACGGAACAGTGGTGCCACACGCCTTTAATCCCAGCACTTGGGCTGGTGTATCTCTGTAAGGCCAGCCTGGTCTATGGAACAAGTTCCATGATAGACAGGGATACACAAAGGAATGTTGTCTCAAAAAAAAAAAAAAAAAAAAAAAACAACTGATGGCTCCATCTATACACCTAAGAATGGGACTCCAATATCCTGGTACAAATAAAATTAAGATTGTAATACCAGCTATTGTGTGGCCCCATGTAGAAAGCTAGCATATTTTTTCATAATGTTAAACATTCATTATGTTTGAACAGCTAGACATGAACTTTTAAGAAGTATTTTCCCATATAAGGGCACTGTTTATAAATTTTCACAGTATATTTGTCACTATAATCAAGAGATAAAGGGAGAAAGCAAGCATTATTTTATCTTTGTTGCTCATTTGAATTCACTGACGAGATGCCCTTGGCAAAGTTTAAGCAAAAAGTTGAGACCGACCCTGAGAAAGAAAAAAAAGAAGAAAAATTAGCCTTAGATATATTGTTTAGTAAGCTACATACAGAAATGTTCAATATTACATATTCAGTTAGAATTGGACATTTCCTAAGCAGTTTTAGATAATCTGAAATGGAATTAGAAACATCCTATCATAAGACTACATATAATATGTAAAACATTTTAATGTTCCTCTAAACTATATCATGCACATTTTAATCTTAAAGCTTGTTATTTCAAATTTTGCTAATACTTATATTAGTACAGCTATGTATCTCCTTTAAAAGTTCATAAACACATACTCCAGATGTGCTGGCTTCATTTTCCAGGCACCTGGTTGTGACAGATAGCTGAGTGTGTGGCCTCATGTAGGAGAAACATCTGGGCATCTGACTGCATTTTTCCCTATTCATCCAAAACTTTTGGCAGCTAGCTGCAGACAGATTGAAACTCTTCTTCTGAAACAGAAAAAGGAAGTCTCTGTCAGATGAATATTGACAAGATACATGGTGAATTTTGTCCCCAAGTCTCAAGTACCATCAGAAAATCATTTTCCAGATGCTAAGTTCTGATCTTTTTTAAGTCAAGATCAAGAATACTCAGAATAAAACACTAAAAAAAGGCATTTAGTAAAATGTTAAATCCTGGCAAAAGTTTTCAATTACAGATAAAGTTACAGAATGGCACACAGGGAAATAAATATGTGAATATTGACTATTTGATGTCTGAAATTAATCCTCATGACTTGTTCGCACTTCATGATTGCAGAAAGAATTAAAGTCAACTATTATCTTTTAAATGTACAAAGGCTTAACTTTACATATGTCAATTTATTCTAAATAATAATTTAATAAATATAATAATAAATTATTTATAATAAAAATTGGAATACTCTATATTGTCAGTAATAAATGTATAAACTAAAAGATTTCATGGCCAGGGATAGTGACAGAAGCCAAAAGCCCAGAACACAGTAATGAAGGCAGGATAATTATTTTGAAGCTAGCTTGAGCTATACAGTGAGTTCAAAGCCATATTAAACTACATTGCACGACCAAATCTCAAAAAAAAAAAAAAAAAAAAAAAAAAAAAAAAAAAAAAAAAGAGCTTGGGATAAAGCTAAGTGACAAATGGCTTACTTAGCATGCATGAAATCCTGCGTTAAATTCTCATAGCCACAAAAAGTTGTACAATAAATAACATTAGTAATCAGAAGTGAATTCTATAGAACATGCTTGTAGGGGACCTGAAAATTATGTTATTACCTTCCCTAACCACAATCACATTTAAAAAATAACCATCTGTTTACATAGCACCAGAGATCAAATTTAAGGTGAGAGAAGTCTGTCTGAAAAGGGGCACCAAGAAGGAAATCTTAACAAACAAAAGGACAGCAAAGCCACCTTCTTAACCTAGCCACAGGCCTGCAAGGTGGGATTCAAGGCATTGTTTAGTCTTGTATACCACACACCCTCCACATTTATGCCTTTACTTATATTATTGTAGTACCAAGTCCACCTATCACTAACGTCCTGCCAGAAATTCTTAGATACCCAGCAGCCACTTTCCACATAATTGACTCAGAGGTTTGATATTATATAGGCCAGTAGCTCAAGCACATTACTCTCCAGCTCTTACACTTAAATTAACCCATCATTCTTATCTATGTTTGGCCACTTGGCTTGGTCATCTTTGCTTAGTCCAGCACTCTCATCTTGCTACCTCTGCATCTAGCTGGTAACTGCTTCTCTGCCTTTCCTCTTCCAAGAATTCTTCTAATCTGGTCGCCCAGCTTCTGCTTCCTGCCTAACTACTGACCAATCAGTGTTTTATTAAAGCAATGCCAGTGACAAATCTTTACAGTATATTAGAGTTATACAAGCACAACCCCTGATCTTCTCCTGCCATAGAACTTGGGTCCTTCAGTTTCTAGTCTTCTTTCATGTTCTTACTCCTCTCTAATCTTCTTCTAAAACATGGTCAAAACCCATCAGGCATTTCATATTTCATCTGTTAGTGGAACTGTAGTCTGCATGTACAGGTTCATCACAAATATCCTGTTAATGCAATTAAGCAAAAACAATTGCACACTTGGTAGTAACAAACCTTTAAAAATATAGATAAGAAAAACAGGAGCAAAATTTCTAGAACAAGTATAAAAAGATTAATAATCAAATTATTCTTTAGCACCAATGTATATTTTTGAAGTATATGTGGGTGTCTTATTCTTGCACGACATGCATGCTTAGTGTTCACTGAATTCATAAGACAGCACCAGGTCCCTTAAAACTGGAATTACAGACAGTTTTGAGCAGCCATGTTGAGAACTGAATCTGGGGTCCCTGAAAGAGCAGCCAGTGCCCTTACTAGCTGAGCCACCTCCCTAGGCCTACAAATTGTACTCTACCTGATAAGTTGAACGCTCAAATTTATGTAAAAAGCTTGCCTCAATTAAAACAATCTTCTATTTTCAAAACTCCAATTCATACTAATATTGCACACAAGGAAGCAGTTCTACTGTATGTGTCACCAAAATCTGCTACCTAACAACATTTATATGCCATATGCCTTACTAACAAACAGCACATGTGTTACAAAGCACATGCCAGAGAAATCAGACATTTCTTTAAAAGTAAATTAAATCGTTTAAGAAATATTTCTCCAATGTTTGTTGAAAAGTTTGGGGGGGTTTGCATTTTTTTTAATCTTTTTGTTTTTAATACTAAAATAACAATACATGGCTTCCCGAAAACAAATATATAAGGTGTTCTTTTGGTGCGCTCTCAGAGAGATCTTCAGGGCCTGATGGTGGCAGTAATCAAACTGATAATGTTAATGACAGTAATAATGTTCAAGCTGGTGAGATGGAAAATCTCATTTTTGAAATGACTTCTTTCAGATTGTCATTTTTTCTTTTTCTTCTTTTCATTTCCCATTAGTAATAATAGGTGGAGAATCACAAATAATTTCAAACTGCATTATGCTCCTTGACATGAAGGACCAAGACTGAATCTCAAATCACCAGTCTGCAGCCAAGGTGTCATGACACACTCATTTTTCTCGTACAGCTGGGGAGTACTTCAAGACTGGGCTTAGTGTGCAATGTAAATAGATACTAATAGAAAGAGTATTAAATCATGATTTTAAAGAAATAGCATATCTGAGGTTCCACAACAAACTGTACAACTTTCGTTTATTTGCTTCCAATTTTGGTCTCCTAAGAGTGGGGAAAATGAACAGATAACTGGTATATTAAAAATTATAAAGGATACTTTTCTGTTTTGTCCACTCCGTGGTCTCATGGTGACAAACTTTCATGTATCCTCACTTCAAATGCTGTCATCTCAGGAACAAGGAGCTTGCACCAAAGTCTGTCTGAACCTAAGTGAGGCAATACATTTCTTTCTCATTGACACAATGGGTACAAAAGCCTTTTGTCAAACCTACATCCTAAATTTGTTTGCAAAATAAAGTCACCATAGAATCCTGATAAAACTGTGCATTTTAAATTGCCATATATAAGAAACAAGATCAGAGAGCCATCATATAGACATTTATTGTATAAATTAGATATAAGTCATGAATCTAAAAACACAATTAAAAATTCTCCATTATAGCAATGGTGATACTTTCAACATTTTCTCTCTTCAAATTATTTTTCCTGTGGCTGTGGGTTGTGGAATAAAAGCTGAAAAGGGCATCCAAGCATTCAAGAATATGTAAAAATGAAAAGGGAGACATTTGGTTATACTAATACCTGCAAGACGTTGGCAGTTATTTGCTGCACACTTGATAGAGAAATGCCATTTTTGATTCACACTGGGAAGAACATGGGAAAAGTGTAGAAAGAAAATATGACAATGTCAAATCCACACAAATGGCTAAAAGTATAAAGTGAGGAAAATGTGATTGGGAAGAAAGGGGATCAAGAAGCCCCTGGGTGTCAGACAAGATGGAAATAGAGAGGCTGGGCTGAGTGTTTAACCTTAAGGGGTCTAGGAATTGAAACCTTCATCCAAAAACTCAATCAAAGGGAATGTTACAGGGCAACTGACTCATTAATAACACACAAAAAGTGCTGAGCTCTCGGATGAAGCCAGTTCAAGGACAGAGTCAAGCTGCCAGTCCCCTGTAAAGGCACTGTTATGGATCCATAATGAACTCACCTAGCAGAAAGAGTATGGAATTCTTCAAGTACTCCGGGTTTCTCATGTCCGTCCCTCGAAGACCTCATTATCGACTGATGAGCTTGTCTGAATCACCTGTTTGCTTTATGCTTTGGAAGCAAACATGGTTATGCCTGGGCTGATTTGGGATTCCAACTTTTCATTTTTAGTGTTGCTTGGTTAACACATGAATCCTTTCAGGATACTCATGAAAAAAGGTTACTCTTTCTTCTTTTGTTCCAATGTTTTTTTTCCAATGTCCCTGCTCCCCACTAGAAGTCATTTTCTCTAGAAATTTCCCCCACCTTCCATTAGTGGAACAGGCTAATTACTGCATATCAAAGAAAAAGGCATGCACGGCTGTCTGGCTTCACCACTTCCACACAATGGTGCAAAAACGCAGCTCAACAGTCCAGTGAACTGTCAGCTACAAAAGTAATTGGAACTCAGGGGTCCGCCTGCAGTCCTGATGGTGGGAGCCATTCTTCTGTTTTGTTAACATGGAAATAGCCCTGGGGAGATGAGAGTTTAGAGTTTGTAAAGATTCTTTATAATTTTTTTAAGAAGCTGCCATACTCTTACACCCTCCTAAGACATTTTTTTTTCAATTACACATTAAATGACTTGGCATTTGGGGTAATGTTATCTAGTGTTAATTCACCTGTTAGGAAATTGCCTCTCTCCAGAACCTGGGGTTAATAGAGTGCAGAAGACCATTCTTATCAAGGGGTGGGAGAAAGGCGATTAATTTACACTATAAATTAAAACATAGAAAATGGAAAGGAAATAGACTGAGTACTGGCCTTGCTCCGGAAAAGCTATTATGTTTTGTTGGATTTTTTCTGTTTTTAATTTGTTATTTTTATCCACGTTAGCAGGCCTCTAATCACTCCAGGCATAACACACAGCATGAATGAAATGATACATGAAAGAATATGCTTCAGGAAGCAAAATTAATTGACATGGTGGGGAATGTAGACACAGGGTCCATGAAGTTAGAGCTGTGTGATTTCTAGTCACATCACAGGAGAATCATTTTTTCTGGTTAATCTTTGCAAATGCACATTTGAAAAAGAAAACTATACAGTATTAAGTGGCCTTGTTGATAAAAAGTAATCCTCTTGGTCATACCTTACCTTTAATAAAAACCCTGAATTGAATCACAATAGATTTTTATTGATCAAAATTCCTTGCAAGGAAATGTAGGTCAGAGGATGGCTTACAACATGTGGACATTCAAGTGCTGGTTTATGGACTACTATTGGCTCTTTAAAGTCTCTGGTGAGCTAACAGTAAACCCTAAATGAGCAGCTGAGGACAGGTACAGAGGGTATTCACGTTCACTGCCATTTCAGGAGCCAGGCCCTGGTCCTACTCCACCAATCTAGAAAGGAGTGCCTTGTTACAGGCACAATTTTAAACTAATCATTTGCTCCCTCAGCTCTCAATTTCCAGCATCTATAACTCTGTGTTAGGCATCTTCCCAGAGCATCAGAGTCAGATGATCAAGTCAGACTCCTTTCCCTCATCAGTGCTAGTGGCACTTCCTTTTTCCTGGTTTTTTTTCTTTTAAGACACTAACAAAGGTATCCCAGCACATTAATTTAGCCTAACTAGCAACTGCTTACTGTGTAATTGATCAAGTGTTCAGCACCCACAAATTCTGTAGCCTTGAGCCTATTATCTAATTTCTTAAACTCTAGTTTCCTCATTTGTAAAACTGGGCCAGTTACGGTCTCAGAAGATGAATAAGATGTACTCAAAACACCTATACCAGTAACTCATTAAGTATTAGATACCCCAGGGCCAAGCAAAATATCTGCCACATGAGGAGGGTTAAATGCATGATTGTTGAATAGATTAGATAAAGAAAGACAAATTATCCCAGGTTGTTATCACTACCTAACGTGCCAGAACAAGCCCCTAATCAAGTCGCAATTATTTTATGCATAAGATATCCCATAAGCATCAACACAGTTTCTAGAACAGCGTGGCAGTTTAGACCAGTTCAGATTCCTCCTGAACATGCATGGAATTCACAAATGGAAATTCGGAATGCTTTCAGCAAGCCATCTTATGTAGTCAGCCATGCTGCTTCTAAAGACATAGACTCATTCTCATGAGGACTTCTGAATAACTTGAAGTTAGTTGACTTAATTCACTCTTCAAGACACATTTGAAAATTATGGATTAAATGACTCATCACTGAGAATAATGAACTACTATAAAACAAACCCCCAAGAGTATGGTTAAGAAACCCCAATTATTTTTAAAGTATTTAAAAATGGAAAACTTAAAATATCCTTGATAAATTTGAAAAGTTGCTGAGTCAGTGGGTCAGCACAATAAATGTGGAGAAAATACAGAGAGATAGAGAGAGACAGTGTTAAGGAGAGAGGTCTAGATAGAAGAATAGTCTTGAGGAAAATGATATTTAAAAAAAAAAAAAACAACAAAATAGCAATTGAGAAAAAACTACATTACTTTAGAAGAATGTAACTTTACAAACACCATGGCCTTCCAAACTTGGTCTTCTTATATTTAAAATGAAAGTGATCTACTAAAGCCTGGTGATGCAATTCTACTATATGAGAAGCTGAGCCAGGAGGACCTTGTGATTCAAAGCCTCTACGGTCTAGAGTATATTCAAGATACGCCTGGGAAGTTTTGTGAGACATTACCCACAAAATCCCTCCCTAAAGAATAGACACGTGAAAGAGTGTGTTCATACAGACTACAACAGGAGGTTCAAATGAACAAACCAAAACTGCGTGTATCTACTGAGTAAATCTCAGAACAACAATGTTGAAATGAGAAAGTATATTGTTGGGTTGTTGTGGTGCTGGGAAAACACAAAAACATGGACTAATAAATACTAAAACTGAGATGATGGTTTGCTCAAGAACACAACTGGGAGGGAGTACACAGATCCTGATAATTGAGGCAAATTTTGCAGAGTGACACACGGGCAGGGTGTACACACAGGCAACACCACGAAATTCATCTGGTAGACAAGACTTGGTAGCTTTGAGTTACCATCTGTTAAATGGTGACTAATCACCAAGCTCCTTTCAAACTCAATGATTCCATAACATTGTGTTTGGCAAATTTATAAAGCCGGGCCATGCTAACCAACTAGTCTCTCTGACATAGGAAGAAAACAGTGCAAAGAAAGAATACTGCGAAGTGGCCAGCACCAAGATAATAATGTGGTACTGGCAAAAGAGTGACCATGCATGTCAACGTAATAAGTCTGGGATTCTAGAAATTAACACTGGTTCTTAGGTTAACTGATTTTCAACCAATGTGCCAACAATTCTGACAAGAGTACTCTTTTCATCAAGTGATACTAGATCATCTTGATATTCTCAGGTAAAGGAATGTTGTTGAGTTGATATCTCACCCAATGAAAAATGTAGCTCAAAATAGACCATAAATTAGACATCAGAACTAGAAATGAGTCTCCTAGAGAGCACTTTTACTCTGGGAGTAAAATTTTTGTGGCCTTGAACTAAGCAATGTTTTCTTAGATACAGCACTAGCATCAGAGACAAGAGAGAAAGTAAAAGAAATTTCATCAAAATTTAAAACCTCTGTGTTTTAAAAGATGCCATCAAGAAGGGAAAATGGCAACACTTGGACTCAGAGAGCACATTTGTGAATCATTCCTTTTGATTCTAGAATACAAAATGAGAGTTAAAATCTGCGTTTAAAACTATTTTTGAAATCAGCCAAGTATGAGTAGACATTCCGTTATATAAAAATACCATGTAATTCATATACAAGAAACAAAGAAATATAAAAAATAACACTCAATTTTATTAGTCTCTATGGAAATGAAAAACTAAAGCCATAACTACTAATATACCTACAGAGAAAAATAACAATTTGTGACAGATGGACAATCTGGAACCTCATATGCATCCAGGAACACAAAGAAGTACAGTTTGGTTCTCAAACAGTTACGTATGCTTTACCATGTGACCTAGCCTCCTCACTACTGCTATAATAACCACTTTGACAACAATAACAGAAAGCACCATAACAAAGAGAAGGTTTATTTGGATCATAAATTTGTGTTACAGTCCATTGCTGAAGGGCAACAAGGCAGAAACTCTGCAACTAGTCACATCACATCCACAGTCAAGAGCAGAGAGGGAAAATGCAGAGATTCTTGCTTTCATGCTCACTCTCTTTATGCTCAGCTAGTTTTCCTTACTCTCATATGTTCTAAAATTGAGCTAATGGAGAGGTATCTTTAGTCGGGCCTTCCTACATCATTCTACAATCAAGATGATCCTTACAGACATTTTGCAGGACAGCCAAAGCTGAGCAACTCCTCCACTAAGGCTCTCTCCTTATACTGTAGCAAGGTGAGAATTAAAAAAAATACCTCATCACCTGAGGACTGTGCAGAGGTCTGTAGTCTGGACCACTACCTGGGACCATGTTGGTATCTGAGGACCAAGCTGCCAAGGGGGCCATGCTATCTGAATGGTCTGCACTGCCTCCTGGGGCCATGGTGACAGACAGGCTGGGCTGCTGCCAAGGACCATATCTGGATCCATGGCCCTACCACTCCAACATCCTCTCCCTTTATGCACTGTTGGAGCATGTGAAGGGAATGAACCTACAGATCCAAAACAGCAGCATCTTCATGACACAGGACAACAGCAGAATATCCATGAGGAGCCTCAGTTAAAGCCCATTCTCAGTGGGGTAGCAGAAGCCAGGGGCCTTAAGTCAAACCAATGACTCCTGGCAATCAACATCTGCAGGTAAAAACGAATAAACTAAAGGGTAGATGATGTGACTCAGTGGGCCACATTTCAACTTCCATGATGAAATTCTTTGTTTCATTTGTTTAGTTTTTTGTTTGTTTGCTGATTTGTTGATTGGTTGCTTTTTACTCTTTTTTTAGGTGTGTGTGTGTGGGGGGTAGGGGAGTTGTAGTAAAATGTTTCTTGCCCAACCTAGTTCTGAGGTTTGAATCTGAAGTCCCACAGCTGCTTAGCCCCAAATAAACATATGTAGACTTTTATTAATTACAAGCTGATTGGTCTATGGCTCTGGATTATTACTTGTTAACTCTAATACTTTTAATCAACCCATATTTCTACTTATGTTTATCCATGTAGTTTGTTATCTTTTAGCTTAGTGCATCATTATCATTCCGTTTCCACTCTCTCTCTTGCTAGCATCTCTGCTCTGCTCTTCCACTTCCCAGAATGCTCCTTGTCTGGTTACCTACTTCTACTTCCTGTCCAGCTACTTGACTAATCAGCATTTTATTAAACCAATATCTACAGTGACAAATATTGACAGTGTACAAGAGTATAATACCACAGCATTCCCCCTTAAGAAAAACAACAAAAACCCCAAATCTAATCTCCTTTGTATATATTTTTTGACCATTATCTATAACAACTTGTAAACAATACTCTAAACAAAGACAAACATCCATAATCCACTTATTTGGGAATGTAGATGTAGTTCTCTAGACTATGTCCTGCTAATTGAGGGTATTGGTAATAGTATGGGGATCCTGATAAAATTCAGGATTATGGTCAAGTCCTGACTGGAGTATTCTGTGAATCTTGCTCATCTCAACCAGTCTTCTTGAAGCTTTTCTGGATGCAGAGCTCAGAGGACACTGCTCTGAAACATTGGATCATCTGGGTTATTTGTTCCCATTAGAGATTTTTCAGGGGTCTTTCTTGATGAAACCTTATTTTCTTTAACCTGTAATAAATCTACAGCCTCTCATTTTCTGTGGAAATAAAAACAAAACCTTTTTTCCAAAGTAACATATCTTTTGACTTCAATTTTGAAGCCCAGGCATTTACAAAATACATAGGCTGGATAAATTCAGCAGCTTTTATAATAAAATGACTTTTATCTGCTGTTGCCTCTTCCTTTACAGTCAAAAACCTCAAAAGCAGCATAATAACATACAATATTCAGACTCTCCATGTAATTTCCATCTTTATATGGCTTATTCTTTTTTTACCTCTATTTCTTTTTAAAGAACTTTGCTCTCCAAAATCTACTTATTTTTTAAACATATATAAACTATTTAGAGTTTTTTTTTTTTAAATCTGTATCTGCCTTTACTGTTTATCTCCTTTTCTGATCACACCATTAATTTGCTAAGGCATCGCTAGGATTAAAGACTAGGTTATGATGGCTTGCTCTACCCATATGCTCAGTCTTTGAGAGCTTAGCTTCATGGCAAGGGTATTAGTAGGAATCATGTTTACCACCGCAACTCTGGAAAGTTTTAGGGTCCACACTGCCATCAAGTAGAGTACTGCCACCTGCTGTTCATAAACTTCATATAAGTGTTTAGCAGCATGGGCTCTTAAAAGGGTCAAGGTTTTTGCCACTAAAGCTGAGTCAGGAAGCCATTCTTAAAGGAGCCATGCATCTGCTTGCTGCCAGCAAAGACAGCCCTCCCAAGAAAATACTGTTACCAAGAAGCCATGCTTGACTCTATTCTTTTTTTCCTGTACAAACAGAAACATTAAATCTGTCATACGCAGCTCGTTCTTATACCAAGGCTCTTGTGAGATTTTGGGAACCTGACACATTATAGCTCATGCCACAGACCACAGTGTCTCTGTACTATGGCCCACTTGAGAGATATAACTAGGAAGCTGTTTTGGGCTCCCTTTAAAAATATTTTTAAAGCTTTCTCAAGTCTATGTGGATTATGTCCTATGTTGGGCACTATTTTTAGTAAGAAGTTTATAGCCCACTCTATCCCTGAGGTGTGAATCTGCAGCTTCACAGTTGCTTAGCCCTAAATAAACATACAGAGGCTTATATTAATTAAAAGCTGATTATTCTATGGCTCAGGCTTATTACTTGCTGACTCTTATACTTTCAGTCAATCCATATTTATATTTATATTTATATTTATATTTAGTCATGTGGCTTGCTACTTTTTTGCTTAGTACAGCATTTTCATCCCATTTCTTCTTTTTCTTGCTGGCATCTCTATTCTCTTCTTCCACTTTCCAGAATTCTCTTAGTTAACCTTAGTTTCTGTCCAGCTACTTGACAAATTAGTATTTTATTAAACCAATATTTACAGTGACAAATATTGATGATGTATAAGAGCATAGTCCCACAAAAGGGGATCATCACTCAGCTCTCAAATAAATTACACACAGAGGATTAAAGACTAAATTCTTACTTATACATGCCTGGCCTTAGCTTGGCTTGTTTCTTACCAGTTTTTTTTTTTTTTTTTTAATCTCATCTGCCTTTTGTAAATGTTCCAGAGCATAAACAACTGTAACACACCTTCATAATATTGTATGAAATTTATTTGTTTTGGTTTTCTTTTAAATTGTACTTTGTTTGCAGGAGAGGTTGCAAGGGCAGAGGCTGGATATGAGGGCATGAAGAGATAAGGGGATCATAATGCATGATGTAAAATCTACAAAGAATCAACAAAAGTTAAAAGAACTTAAAAAACAAAACCAAAAACTAATCATCACATAATGGAATGTAAACTGGTATAACTATTTGGGAAAACAGATTCACAGTTTCTAAAAAGTTAAGTATACATTTACTATATTGCTCAGTAATTCCAATCTTGGGAGTATTCCCCAAAGAACTAAAAACACACATGTACAGTGAATCCTGTATACCATTGTTTGTAGCAGCCTGTTTGTAACAGCCAGATATAGGTAACTCAAATGTCAACCAAGTATTGAGTGAATAAACAAATACAGTACGTTCCTGTGGAGATATCTGAGAAGTTTCTGCACCCCAATATTAAGCTTCTCCACTGACAGAGCAATTCAAATCAGACTGAATCAAATCAAATTAAGAAAAAGCCCAGGTCTTATGGGTAAAGCACTCCAGGACGATTTTCCATTCAGCAGAGAGGAGACAGGAAGACAGATAAAAAAAAAAAAAAAAAAAAAAAAAAAAAAAAAAAAAAAAAAAAAAAAAAAAAAAAAAAAAAAAAAAAAAAAAACCACGTGACTGCTTTCTAGGGGGCAGTTTAAATACCCTTTGGGAGTGGTCTTGAGCATCTCTAGGGGAGGGTTTTCTTTGTTTGTTCGGTTTTCTAAGATTAGACACACTTTGGGGGAGAAATGTGAGGGAGGGACCTGAGATGGAGCTTCCATCAGAACATTCCAGACCTTTGGGTATATGGATGCCAGGGGCTAAGTTGAAGCTTCCAACAGAACAGTATCATTTAGCCACCAAAAAGCAGTTGAATACTGATGCATATAACAATGATCAAATTAAAAATACTGAATTTCTTACAAGAAGTCTGACATAAATAATTGTTCTGAATTTGATTTGCCTTCCCACCTGGGTTAATTAGTTTTGCCAACTTGACACTAACTAGAGTCATCTAGGAGGAATAAACCACAACTAATAAATCCCTTCATCAGATTGTCCTGTCTACAAGTCTGTAGGGCCATTTTCTTGATTGACGGCTAGTGTAGGGTGGACCATCCAATTGTGTATGGTGTCACCCCGGCTTGGTGGTCCTGGGTGCTATAAGAAACTAGCTTGAGCAAGACCTGGAAAGCAAGCCAGTAAGCAGCACTGCTCCATGGCCTCTTCTTTTGTTCCTGCTTCTAGTTTCCTGCCGTGAGTTCTTGCTTTGGCTTCTCCTGATGATAGATGTAACCTACATCAATCCTTTCCTCCCTAAGTTAATTTTAGTCACGGTCATATTTATCACATCAGTGGAAAGCAACCTAGGATATCACTGTAATTTATCATTTGAAATCCTATTCCAGACTCAGGCATCCTGACCTCCTTCCTGGATATCACCGAAATTTATCATTTGAAATCCTATTCCAGACTCTGGCGTCCTGACCTCCTTCCTGCGGCCCCGCTGAGATGACTCTGACTTGACCCACCGGTTCTGCCCACGTGCCCTGCTTGCAACACCATGGTGGCGTACTGGCCGCAGGCTGGATTCAGCTACATCTGGTTCTCTCAGATCTGTGCCAAAGCAGTGAGGGATGCCCTGAAGACCAAGTTCAAAGCAAATGCTGAGAAGACCTCTGGCAGCAGCATAAAAACTGTGAAGGTGAAGAAGGAGTAGCTGGCCCTAACTGAAGCATGAACTGCTGAATCGGCAAGGTGAACACATGGGTACCTGTTACGGTAGCTGGAAATCAACCTCACCTCCTGGGGACAGAACTTCCCTTGTTGATAAATTGACTATGCCAGTAAATTAATATGGTTCACCCTGAAAACAAAAGAAAAAAGAAAGGAAGGGACGGAGGGAGGGAAGGAGGGAGGGAGGGAGGGAGGAAGGGAGGAAAGAAAGAAAGAAAGAGAGAGAGAGAGAGAGAGAGAGAGAGAGAGAAGAAAGAAAGAAAGAAAGAAAGAAAGAAAGAAAGAAAGAAAGAAAGAAAGAAAGAAAGAAAGAAAGAAAGAAAGAAAGAAAGAAAGAAAGAAAGAAAGAAAGAAAGAAAGAAAGAAAGAAAGAAAGAAAGAAAGAAAAGAAAGATAGATCCTCCTACTCCACGCTGGGATGAAGGTGATTGGCTTCTGCTCATGAATGAAATTCATGAAGAGGACCTCAAGAGTTCTGTTCTTTTCATTCTGTAAACACACAGCACCAAACCCTGCCATCTGGGCTCTCCCAGGAGGCTTAGGCATCAAATCAGCTGGTACCTGATCTTTGGCTTCTCACCCTCTACAATGGTGAGAATTTAACTTCTTCTGTTTATGAGATACACTGTATATTTTTATGAGATACACTGTATATTTTTATGAGATACACTGTATATTTTTATGAGATACGCTGTATATGTTTATGAGATACGCTGTATATGTTTATGAGATACACTGTATATGTTTATGAGATACACTGTATATTTTTATGAGATACACTGTATATGTTTATGAGATACGCTGTATATTTTTATGAGATACGCTGTATATGTTTATGAGATATGCTGTATGTTTATGAGATACGCTGTATATGTTTATGAGATATGCTGTATATGTTTATGAGATACGCTGTATATGTTTATGAGATACACTGTATATGTTTATGAGATACACTGTATATTTTTATGAGATACACTGTATATGTTTATGAGATACGCTGTATATTTTTATGAGATACGCTGTATATGTTTATGAGATATGCTGTATGTTTATGAGATACGCTGTATATGTTTATGAGATATGCTGTATATGTTTATGAGATACGCTGTATATGTTTATGAGATACGCTGTATATTTTTATGAGATACGCTGTATATTTTTATGAGATACACTGTATATTTTTATGAGATACACTGTATATTTTTATGAGATACACTGTATATTTTTTATGAGATACACTGTATATTTTTATGAGATACACTGTATATTTTTATGAGATACGCTGTATATTTTTATGAGATACACTGTATATTTTTATGAGATACACTGTATATTTTTCTGAGATACACTGTATATTTTTAACAGCCTATATGAACTGCAACTGTCCATATTACATGATTCAAAAAATATTAAGATCCCACAATAGATAAACCTATTTTTTTTTAATGTAGAGTTATGATTTTCAGAGAACAAGGGAAGGAACAGATGAATGACTGCGGCTGGGTACAAGGTACTTTTTGAAGTGATCAAAATGCAATAAAATTAAATGCTACAGCTCTCAGTATTCCAAAAGAAACTAAACTGTGTTGGGTCATGGCATTCATACCTCTGTACTGACATGTAAAGATTTAAGGAAGAAAATTTTAGTACTCATGTTTAGGTTTTACAAAGAATAGTTTAAATGTCATAATTGCTAGGATCAGTAGACTTTTCTTGGGAAACTTAAAAAAACAAAAAAAAAAGGTTGTTGTTTCAGGAAGACTTCAGAGGAAGATATGTTGCAGCCTTACCTGCCTTGATGGCTTTGGACATTTTTCATCAGAAGGCTTACAATCCAGTGATGTAGTTTTATGACATTTCTCCTAGTTTTATTTAATAATGAACCCAAGAGTTCTATTACCAAATATTGATTTTCCTTCCATTTCCCTCCTAGGCTTTATGTCTAAATACAAAATATATCCCCTTTCTCATGTGATTTGAGGAAAATCCTTCATGTAAATCAAATGTGGTAATGTTATAGCCTGTCATTATAATGGAAGGAGTGAGATGCTACAAACAACTGGAAACTATTTATAGCTAAGCCTACCTGCCTTCCTCCCTTTTACTTGTTAGAAATAACTCCAAATGCACTCTTCCATTACTTTTGAGGCAAAAGCCCTAAAAAACCAATGTGTATAAGCACCTTTTCTTCTTGACCTGCCGTCCTCAAGAGGAAGAGCCATATGCTGCCGTGTGCTGCTAAGTCCTGTCCAAGACTGGCCTGGGTCTGGGTGGAATCTGCTCTCAGACTTGGCATGTATGAAAACATTGCATGTGTTCCACGGGATTCTTTCCATTCTCTTTAGGTCTCCCTCATGCATCAATTGATAAAAATATTCTATACCTGTTTCCTTTAAAAGGGAAAAGAAAGGATTTTTTTTTTGTAAAAGTAAAATGAAAATAAGAAGCCAGAGCTCTGAATTGCCACAACTCCATTCATATCTGAGAGATGAGAGGTTATTGAATCCACTTATTCTTCCTGTTCTAATGGCCCTGGGTTGGAGAATGGGTAAATTTCCATTACTCCTGTACTCAGGAGTGACTGAGGGGTAGAGCTGGGTACTGGTGTGGGCCACATAGTCAACATTGCTGTGTGACAAAATCCCAGTCTTTCAACATTACAGGCACACTTCTCCAGCACCTTTTTACTTTCATTTTTAGTGATTTTCACTATTAATGCCTTTCCCTTTGGGAAATTTTGTGGGGGTTTTGGTAAAAGGATTAAAATGTGAACAATAGTAGCCTCTCTAAAAAAATAATTCTTTGGAAAAAAAAATCTCAACTACCACTGATGCAGAAATTCCATTGTGCCTTCCTAATTTCACCAAGAACAGGAATGTTAGGGATTTACTAGACACATCTGATCCCAAAGATGAAATACCTACAATTCAGATCCAGATCCTAAGGCCATTAAGGTCAAGAGTTCAGTTAATAAATAGAGAGAAATCAGAATGGTACAGATAATGAGAAAAAAGTAAAACATAAGGACCTTCCCTTTTAGGAGCTTTATGAGGGAAACAAGCCCATATAATAAGGCTGAAAAATTATAGTGTAGTGTCTGCTCCCAAGAAGTCCTTTTGCAAAGGTCAGGAATTTGGATAACAGTCTCCATTCACTTTGGGAACTAGAGGAAGTTTCCTGTTTGATCAAAGCAGTCATTCTTATCCCTAGCAAAAGGAACTTGTAGCCCTTCCTTTAGCAAATGACTTGTATTCATTCTCAAGGTCAGTGCTAGATCCATCAACTCCTGATCTCAAGCCACACCCCAGCTCACATGCCCTTTGTCTCCCATTTTGTCTCATGTGCAGCTACACAGTATGAAAAGTGCGATCTTTTCCCAATTAAAGGAAAAGCTGCTGGCAACCTATCTGATTCACCCTCAGTTCATGTCCTGTCCCCACCCCTGCCAACTCCACATATCTCTTTGGGAACTGAACACCCTCACCTCCACCCCTCTGAGCAGGTCTCCAGCAGGTGCCAAGATTTAATCTTCATAAATGGATATGTCGCTTCTCACAACAGTCTTCTAACATGACCCAAACACCTTCTCCCATCTACTCCCATCTCTCTAATGTACTTTTATTAAAGCGGTCAAGGGTGTTGGAGAGATAGGTATTAACAGGTGTTGCAGTGCCCAGGAGCTAGAAACAGAGTCCTTATCTTGGCCTAAGATAGGAAATCAAAGGCCCTGTTACTACTTTCTCAGTCTTTCTTAGAAATATAATTTAAGTAATGTATCATGTTTTTCTGAATACATCATTTGACAAACAGGTTTATTCTTTTGTTCATGTCATACTTTGAACTGAGCATGTTGGGAAGGGCTTGACTTTTATCTTCTCTTCTAAATAAAGGAAATATTAATCCACTGAGACAAACTTCCCCCAGTCTGACTGCAGTTCACTGATTTCCTTTGTTATCTTCCCAACATTTCAGTGTTGGAACATTTTAAACAGTACTTTAATATTCTCTCCATCTACATGGCAGAGTACCAATTACCACATGTTTGGGATCTTCAGAATTGCCATTGGTCCTGAGTATTAGACTCAGATGTATTAGCCCCTTGATGATCCCATTGGACCAAGAAATAGATTCCTTAGATGACTGATGTGTGTTGCTATGACACAGCCTGTCAATCCTGATTAATGTGAGCCCAAATTCGGGCACTCTATGAAAAGGGTGCTTCATTTGAACAGTATCAAGAATGACTATTGTTTAGGAAGGAATTAAGAGACACATTCAGGCTAGATTATAAAAACTGAGCAAATGTAGAAATTTATATCTTTCTGAGTGGGAGAAAAGAATAAAGAATGCATTAAAGTACCAAAGAATGTGTTTAAGCATGCAGTATAAATGTTTAGATCTCATAGCCATTGGAACAGAATGCCTTGTGCAAGATTCATTAAAAACAAAAATGCAGAATCCACTTCCAATAACTCAAGGCAACAAAGGAGATGTTTAAAACAACATGGAAAAAGTGGAGGTGCTTTAGTACTCAAAGTCTCTGAGGCTCAGAAAACACTGTGACCCAGACCTGAGGAAGCAAGTGGAAGTACATTCTGCAAGCATTTATTTAACTTAACTTCTTTTGACACCTGTCTTTCATTCCACAGAAAGGCATTCTCATCTTCTATTTACTTTTTTTTTCAGTTCCAGCCACAGATGGGTTAATTTCAATTCCAGTGCTTAATCCTAAAGAGATAGCTTCTGTTCTGGTCCCAGCCTGGTCAGGCTTCTTCATACTAATTAACCACAGTCCAGAAAGCTGGGTCACAGGGTACACACACATCTAAAGGGAGTAAATTCAGTGAAGCATGGCTCTCCTAGAATGTAGAATGCCAGGTAGCTGAGACAGGCTCTTGGCAATTGTGTATTTATAAATTGTAGATGAGTTAGAATCGGATGCATTACACAAAAAAAGAAAAGGAAAATAGAATGACACACCCCTGTAGTGAAATTATCCTGAAAATACTGAGCACAGTAGGTCAAGGTCCACATACATCAGAGACAGACAACATCAGCAGATAGGTGTCAGTGAATGGGTGTCCTGGCAAAATTGTCACAAAAAAACTAAACTAAGCAGGAAGCAGGAAGGAAAACTCAGTTGAATCAATCGACAGTAATGGTTTCTTCCTTTTGTTCCTGCTGTTATTGTTACTATTTTGAGTAGGAATAAAAGGTGGAGACTTACTTTATACCCTACACTACCATAAAGCTCAGAATTCTACTGCTTCAGCTTCTCAAGTGCTGGGGTTACAACACATACAACCCTAATAGGCTGCTCAGCTCTGTAAAAACGGGCATTCAACCAATCTTCCATTCAGTTACAGCCATGTGTAATGTGCAAATGGAATATTTTAATGCTGCTGATGAAATCAGTTTCTCATATATTAAGAATAAATACAGGTCAGCTCCATGAAAATCATGAATAAATTATTGATACCTACTAGGTAATGATGGGAAGTCTTCTTACTTTTAAAATTTTACAGAAGAATTTGCTGTTTTGACTTCTCAACTTATAAATAATGTATTCTCTCACTCTTCTGAATTTTCATTCTCTTTGGATTTCATGCTGCAGAGATTGAGAGTCTAATGAAGCTTCTAGCCCGGTGAGTGAGAAGGCTGTTCGTCTCTCTCAGTTCTTCAGTGGAGGGCAGGGCCAACTAACTCATACTGACACTGGCTTATAAAATATATTTTATAAACAGAGCTTCAGGTAGTACAAGAAATCATTCCTTGGTTCTGGCTCTGTAACAGGAAGCTATCTGCCCTTTAGCTCCAGTATGTATAGTCATGAGAGGGAGCACACAGGAGGCAGTGCTTCAGACCTACTTATAGGGGATAGGTTCAGACTTATAACCTATACTGTTTATGTCTTTCACCAACTTTAAGGGCATGCCAGTCCCTACTTTTGAATAACTCTTCACTATCTCTTCTCTTTGGGAAATTCTAAAACTTTAGAGATTATCCCAGATCTCTGACACTCTAGTCTTTCAGAGTGATTTCTCTTTGGTCAAGTAGGGCAAACACCATTGACCTGCCCTCAAATTCACAGATTTTTTCTTTACTACTGAATCTATGTATTAGTGTGTAGTTGGAAGTTTCTCTGTTCCACCTGGCAGGTCGCACAGCCACTTAGTCCCAAATAAAAACACAGAGGTTTATATTAGTTATAAACTGTTTTGCCTATGGCTCAAGCTTATTATTTGCTAACTCTTACATTAAGTTAAGTCATAATTCTTATCTGTGTTTAGCCACATGTCTTGGTACCTTTGCTCAGTGCAGCATTCTCATCCTGCTTCCTCTGTGTCTGGCTGGCATCTCCCGCTCCACCTTTCCTCTTCCCAGAATTTTCCTAGTTACACCATCTCTACTTTCTGCCTAGCTATTGACCAATCAGAGTTTTATTAAACCAATACCAGTGATAAACCTTTACAATGTACAAGAGCATTATCCCACATTAGTGTTTCCTTTCTGTTATCATGCTTTTAAGTTCTAATATTTTAGTCCATTCATTTCTCTTGTTTTGCTGGGATTTTCTATGTTCATAACTGAATCATTCAGTGGCAGCTGCTTTAAAGTATTTGTCAGACTTTTAAACATATAATTGTGTTAGGGTACTTATCTGTTTTATTCCCTCATTTAGGTTGTAGGTTTCTAAGTTCTCGATGTGAAAAGTTATGCTCAATGTGTCCTTGATTCTGAAGGCTAAGTGCTGCAGCATCCTTGATCCTCACTCATTTATAGCAAGGAGTCTAACTGTTGAAATGTAATGGAGAAATGTGGAGGGATATGTCCCTCCTAAATGGGCTCCTCCTCCTATCTCCCTACTTCTTTGTTTAGGTTAGATTGCTTGTCCTTCATCTTTTTTCAAAAGACTGTTTTCCAGTCATATTAATACTAGTATTTTTGTCTGTTTGGTAAAGGTGGCAAAATAGACAGCTTTCACATTCTGGACTTGTCTAAAACACAAATTCTAGTTAGTATTCATGAAAACTCAGAGCCAAATATTGGGGGAAAGCTGGAAAATCAGAGAGAGGAAACAGACCACAGTCAGTTCTCACCCTCCCAGCTTCTCAGAGTAAATGCTACCTATCTTCAAGGGTCCTCAGCCTGACTCGCTGCTTCTACAGAATACCTGTGCCTATGCCTGTCTTACATAGCTTCTTCCTCCAGTTGTTTTCTCTGCCAGGTTCAACTCTGAATTGTAATCCTAGAGTTAGAATTAAAGGTGTGAGCTATTACATTTTGGTAGTTAGGACTTTACTCACAGAAGTACAGAAAGATCTCTGTCTCTGGAGTTATGGGATTAAAGGCATAGGTCACCACTCTCTGACCCTCCTGGCTTGACTGTGGGTGGATCTGGTCTCTGATATTCCAGGCTGATTTTATTAAATATAAAATATGTCACCACACTTGTCAGTACATTGTGAAAACATATATGTACATTTTTATATTGAAAGTAAGAACTCAATGTTCCTAGTTCATATCTGCATCTTTAGTCTCACAGTTTCTGTGTCACAGCTCTGTAGAGACTGTATTTTAGCTTTAGGAGTGTCCACAGCTACTCTATTTAGTGATGCATATTTCTTGGCTGACATTTCTGATTTTGCCATTGAAATGTGCATATTCAATTTAAATCTGAAATAGTAACGATTCCCTAAAAAGAGTGGGTCATGACCCGTCTGGGGTTTTATATCAGAAATTTACATTATGATTCCTAACAGTAGCAAAAGTTACAGTTATGAAGTAACAATGAGATAATTTTATGATTGAGGGTCTCCACCACATGAGGGATTGCATTAAGGCATCAGAGCATTAAAACAGTTGAGAAACAATGCTTTAAAATATATTCTTGAGTACATACTTGTTTTAGGGACAGTCTTGTTGACAACACTATGTTTGATAAAGACACTCTTAGAGAGCATGCAAATCAGTGAACCTCTTAAGAAGTATCTTTCATGTGTTATAACTGTATGACATTTTTAAAGATGAAATTTTTATAATCTAAGACATAATGACTATTCATCAATAAAGAGGGATATGTGAAATACCACAGAAATAAAATGCATTGTTTATGCTTAAATGATTTGAAAATTAGAAGAAACTTGATATACATAATTCTTCATTTTCAAATTCGAGTAGAAAATATTTGAATAATGAAGTCTAAATATTAAATTGCCTTTACTTCCTTTAGAAAGCAATATAACTATGACTCTGTAGCAGCAGCTCCCTTTGGTAATCGAAATAATCTAGGCAGAGCCTGGGGTGGTTTAGAGTTTGAGTTGAGAGTATTGTATTCACACATTCCAAGTTTTCTTTCTTAACTTGTGACTCTGGGGCTGAAATAATGATCTATTTTTCTTCCCTTTAAAATAAATCTTTTCCCGCTTCTAACTACCAGGGGAATATTATGAAAACATTCAGAACTAACTTCACAGAACTAACACAGCCAAAAAAAACCATACATCAGCAGTGTGAAAAGGCCTGTATTCCCAAAGAAGTAAAACTCCAAACACTATCAGCAACACAAAACTCTTTACTGTTGATTCTGAGAAGCATTAAGTTTGGAGTTCTTGCTGCTCATTTAGCAAGAATAACCTTAAAAGAGAGAGGTAGAAAGAACAAAAAAGTCGTATAGACAAGAAAGATTCCCCTGTGTCCTGTGTTACTCTTTATCGAGTAGTCTCTCCGATTTTGAAAATTTTGAGAGATGGTGGGATGGTGGGAAGGAGGAGGTGGGGAGCAGAATAAGCCCTAGAGTAGGAACTTTGACACTGAAATGCCCTGTCTCCTTAATAGTACCTTGTTCTTTCACAGATGATCAGGAATAATAGTTTTAGAATGGTGATGATCACTCTTCATACACACACAACACCACTGCCACCATCACAGCACACAAAACTAAGCTAAATACCATCTTCCATGGGTGGTTCTCTAACTCTTTTTATTATTATGTGGTTGATTTTGCTATTGTTCAGAAGTCTTCTGCAGCCATGCCACTACATATACATTTCTTGATTCCTTGAATGATAATTTTTATTGTTGTTGTTTTACTGTCTCTTCCCTTCATAAGGAACCCCTAAGGCTATCCTTGAATTCTCAAGACCTAGGTACCTGTTACACAGTAGAGGTTTCATATAATTCATAATTGCTGATACTTCCCAAACAGCTCCTGGTCCAGCAATTTTTACATGAATAATAAATAGTACTCAGTCAGGGAAGCTCTAGCTCCATGAGCCAGGCTTGGGACAAGGTCCTTTGGGAAAGGTCAATCTTTTCCACTGTAGTAATCAGCCATGATCACAGACAATGTGGTAGTTTGAATATAATTGGCCCCCTTAATCCCAAAGGGAGTGTCACTATTAGGAGGTATGGCCTGTAGGGGGATTATGTTTTCCCATTGTAAATAATTGTCCCACCCACTGGTTTAAAAAAAAAAAGGCAGACAGGAAGTGTGGGTGGGGCTACCAGACAAAGAAAACTCTGGAAACAGGAAGAACAGAGCAGAATGCCAGAGAGAAGCCAGAAGAAGCAGAGAACAACTATGCTGCTCTGAGAAAAGGTACCGAGCTGCATGGCTGAACAGGATCAGAATCATGGTTTAGTTCAAGGGTAAAGAGTTAGCAAGTTATATGCCTGGACCTTGGGCCACTCAGCCTAAAATTAATGTAAGTGTCTGTGTGTCTCTCCGGGTCTGTGGGTCTAAACCTTGAGGGTAGGCCCAAAACTCCAGGCCAGAAACCTCCTACTACAATGGCCTCATTGAAGTCCAAGGCCTTGTTGGAGGAAGTATGTCACTGTGGAGGGTGAGCTTTGTGATCTCTTTTCTTCAAACTTAAGTCAGTGTGTTAGATAGTCCACGTCCTGTTGCCTTCTAATCAAGATATAACCAGAACCATGTCTGCCTGCATGTTGGCATGCTTCCCACCATTATCATAATGAATTGAACCTCTGAACTGTAAGAGAACCACTCCAAATAACTATATTCTTGTAAGAGTTGCCATGATCAAGCTGTCTCTTCACAGCAATAGATATTCTAACTAAGACACAGACTGAGACCAGTAACTTTACTATAGTCAACTAAAAATTCCCTTTTCACTGCTGCAAAACACTGATGGTTTCTCCTTCATTCTAGAAAGCTATACTATAGGACACTTGTATTATGAGGTGCATGACTACATAAAAGGCCTATAGCTTGGATAATGAAAGCTTTAACCTAACATGCTAGGGGACAATGAAGTAGCAAGTAAGAAACACATTTTTTTTAAACAATAGCAAGGGCAGCATTTTGACCCGTTCATACATACAAAATGCATGCCCCCATACATACACATCCATTAAGAACACGGTGTTTGTGTGTATACATAAACAGGGAGATGTTACTGATGAGTGCCCCTAGGCAAATTTTTAGCTATTTCTCTGTGTTCTCCTCCCTAAGAGGGGTTATTATCAGAATAAAATGAGATGCAGTGTTAAAAAGCATTTATTGCAGCAAGACGTTCTCCATGGCTAAAATGAGAGTACTATTCTCACAGCAGATCTTTAGTAGACTTCCCACACACTTATAAACAATTCTTGTGACTGAGAGCATATCAAGCCTCAAATTCATGTTTCTCTTAACAGCTTTTAGGCATAACCTTATGATCCAGTATCATATCAAATATCATAGTAAGAAGGCTTGCCCTAAAATAATCAAATCATAAAACTTGAAAGTCATTCTGATTACTCCTGGAATCAGTTCCTGAGATCTTCACTAGAAAGATATTCTTTCTATTCCCAGAAGAAAGATATATTTTTATTTCTGAGGACAGGATCACAGAGAGGAATCTTAATTCTCAAGCCTTACTAAATCTTCCTTAGTTTGTGGGCATTCCATCATTGTCCATGTACAATTAGAAGTTTCAACAGTCCCATTGCCCAACTAAACCACCAGGAAATCATATAAGTATAACTTTTTCTTTAGACTGTCAGAACCTTATAAAGGGTCTAGTATCATAGAAAAATGATTCTAAATAGAAATTTTGTAATGTTTTATTAAATTTTTCTTTATAAATCTTAATTATAAATTTCAGAAAGCTTGAGATGCCTTGTTCACCTATAATATGGACATTCCTATTAGTTTTGTCAATTTGCAATGTGGACATACCTGGAAGAGGAAATCTCAATTGAGGAGTTGCCTCCATCAAAATTGACTCTGGGCATGACTGCAGAGATTATTTTTTAATTGCTAATTGATGTGGCAATATCGTTATTACTTTTCTACTGCTGTGACAAATCACCATGACAAAGGCAACTTTTAAAAGAAAACATTTACTGAGGACTTAGAATTTCAGAGGTTGAATCTTTGAACATTATGTTGGTGATCATGGCAGCAGGAAGGTATGCTTAGTGCTGAAGCAGTAGCTGAGAACTTACATCTGATCCACAAACACAAGACAGAGAGAAAACTAACTAGAAATATCATGGGGTTTTGAAATTTCTATCCCCTACCCCCACCCAAGTGAAACATCCTCCAGTGAGGCCATACCTCCTAATCCTTCCCAAGCAATTCCAACAAATGGGTACTAACCATTAGATATATGACCCCATGGGGGACATTCTTATTTAAATCACCACAGGTAAGACTCATTCAACTCTGGGGAGTGACATTCTAGAATGGTGGGCCTGAACTATGTAAGAATGGCAACCTGGGAAGCAAACCAAGAAAGTCAGTAACTGCATTCTCCCATGTCCTCTGCTTCAGTCCTTGACAATGGACTTTAATTCATACGCTGAAATAAACCCTTTACCCCCCAAGTTAGTTTTGGAGAGTTTTATCAAGGCAACAAAAATGAAACTACAATACAAATTAGTACCAGAAAGTAGATAGTCCTGGGATAAACCAGACCATGTCACTCTTATGCCTTGGGCCATATTGTGGGAACAAATGAGTAAAGCATTTCTCCATGGTTTCTGCCTAAGGTTATGCCTTGAGTTCTTGCCTAGGCTGTCCATAAAGATAGTCTAGAACCTGTAAAATGAAGTAACCTTTTTATTCCTTGAGTTAGTTTTGGTTGGTGTTTATCACAGCAACAGAGAAGCAAACAAGACAATACTAAAATGGATAGATATCACAGTGTCCAACATGTACCTTGCCACTGATGTCAAAAAAGACAAGGCTCTGTGTTCTTGCTTGATATGTTATGTGATAAACAAATGACTTTCCTACACCTACAGTCTTTTTTCTCCATTTATGACTTTTGTTGGGTTTTCACCATTTTAAATGCCTTCCAAATCTAGCACTTCAATGCTGTACTTATTAGTATAAGAAGGTTGGCATATGCCTTACTGAGGAAACACATTAGATGGCCTTCCTTCAGGCAAGAATTATAGTGTTATTTTTGAATAATTCACCAATATTTAATTGAAAATATATATCAAACAAGTTGCCTTTAAGCACAAACATGCATAAAGTAAAATATACATTGGTTAATGAAGATAGTGTAACCAGTGACTTGTGAAATTTTGATTCTGTATATCTTACTGTAGTAATGCTTCTGTATTTTATAGCTTACTATTTATAATATTTTTAGAATATAATGTCAATTAATAGCCAGAGCCATCTTTAACTAGCTATGATAAGTATAGAAAGCAATACATTAACTACAGAAACTCATCCTTACAGTATTGGCAGACAATTGAGAAGAAGAAAGAAAGATAGTAACTAAGGGTGGATAGACATTGCTTAGGTAACTGAGAATCACAACTGGTCTGGATGGGAGATGTGTTCTGGACAGAGAAAGCAACTTGAGTTCCTTGAGAGAAGATGGTATGATATAATAATAAATTAGGAAGGAAAATGAATCATCTGGAATGGGTACACAAAATAGCACTCATGCTGTGCAGTAAGGTGCATGATCAAGGCCAACAATGATAAAAGTCTATTTAGTTTTGATTTGATTTCTGGAGATTTGCCTATAGCCTGTGTGTTTCTTGGCTTACATGGTATCAGTTGCATACGATATTCTTTCTCTGGTTGATTGAATCCGTATTCCTTTTTTTCTAAGGACAGCAGTCATCTAGAATTGAGGTCATAGGTATGACTTAACAATGCAAGTCTGAAAATAACTTTTGTTCAAATTAGGTTACATTGTGAGATGACTGGGAGCTCAGAGTTTAAAATCAAAATGTTGGGGGAAACACAAATTAAGCCACACAAATGAAGACAGACAGAAAACAATAGCTGAGATATTTGGCACTGGGTCCTGTCTAAGAACTCTGGTAAATGTGGACTTGACTGTAAGGGCAATGCATGGTGGAAATGTGCTTTAATGGAGAACTATAGTGAAACTCTTTAAGATTATATGATGTTAGTTTTCTATTGTCTTTGACCTATTTTAATATTTGCAAATATAATTTACAATGACAAATAATCCCTATAGGCAAATGCAATTGAGTTACCAAAATCATGCTTGAATTTGTATTCATAATTTGCATATAGTTATGATAGCTGTTGGATTCCAGTACTTCATTGATTAATGAGCAGAAAATAATTATTAATACATGTTCATTTCTATATGTAGTAAAAGTTACTGCTTATACCTTTTTGGAAAACCATCTTGAAGGACAGTGTGAAACCTTCAATTAGTAATTAGCCCACAAAGGCAAACACATATGGGTGAGTCAAGTTATACAATAGATATACTTTTAAGAGGAAATATGGTTTCTTTCTAGACAATGAGAATAAACTTTATAAGTCTCATGTTTTTGGAAATGAGGGATGGTTGAGAAAATTAAACAATGTGAACGTTACCTGCTTACCTTCAAGGACCATTTTTGCTAATATGACATAAAAAATGCTGTTAATAAACTCTTTTAGACTAAAGCTTGTGAGATAGAGCCCTTCTGGCATCCCACTGATTTTCTGAACTGTATGTCTTCCTCAAATTATCCAGACACCAAGGTGGATGTTTTGAGAGTTGATGAAGACCCTTTGTGGCTAGAAAATTAGTTCCAACTTAAAAATTTCTCCACCAATAGTATGTACATTCCGCCCTGCTAAGCAACTTTAGTCTAAAGTGTTCTTGCTATTCAATAATTTGAATAAAGTGAATCTCTTTAATGATTAGATTCCAAAGTAGATTTTAATGATCTCTGGAAATATATCTTGGAGTTAGTCAGCAGATTCAGGGAGATTTTTTTCCTTTCACTCCTGTGTTACAATGGCAGCTTTATTTCCACCCCCTTCTCATGAGGGTAATGAATGTTAGAAAGTATAACTGTCTGCCCCATTATGACCTTGAGTAGGCTATGTACTGAGGGTGACTTCAAACTCACAGAAATACTTCTGCCTCAGTCTCCAGGTGCTGGAATTATAGGTGTGCACTTTCACATCAGGCAGTTCTCTTTAGATATATGTAATTTTCTTCATCTCGTGTTTTTGTCATCTTGTGATTTTTATAACCATTGGATGATTTTTATTGTTACCTTCTACAAGAGTAATGGTATCTCCCTGTTCCACAGTCCTGTAATAAAAATAAAAACATCTTAGTATACTTAATTATTTATTAACTTAAGCTAAAAGTAATTTACAGCTATGTAAATAAGTGGAAATACATGTCTGATAGTAACATTAGACTGCATGCCTGTTTTAATCTTTAATCAAATGCACTTGGCATATAGGTGCTTCATGTGATCTGAATATGTTTTTTATACATCTCCATGCTCATATTAACAGTCAACTCCAGAATTTCTGAAAATTCTTTTCACTTTACAGTGTGGAGGGAACCCCTTCTCCACCTCGACTGAACAGTCAACTTATGACTTGAGAATCTGTCTATGGAACTGGAAATGTGAGGTAACTCAGGCTCAGAAAGACAAACGCCCTATCTGCTCTCTCATATGTAGCTCTCAGACTCTAACTGTTAAATATGTGTGGCCATGCAGGCATTAATAAAGATAAAGAAAAAGAAACAAGAGAGGGTCTAAAGAGAGGGATTTGGAAGAGACTTGAAAAGAAGTGGGAAAGAAAACAGTAGATCAAAGTAGAGGGCATAATACTAGGGGCTGACAAGTACAGCAGGACTAAGGAATGAGAGATGGTGTGGAGTCAACAAAGTTGAACATATAGAAATTCTATATGGAATCCTGGACTTTGTAAAACAGCTAAAAACAAAGTCTCAGAAGCTGTGTCTAGGGGATCAGTGTTTCTCTGGAAAGACATTTAATGAAATCTTGCACAAAGACCAAAAGGTGTAAAAATGAAGTATCTTTATAAGTGAACTGCTGTCTGCTCTTTTTTCATCATCAGAAACAATCTCAGCTCAACAAGAAAGAGACTTCGCTTTTTTCCATTTCATTTGAACCAGGGATTTGCATGTTCTATGGATGAGATGATTACAACCATGAAAAGCAAATGTATATTTCAGGTGAGTATTATACATAAGTCATAAGCTTTATTTATTCAGTGTCTGTGTGGAACACTTAGAATTCATAAGGCACACTGCTGGGTCTGTTGGTACCTTTTATTTTATTATTTGCTATTGTTACGCATGCATTTGCTTTTCCAGCACATGCCCTTCAGCAGAGGATATGAGCCTTGCCTTCTGGTACTCACTAAATATCCAAGAGGAGTGGCAGACATTGGCACTCAAAAGAAAAATGATTGATGCTAAATTGCTTATCTTTTGAGTAATGACTTCTTGGTGGGTGACAGTGAGAATTTCCAAATCCCTGTGTTTATTAATTTTTAATCTTTTAAATAGTGGGCTGAATAGTAACCTCGGGGCATCCCATTGTAGAAAACTGGATTAAAGTCCTGTTTCTTTTTTTCAAAAGAAATACAATAAATTCAATGTTTTTTTTAAAAAAATAATAATCTTAATTTCTATTCTTCCTTATGTAAGAAGGCTGAAGTGGCTACAAGAAGGCTGAGTTTGCAAGTTTAAGGGGTTAAAAGATTGAGCCTAGAATTGGAGAAAGGTTTGCAAAGCAGTGGAAGAATTCACACCTACAGAATAATTTTCAGAAACACCAAAATTTATGCAGAAGGCAGCTGACAGGGCCATTTATGTGATTTGAATCTTAGAGTGACTTCATAAAATCATTCTGTCTTTCTTTTCTGTTTCTTCCAACACCCCATCAATCAGAGGTTGTATCTGCACAGAGATAGTCTTCAAAGTTGAGAAGCTAAACTGCTTTTAAGGTGTAAATCTCTTTTTCAAAAGAGAGAGACACCATTGTAATAACAATTAAAGAGAAAGAGGTCATGAACCCAAGTAGAAGTTTAAGGGAGAGAAGTTAGAGGAAGAAGGAGGGGTAGAAATAATGTAAATATCATATAGTTTACCCATGCATGAAATTTTCAAAATTACTTATGAAAATAAATAGCATATTGAATTATATTTGGGATAAACAATGTCTGCAGACTATGATGATATAGGTGTGTGTGTGTGTGTGTGTGTGTGTTTGTGAGAGAGGGAGAGGGAGAGAGAGAGAGGCAGAAACACAGAAACACAGAGAGACTGAGACAGAGGTTCCTGGAGCAAGGTCACTCTCTGACCTGTAGAGGAGACAGGACACAGTTCATCTGTCTCAACATTACATTTTGTCCCAGGATTTTGCACCTTGAAGGATACCTTTTTTTCTGAACCTGCCTAATGATTATTACCTATCAGTCTCAGGCTGAAGTTCACAGTGTCAGGAGTCCCTTGCACAAACCTAGGAGTTCTATTTTTGAACTTCAAGAACCTGGGAAAAACCAGGGAATACAGATTCAATATTGCTTTCCAATCTCCATTTGAAGAATGTTCTTTTTCCTTCAGGATATGTCGACACCTTGAAATTTTGAAGGCTGCTTGTAGGGCATGGGATTATCAGGAAGTAGGCTGTGATCTTTAGAGCCAGGGCTGAAATACAAGGAAATGTTTTTCTGACTGTCCTGTATAGGTCAAGCAGGTAAGGGCTCTATGTCTGAAGCATAGGTCTAAAGCCTGGAAAGAGTTCTTGAGCAATACCTGGGCTCTGTGTGCGATGACCTGTCTGCTCCAGTCCCTCAGTCAGCTCTAACAGGTAATAGAGGGTGATCAAAGTTACAGAACAGGAAGGTGTGTGAAAGGCAAAAACTCCAAAATTATCATTGTGGCTTGGTCTCAATTATTACAGTTTCTGCCACAGCCCAGTACTTCTCATCTGGGCTGATAATAACCTGTCCATGTAGACTTTATCCTACCCAATGCCTTCCATTGCAATCCCATGGCTGAATAAGAAGAAAAATATGCCAATCTTACCCTTCACCCTTTTTCTTATTGTTCAGTTCTGCACACACACATACATACACACACACACACACACACACACACACACACACACACACACACACACACCTGTCTTTACCACTCCAGTATTTTTCAAAACATGATAGGCCAACGTCTTATATTATAGTATAGATTACAAAGAGAAAAGAGATCTAAGTGAATGAGTCCCAAATAAATGCACCCTGAACAAATAAGTGCAGGTTCCTGGTCCTCAAGTGAGTAAGTTAGGGAAGGATGTGTTGTCTCTGGTCACAAAGCTTGGAAAGATATAGAGACCTGTAGCAAAGCCCTACATGGCTGTATGGCCTGTGGCTTATCAGACACTTTTTTATGTGAAAATACTGATGAGTGTAGTGGATGAGTGTGTTGTATAAAATAAATTCTACTCCAGTTGTTTATAGTCACTTTTCTTTGAATTTCAAAAGGAATTGAAATATTTTCCTAATCCCCCAAAAATATGTAGGTCTAAGGCCACGTTCCTATTGTGGCAGTAGAGAAGCCAGCATTAGCTTGAAGGAGAATGAATGAGATGTGATTTGAAGGAAGAGTGAAGACAAGGAATATAACTCATCTAACTCTTGGCTCCTAACTGAATTATAAGAATAAAAGAAACACAAGATTGTGCTTGAGAGAAATAGTTTTTGATCCATAGACAGACATGCTGCAGAATAAGCACAGAGACAAAGAGGCACTCAGAAGTGAGGCAGAACCTCTCATTTGGATCTCACAGTACAGTTCCAGAAGTTTCCTTAAAGGAATGATGTGGGAATGCCTTTCTGTATACTGTAAATATCAATCTTTAAATAAAGGAGCTGTTTTGGGCCATGACAGGCACCATAGAAGAAGGAGGAGAAATCAGAGCATAGGTAGGAGAAGCAGGGTGGAGTCGGCAGATCGAGCAAGCCACCCAAGGAGCAACATGTAGGAACACAGGTGAGTCACAGGCCACGTGGCAGACAGATTAATAGAAATGGGTTGATTTAAGATGTAAGAGCAAGATAGCAATGTGCCTGAGCCATAGGCCAAACAGCATGAAGTCAATATAAGCGTCTGAGTCATTTCTGGGGGCCTGAGCAGCAGCGACAGGCTGCTAAGGGGTCTGGCACAGCAGGTCTGTGGGTCTGGGCCTCTGGCCGCCCAGGACCAAGAAACCCACTGCAACAAAGGCAGGAAGGGAAAGAGAGACATGGGTGAAAGGGACTGAGCCAGATCAAGGACTTCAGCCACCTGAACATGAGAATTTACATAACAATGGATGTAGGCACTAAATGAAGGAATCTCTAGAATGAAAGAGAGTAAAAATTGTCATTCCCGAGTCTTCTATTTCAGTTATGTATCATCACATTAAGAATTCTGAAAGCAAATACTCCTACCCTGAAGAAAGGAATGCTTGTCTGAGCTGGAGACAAGATTTGGTATGAGAAAAAAAGATTTAAGTGAGAAATAAAACACCTGGATGTCCATGTTTTTAAAGACACCAAGCAAACCAGGGTACCACTGTGCAAATCTCTTCTATCATAAAATAAAACAGAAGTCTACTTTGACTCTTCACAGAAACTTGTGTGATATGGAGCCATGTCTTACATACTTTTGAAATTATTACTGATTTCTCTCAATGTTTGAGGATGCCAGTTCTAAATAATATCCTTTCTTGTATACTCAGGTCACACCTTTTCTTTTCTCAATAGTGATATATTTAATCTCCCTTTTTTGGTAGCTCTATAAAAACACAGCGAACAGAAAGTTTGCAAAATCTGAACTGTTAATGCCAGGTGGAATTAGGAATATGTTCCTAGAAACCTCTGGCACAATATTGTCATTGAATTATGAATATATTGACTGTTTGGTCATTGTTTTTATTGCTGTGAAAAGACACTGTGACCAAGACAATGCTTATTAAAGAAAGCATTTAATTGAGTGCTTGCTTACAGCTTCTGAGAGTTAGTCCGTTATCATCATGGTGAGGAGCACAGCAGCACTGGCAAACAAGGTACTGGAGAAGTAGATAAGAGCTGTACCCTTACCCTCAGGCAGTAGACACAGAGAGAAAGACCCTGGGCTGTGGGTAGGATTTGGAAACCTCCAAGCTCAAGTCCTCCAACAAGGCCATACCTACTCCAAACAAGGTTGTATTCTTTTCCACTAGTGCCACTCCCAGGTGACAAAGCATTTAAATATATGAGCCTATAGGGGCCATTCTTATTTATACCTCCACGTGGACATCTTCTATGTTTCTCCATTAAAGTCTCTTAATTAATATATACTATTGACAAATTAACACTTGGTTTATGATCACCAGTGTTGTAACTACTGTCTAAGACAGTAGTTATCCAATTCAGGAGTTTCTGCATAAAGCACACCATAGCTTTGAGTTCTCAAGCTTTGAGCTTCAGAACCACTTAGGAAATACATTAATAAACTTTAAATACATTACTGGCTAGCCTTGTGCAGTGTCTGCATGATCAATAACCTTTCCCAGTCATGTGGAATCTGGTGTAGCCTGTGGCCTTGGTGCTGCTAAGATGCTTCAAAACCTTATGAAGAATGTCTGAGTCCTCATGAAACTCTACTCAGGTTTACCAGGAAATTTGGGTAAGAATGGGGTTAACAACCTTCATCCTTTATAAAATCAGAAGTGCTGTTAAAAGAAGTACAGCTTTGAAAGGCTCAAGTCCTGCACCTGCCCATGGCCATCATTACACTCTCACTCAGCCACTCAAAATGAATCCTGTTAGCTAAACTGAAGCAATCTGTGTTAGATGGGAACATCACTGTACACTCACTTAAGTATCATTTACAATGTGGCATTAATAAATGTATTTGAGCAGCACAAAAACCTTTGAATACATCAATATAAAACACAAAATGCAAATGTACAGTATCAAATAAAACACAAAAAGAACACATTTAAAGAATAAAAGCTGAAAAGAGAAGATACATTGTTTAGCCTCCGCTGATAATGTACAATCCAGCCTTCATGTTTTGCTGAGGGACTGCAAATGTATTTAATCATGTAGACAAATTTGCAATTGAAGTATCCTTGAATAATGACAACCAACAGTATTTATCCTTGGAAGGAAAAAATGCTCAACTTTAGGCATGATCCACTTAGAAGTTCTTCCAGAAATGAGGATCATGATCTCATAGGTGTGGATTTATTCAGTAAGAACAAGGATCTTTATTTTTCATGAAAAATGATCTAACTGCCTTGAACATGCTAATCTGAATTTCTCATTTCTTGTCCTTTGTAGCTTCAGAAATTTAATCCTGTACCAAACATAAAAAGTTGCCCATTTTCATACTCACAAGAATGGAATTATATATTGCAACTTCAATACAGTTTCCACAGATTTCACTCTGTGATGCCTCTCTGAGATGTTCCAGGCACTGAGTCATTTTGGTCTAAGCAACCATAGGAACTGTGAGTTTCCCCAGCTACTCCTTGACTTTACCTTTCTCTACCCTCTTCTCCTCAATACTCTCTGAGGTTATTTAAGACATCTCTAAACTAGTAAGAGTGTCCTCGCACTTCTTAAATGTCTTTAAAATGTTTTAACAAGTTCTGATGAGAGCTACCTCAATTCTTTCTATCAGGTCTCTGTTCAACACCTTTTGCACTTCCTATGACCTTTCTGTGCACAATACCTTCCTATGGCAAATCTACTATCCTAGAATACAAAGAATTTGTGGGAGTGTCCAACCAATGACTGGTCCAACTTGAGGCCTATCCATGAGGGAGCCAATGCCTGACATTGCCTGGAAGGATAGACACAGAGGCTGAACAGCCCAGAGACCCAAGGAAAAAAAAAACAAAATAAAACTGGAAAAAACGTATTTCGGTGAAATAATTCCTAATAATATTCTGCTAGACACATAGATAGGTCCTTAGTCCAGTGTCATCAGTGAGCTGTTTCCTTTTCTCATTGTCTTACTTCAAGAATTAACTCATCCCACAGCCCTCCTTGATCTTCAGATACAACTTTTATAAACTTCTAGGTATCACTGCAATCCCTGTACTTATTGATATGAATATATTTGCATTCTCATCTTATGTAAGTGGCTGGGTGCCAAAATTAATTTATCTTTGTATTTTCCACTTCAGAACAGCATGCATATTTATTATTGCACCTGACATCTATTAACAGCTTTAGCAGAAATTTATTGGGCGTCTGCCATAAGCCAGACACGGTGCTAGAGAGAAAATAAACTCCAAAATAGAGGCTTGCCTTGTCTGAGTGCAGTATCACAGGCAAGAAAATTAAACAACAACCACAAAAAAGTTACAGTTGAATGTCATCTGTAAGGGAAATGTGTTCTTAGAAATGTGGTGCAAGATGGGTTTTGTCATTGTGAAAACATTATAAACTACAATTATATAAATCTTCATGGTATAATCTACAACTTAAAAAGTGTACACCTGACTATTTATATTACACATCCTTTAGAATATATCTCTCTATCTATATCTCACTCTATATATCTATATTATATAGAGAAATAGATGAAAGAAATGTTTATGTACTGTTATATGTTACATATTTTATGTGTGTTTTCCACAATAAACTCAATAAAGTGAAATTAAGTTCATAAAAATGATTCCATTGTTAGATGTAGAAAACACAGCTCTATGGGACTTACTGTTCCTGGTATAATACAGCATACTGTTTATAATGAAGATTTTTTGTAAGTATTATTATACTGGAATAATCATAAAGAATATAGCATAGTAAGTATCTAAGCCAATTATACTAGACTTTTATCATTATAAAATAATACACAAAGTGTGTGCTGTACTCTCATAGGCCACCATCCTTATCACAGCACCTGAAAATGTGTTGTGCACATTTTTAAAAGTCACAGGATTTCAGGGTACTAACACATTATCTGCTCCATTATACTCTTCTAGGACCTATCTGTGATCTCTCATTGACTGAAATAAATGTATACAGTACGACCAGAGCTAGTCTTCATTAATCATTAATTTCTTATTTTGTTAAATTGTCTACTCACTAATGTGTGTGTGTGTATAATGCCTGTTATAGGTAGATTTAGTTGTCAATTTGGCTTACCTGATAAAGACATCATACTTTTGAAAAAATCAGACTTTTCTGGCTTCCCAACATTTTAGGTATTCTTCAAATAAATCATATATTCTACATTTCAATCACTATTAATTTTCTAAAAAACAGGGTAACAGGAGTACTAGCTGTTCTTCCAGAGGCCACAGTTTTGTTTCCAGCACTCATCAAGGTGAACCACAATCATTTGTAACAGCAACTTCAAGGGATCGCGCATCTTCTTCTGTCCTTTGTAGCATCTCCCCTACCCATACAAAGAAAGAAAAATGGAATAAAATCTTTTTTAAAAAGAGTTACTTACTAATTTATTGTAATCACTAAATAAAACAATATACATACAACTGTTTTCCAAGTGATGTCTCACTTACTCCTTTATTTTCGGGTGTGCTCTGAGCTGAAATAGGCAATAGGGTGTTCTGGTGTCTTAGTTCCAAATTACTACTCACTGGTAGCTTATCCACCACAGCAGTAGGAGATAGGATGTCACCAGGGTCAGGGCCAGAGGTGAGTTGCTTTTCAGATTGCAATCTATCAATTCTCATTGGTTCTTCTCATAACAAGGGCTCCAGAGAGTTCTTTGGCCTCTTCTGATTCTTATGTATAAGAGTTCTCATCTCCTTCATGAAGATTCTACTGTCATCACCCAGTTTATGTACCTTTGTATCAGTGCTTTTATTAAGCATAAGAATTTTGGAAGTACAACATTAGTTTTACAAATATCAGCAAATAAAACTGACACCTTCAAGACATCTTAACAGTTTACAGTTTAGGATGGAGGGATAGTTATCAGCCAGATTTTTATATTAGTATCTTGGAAGTGCTGTGAAAGACAAACTTTGAGAAGGATTGCTTATACTTTTGAGATATGTTTTTGAACTTGTGATCGCTTCCTGAGTGCTGGTTTTGTAGGACTGTGCTTATGATGCAGAGGAAGGGATAGTCTTTTGAGTGAGACCACTTACTACTGTTGAGAAAATGTTTTAATACTAAAAGGCCTTGAGTGACTCAGTCTTCTCATTTACAGTCTCTGGAAGGAGTTTCCTTAGTAGGAGATAAGGAGAAGTATGGAAATTATCCCAAGGTCTGCAGTAGTTGAAAGATCTGGTTTTAATAAAATGTGGAGATTTTCTTAAACCAGTACCTAAAGATGACAGTCTGTGCCAGGACGTTACATATACTTTAATCCTATATTAAGATTAGTAAGATCTCATCGACAGTAACAGAAAAAAATTAAAGTGGCTTAACTTCAAATATAATTATGATTCACCTCATAAAAAATCTAAATGCAATTATGACATTATTTGGTGACTCAATTATGTTGCCAAAGGTGCAGGGACCTCATATCCTTCCCTTCTGTCAACTCTAATTTTAAATTTGTATTATCAAATCACACCTTAAAGTCTCCATATGGTCTCTAGACTTTATTCTATTGTGATATCCTTGTATGTGAGAAGGGAGGGTTCCAAAATTGTTTACAAATTAAATTCAAGCTCTACTAATAAAGGAAAGGGATGCTTAAAATTCAGCAAAGAGTGTAAATGGTTAAAATTCATGTTCAGATCATGTTAAGAACTGTGGAGTTCATTTCATGAGACACACAAAAAAAATGATATAACAAATAAATTTGGTCAGACTTTACACAAAAAGAACTTTGGGTGATATACTTTATATTTAGTAAAATCGGCCTGGAATATCAGAGAACAGATTCACCCACAGTCAAGACACAAGAGTCAGAGAGTGGTAACTCACGCCTTTAGTCCCAGCACAGGAAAGACTACGGATATGATAGAATATAACAGTAGATTATTGAATCTATACAGATATGATAGGATATTAGGGTAGATTATTGAATCTAGTTTTAAAAGGCAATTACTAGTTTTAAATATTTTACATTAAATTGGATTTTTGTATGTTGTATACAAATTGTGTATATTGATATAAAGTTGAGATTAATTTCATTACTGTACATATATCACTATGCTTGTTCAAGGTATTGTACCTGTACAGTTCATCTAACAATGTAATAAAAATTGCTAGTCCATGGAAGTTATTACCAACTAATTAGGATATAAAGAAATGAAAGTTAGTACTTAGATATTACAGTCAAATTTATAGTCATATTACATACGTTTTCAAGATCAAACAAATATATTTTATATAAACAGGTCTTCTTTAGACACTTCAGAGATCCATAGAATATGGCATTTAAGATATTTTAATAACATAGGTTCTTATTATGTTTACAGCAATGGGACATCTACTCCTAGCCGCACCAATCTACTTCAGAGAAGGTTATAGACATCAAAGAACCCCTATATGGAGTTGACCTTCTTCGCAGCAAAAGTTAGCCACTGGGCAAGAAAGTGCTCTTGTCTTGACTGCTGACAGTATAATGTTCAAAATGGACAAGCAGAACACACAAAAATAGAACTGCTGAACCTTGCCAAGACAAGGTAGGAAGGTCTTTGAAAATATCCTACTTCACAGAGAAGTCTGTTAGATATGGTAGGCCTGTAGGCCAAAGATGGATGCTTCAATGGTACATAAGAACCTTGGGTGACTGTCCAGGCAGCCAGCTGTTTCGTTTCTTAATTTTTTTTGGAAGTTGCTTGCTTGCATGTGCTCTTTACTTAGTTAATATTATTTCCTTCTTACATCTCTGAGGGAGTTGAAGATGAGATAATTATAGTTACAGTTTTATAGTGACAGAAAGAAACTCACTTAGAAATTTAAATGTATTTATTTGAGAGACATCAAATATAGTTTTTGGTCAGTATTACAAATTAGAAAGTGAATTAGATACAATCCTCTGGACAAACATAGAGACATATGTACAGTAAAAATTTATCTCAAGTTTATATCAATATATGCAATGTTATACAATATACAAAAATCCAATCCAATGTAGAATATTTAAAGCTAGTCATTGCTTTGTAAAAGTAGATTCAATAACCTACCCTAATATCCTATCATATCTGAATAGATTCAATAATCTACCCTGTATATCCTACCATATTTGTAGTCTTTCATGTACTGGGATTAAAGGCGTGAGTTACCACTCTCTGACCCTCCTGGTTTGACAGTGGGTGAATCTGTTCTCTGAAATTACAGGCTGATTTTATTAAGTATAAAATATACCGTCACAGAACTGTGACCCACATTCTGCACCAGCCAGACCAGGAGGCCAAATAAAGCCCCAGTTACTACCTACCTGACATTATCATGGCTGACAACCAGTCTTCCTAGCTCCACCTGCTCCCAAGATTACAGCTTTGGAACAACCAGAGAATAACAAGTATGATATCAGCCAATAACAAACCATGTCTTTTATCCATGCGGCCTGCAGCTTTTCCTTCCTAACAACTTTCATACAGGTCATGCTGAAAGAGATCCATTTTCTCAGGTTTAATCCTTTACACGTCTCTGATTTCATTTTATGTCCTACTAACCACAGATTATAGAATTTAACTTTTTTTGCTATGTCAACTATACAAATTGCCTTTGTAACCTATAATAGAGATTAGTCTTCACTTGCTACCACATGCTAAAGATTTTAAGAGGTTGGAATCAAAGAGATGACATGCTGGAGACCTGATATAGGTAGTCGTGTTGCACTTCTCAGAAATTAGATTTCTGTCAGGTATTCTGTTCATAAAAGAAAAGAGGATACTGTTAATTTTAGTCACAAATATAAAATATACATGGATGTAGATAAAACTGGTGTTGCCTCTGGAAGTTGGGATGTTAGATCTAGATGTTAGATCTATAGTAAATTAAAATGTGGGCCATTCGTGAGCCAGAAAGAAAATGTGGTAAGGCAAACTGTAATCACAAAGAAATTATGATCATTGTAAAATCAAAAGGGTTGTTAGCGATAATATGCTTATAGGAAATAATTGGTTTAGTAATCAGTAAAAATGCTCCTTATTTGTCAATTAATTAACTAAGTCAAGAAAATAAGTGAAAGTTTAATAACACTAAAATACAGAACTGGGGCCTAGAGAGATGTTTTTGTGTGTAAAGTGCTTGCTATGCAGGCATCAGGATCTAAGTTCAACTTACCAGGACTCATGTAAAATTGGGCACAATAACAATGTCTGTAATCCCAGCACTGGGAGAATGGAGGGAAATGAATACCAAAGACTATTTGGCCATGCCCCCCCCCCCTTAAAATGAGCTCCAGATTCAGTGAGAAAACCTGTTTTCAAACAAACAATAAACAAAAACCAAAAAACAGGGTAGAGAGCAATAAGTAAAAACACCGACATTTATCTCTGGCCTCTACATGTGCACACACAGGCAAACACACCTACAGATACATATTCTCACACATGCATACACCACACACACACACACACACACACACACACACACACACACACACACACACACACACACACACACGTACACAACCTGATCAGTGTGGAAATTGTATGCAAGTGTAAGTGCATGCAGTTTGAAGCCAGACATCAGCTTTAGGCATAATTCCCAGAAATGCCATTGATTTTAGTTTTTCAGACAGACTCTCTCATCTATGGCCATAGCACACTGAACCTCCCTGATTTTATCTCACTCAGATGCTCTTACTAGTGTGGGCCTCCCCAATCAAGTGAGAGTGATTAGCTTCAGGGATTTTCCTGCTTTCATCTCCTCAGCACTGAAATTACAAGGACACACCACTATGCTCACCATTTTACACAAGGACCAGAGTTCAAACTCAGGTCCTTATATTACATGGCAAATACTTCCCTGGATGTGTCTTCTTTCCAGATCCATAGGCAATGTGTTCTGATTATACTTTCTAGGGAAATAAGTCTCATTCCATTTCTGCTTTATAATTGAGATGTTTGACAAGGATATCATTCAAATTCAGGTTTTTTTTTCCTCACTTGTGCCATGGAGATGGCTGTTTCTTCCACATGACAAAAAAGAATTACATAGAAATTTGCACTTAAGTATGATTCAATATTTTCAGAATAACCCGTTTTTATTATTTCCTTTTTACAGCTAATATAAATTGTACACTTGAATGGAATCCCCTGGGACTTGGTGGCTCCTTCATCAAAATGATTGATGGATATTTATTATGCCCATGCTTTCCCACATTGTCACTTGAAAAAATTGTAAGCATCTTGAATTAGGGTAAGATTTCTAGTGTTTTTTACTATTATTATATATTCAATTAAGTTATTGAATTTAAAATACTTAAAGTTATTAGAAAACTTACAAGGGAAATTTTAATTAGAAAAAATGGATTTGTGAGGCACTCTTAATCTTACAGTATCATAATTTGTTCATAATGGAAGCCCAATAATAGACAGTTGCCTTTAAAGCTCTAATTGCATTTTTTAAAAATTACAAGCGAGAGAGAATAAATTGGATCTTAGAAATTGGAAAAAGCTAAACTGATTATCACCGTGAGTCATGAGAAATTGGAAGAAGAGTTCACAATGAACAAATTTCTAAGCCATTATTAAAAACTGCTATTAGAATAATTAAACATGAAATTGAAATAAAATGGAAAACAAAAACAAAATAAAACTGCAGCTCCAACGGAAAATTAAATGCTAGCTCACATAGTCAGTGGGATAGGCTATTAAACAAAGAAAGCTTCACAGCTGTAAGCTGTTTTTCTAACAGGCAATTGTGATTGCTTTCAGCACAAATTGTGTTGCATTATTATTAGTGTGTGTTATATTCATGAGTGGGAAGGAAAAAATTGTTCTTTTCAGACTAAAGATACCTGAATCTTGAATTTATCCCTAGTGCATGAGCTGACTTTTTTGAGCCCATTCCCTATAGAGGGATACCTTGCTTAGCCTGATACAGGGTGGCAGGGAGGGAGGTGAGGGGGGAGATTTCCTGCCTTAACTTGATATGCTAGACTTTGTTGACTCCCCATGGGAGGCCTTAACCACTCTGAGGAGTAGATGAGGAAGGAGCTGGGGCATGAGCAGGAAGAGGGGAGGGAGAAGAAACTGGTTAGTAGTAAAATGAAAAAATGCTTTTAAATTAAAAAAAAAATAAGATGTCTTAAGCTCCCATATTCTCTATGGATGCTTCTTGCCAATTAGATATTAATACTAAAATCCTCCAATAATCTGACTTGTGCATCATCTAGAAGAGACACTATCAGCTTGAGTTTATGGGTCTTTTACCTTGCATACATTGATTTCCAAGACAATTCCTAATGGTGAATTGCTTTTCTTGGATTATTAATAGTTTGTCCCGTGTTCATGATTACTTGAGGTTCAGTTACTATTATTTTAATTGTAAGATAGTGGGATAAGGATAGAATTAAGAGTAAAATATAAAGAAACTTTGGAGCCAAGTTAAAGCCAAATAATATCATAGTTGAACTACCAAATATGTCATGTTAATCTATATAGAAAAGAGAGGCTAGAAAGGTGAAATTGTCCTGTTAATACAATGTAGACTTGCTAAATTTCAAAGTTCAGTAAGAAATCAGTGTTGGATGCCATACATGTTGCAAGCCATAGAGTTCCTACAAAGATTTGTGATGTACTGATTCCTAATTCTAAGTGATTATATTTAATGCATACATTATAGTGTTGGTGTTATATATACAATATATATACTTAAATTTATAAGTTAAATTGAATGAATCCAAAAGCAATTTAAGCTCTAGAACCAGATAATTTAATTACCTTCATATCTGAGGATTTCACAGAGTTAGAGAGGTGGTCCAGTGATTAAAAGCATTTGTTGCTCTTTGTAAAGGACCTGAGTTCAGTTCCCAGTCCACATGGGACATTACACAATGTTCTATAACTCTAGTATCAAGGGATATAGCAGCCTCTTCTGGACTCCATAGGCACATGTATCTCTCTCTCTCTCTCTCTCTCTCTCTCTCTCTCTCTCTCTCTCTCTCTCTCTCTCTCTCACCCCCCACACACACGTTTTCAAAACTTATTGTTTTCAAAGCCTGATTTAAAGCCACCATCAGAGCCACAGCACTGATGTTTATAAATTTCTTGTTATTGAAAAAACATTTTTTCTGTATTCCTAACAACTCAAATTTGTTTTTGCTTGTTTAAATGTCCAATTAGTAAAGGACAACAATCATGACCTTTGTTAATATACATGTGACATTTATTCCATCGATGATTATTTTTTTTAGAATTTATTTTGGAAATAATATCATGCACTTAACCATTTTTCTCCTAATCTAAACAACCCATTCCACTTTAAATTTCTTTGATTTTTTAAATTTGATCACTCAAAATTCTAAATAACTTATTTGTATTTGTGATTACCTAGGTGTTATTATTTTAAAGTGTGGTACTTATAAATAAATACACAGGGCCAGCAAGATGGCTTAATAGGTAAAGGCATTTTTTTTTTTTTTTTTTTTTTTTTTTTTTTTTTTTTTTTAACTAAGACAGACAACCTGAGTTCGGGTCCCCAGATCACCCAAGTGGAAGGAGAAAGACAGCTTTCCAGAGAGTATTCTTGTCGCCATTCCACTTTGTGCGCTTGCACCAGCACGTTCAAAAAAATCTGACAGACTTTTTGCTAGAACCTGTACAAATAAATAAGGATTGTCAGTCAGTGATGAATTACACTCAAAGGGAACAGAAAGCAGAAGCACATGGTAAATTATACCTGTTATCACAAAATTTTTAAGTATAGTTATAAATGAAAATTAAAATGTTTGACTAAGTTAAAAAATTACAAATATAAATTCCAGGAATTCAGAAGGTTCAGAAATTGGGTTCCCGTTAATATTGGCAGCTTCTAGACAATAGGTGTAGAGTTTGGTCCTGAACTGCTAATGAGATCAGAATATACTTATACAAAGCACTGAAGCACAGATATTGGTACGGTCAAAATGAAACCCAGAGGTTATTCGTGCTTTGTCAAGTGCTTTTTATCCTCTGCATTACCCAAAAAGGATTTCTGCTGGAAACAGCCGATTAATAATCATATCTGTTTTTAAATAAAAACAGGAACATAAATTAGGCAAAATAATTTTGCACTTCTCCATCTGGCTTTCACCAGATGAATGTTATTAAATATTTTTGAGCCGAATTTATTTTCTGACTCAATTTTAAAAAATGAAAGGAAAAAAAAGTTTTGTCAGAGCAGGAAGACTGGTCTGTAACCATACAAGCCACGCTTCCTGGCTTCCGATTTGCCCTTAAGCAAGATGACTGGCTTCACTTGCACCTGCGTACAGCAGCTCGCGGAGGGACGGTTCCGTCGCATTTGATTGCGTTACGGACAGGGATTGGTAGGTTACGGGGGGCGGGGGCGGGGGCGGGACAGGAAGTTCCCGTGTTTTGAGGCACCGGCGGATCTGTCTTGGGAGTTTTTCCCGTGCCTGACTCTTTGTGGGTTCTCTCCGATCTGGCCATGGGAGAGGCAGAGAAGTTCCACTACATCTACAGCTGTGACCTGGACATCAACGTGCAACTGAAGATGTGAGACCCATGCGGGTGGGGAGGGAGGGCGGTCAGGGCCGGCTGCTGCCCGGGAGAGGGGCTGGTCCTTGAAGGGAATCTGCAGTAAGTCGCACGGAAGTCTCCAGGGGAGCACGGAGCAGTTTGTGGGATACTGCCGTTTAAATTTACACAGGAAAGACATCAGATCTTAGGAATTGAATCTCCTCGCCTAAGAAAGAGGCAGATGATCTTTCCTTTAGAGCGGGGCTAGAAGGTGGAATGGGGCATTCGGCAGTGGTGAAGATGGGACATGGGTGCAGTTTTAACTACATGCGGCATGAAAGACATAGTGCGAGCCTCTGGACGTTTTAAATGGTAGAGACGTTGAGAAAGAGTCGGAGACATTTTTTTTTTTTTAAATTAAAACTTGGGGCGGCCTTTTTAAAGTAAAGGGTAAGAGCATGGCATCATGAAATGAGAACCTTAGTGGGAAAGAAGAGTGCCCGGAAATAACTTAAGAACAGTAGAAACATTTGGATAAGTAGGGAAACACACCTTTCCAGGAACGAGCAGTTTTGCTGTGCAGTTTACATATTGTCAGAACGTTGGCCTGAAACATTTCTTAGGGATAATCAGATAAATTTTAGAGCTGGACCTGGCCGAGCTGTAATGGCACACTCCTTTAATTCGACAACACAAGAGGCAGGCGGACTCAGCCTGATCTACAAAGTAATTTCCAGAACAAGCTTCAAGGCTACACAGAAAAACCCTGTCTCTACCTCCCCCACTCCAAGACAAACAAAGAGAGCTGTCTGTGCCTGTCGAGAGCCTTCTTGATGGTGGAGACTTAGGACTCCAACATGGAGAGAACTTGTGAATGCTGTTCCTTACCCCTTTAGCTCCTAGCTCCTATGTGACCTTACTTAGGCTTACTTCAGGCATCTGTCTATGAAATAGGCTATGTTAGTTTCTCTTGTGAAGACGGTTGGATTTGAACTTTTTGCTCCTGACTCTTTCTCAGCTATTAACTTTCCCATCTTGGATAATGAGTTTCTACTTCTTCATTTATAAAATGAGAATGTGGTTTTAAAAAGCACACACCAGATGTCTAGTGTGTTGTCTAATGCAGTATTGATATCCAAAACATGATTCTGCTTCCTTAATAGTGTCCATGTATATCTGGGTGGCTTACAACAGTATGGTGGATTTTCGTTGTTGTTGTTTGTATTATGAAATAGTGAGGTAGTGAGTATATAGTATGGAAAAAAGAATACCCAGGTAGAAGTAAGTTTTAAGACAGGTTCTGACTACGTGTATGTGGATCTGGCTGCTTTTGCCTCCTGAGTGCTAGAATTTAAGGTGTGTGCAGGCACAGGTGACGTAACAGTTTCTTGCAGTGCTACATTGTGTATCTGTTTTTATGTTTCTAGTCTCTACCTATACATTAAATGATTGCTTAAAATTTGGGCAACTAAGTTGTCAAATTGAAATCAGTAAAATTTTGTTTTGTTTGTTTGTTTTTGTGACAGGGTTTGTGTAGTCCTGGCTGTTCTGGAACTCTCTTTGTATAGTAGGCTGGTCTTGAATTCAGAGATACACTCACTTCTGCCCCCTAAGTACTGGAATCACTAAGATTAATCTTAAGGCCTGGTTCATAAGTGGGTGTCAGGGTTTGAAATGAAGCCTGAAGGAGAGAAATCTTGTCATGAAGTTAGAATAAGCTTAGCCATGCTAGGATTTTCAGAGTTCTTTAATTTATAAAAGTGATGTTATTTTTAGAAATAGGAAGTTATTATTAGATAGTTAATGTTTACTTTAACTGACATAACCTTATCTTTTTATATATCCATGCACATATGCACAATGTGTCTGCTTTCAGAGGGAGCTTGGAAGGGAAGCGAGAACAAAAGAGCTACAAAGCTGTCCTGGAAGATCCAATGCTAAAGTTTTCCGGGCTGTACCAAGAGACATGCTCTGACCTCTATGTGACTTGTCAAGTTTTTGCTGAAGGGAAGCCTCTGGCCTTACCAGTCAGAACATCCTACAAGGCATTTAGTACAAGATGGAAGTAAGTTTTTTTCCTTTGTTGTTTTTTTAAATCTACCATGTGAAAGATTATATACTTCTTCCATAGCCTTACTTATGTTCCAAGCAGAGACAGTTTATCAGGGATTACCAGGGAGTTTCTTAACTGTATACTTGTGAAACTATAAATACTAGTTAGAATATTGAAAGTATGTATTACACTACTATAGACAGGTGTGTTGATGTGATAGTGACTTCATGTTTTATTTAGTATGTTGACATTTTGCAAAGTAAGTATTTTACTCTTTTCCAACATAAACCAGAATATAATCATGTCTGGACTTTCTCCACTGTTCTGTGGCCTTTAACACATGTACTTTAGATAGTTTGAAATGGCCAACCTGTGTTTGAATCTTAAGAAGTAGATCTTACATCATACATTGAGGCAAGATTTATATACTTTTTTTGTTTTCCAAATGAAACTTTCATTTTAGGTTCATTGTTTATTCATGTATTTGCATGGTGTATTACCAATACATTGCTGGCATATGGGGCCAATGTAAGATTACGTGAAACTGTTTTTCTGAGCAGTATTGTGGATCCTTGATCTAATGTCCTGATATTTCTTATTTGCAAGATTTTCATTTCTATTGTTCAGTCAGTTTTATCCCACGGTCACATGGAATGATAGATACATAGGTATTTGCTACTTTTTTTTTTTTAAGTGTATGTAAAATGTTTTGCCTGTGTATGTATTTATACTTTGAAAAGAGTGTTGAATTCTCTAGTCCTGGAGTTACAGATAGTTCTGAGCATGTGGGTACTAGGAACTGAACCCAGATCTTCTGTAAGAGCAGTGAGTATTCTTTAATTATTATTATTATTCATTTTAAACTCAATTTACATACCAGCCACAGATCCCCTTTCATCTCTCCCCCTGCTGCTTCTCAGCCTTCTCCCCTCAACCCACACCCATGGGGAGTCAGCAAAGCCTGGTACATTGAATTGAGACAGGTCCAAACCGCTCCCCCCTGCATCAAGGCTGTGCAATGTGTCTCTGCATAGGTAATGGGCTCAAAAATGCCGGCTCATGTACCAGAGATAGATCCTGATCCCACTTCCAAGAGTCCCTTAAGCAGATCAAGCTGCACAACTTTAGGGGTATTGTGTTATTTCATGGTAAATAATAGTCCCACCCACTGGTTTAATAAAAATCGCTGATTGGCCAAAGGCAGGCAGGAAGTGTGGGCAGGGCTACCAGACTAAAAACTCTGAGAACAGGAAGCACAGAGCAGAATGACAGGCAGAATGCCAGAGAGAATGCCAGAGAGAAGCTGGAAGAAGCAGAGGACAACTATACTGCTCTAAGCAAAGGTATTCAGCCGCATGGCTGAACAAGAGACATGGGTTAGATGAAGGGTAGAGAGCTAGCAAGCTATATGCCTGGGCCTGAGGCCTGTCAGCCTTAAACTATTGAAAGCATCTGTGTGTCTCTGTGGGTCTGCGGGTCTGCGGGTCTGCGGGTCTGTGGGTCTGTGGGCCTAAACCTTGAGGTTAGGCCCGAAAGTCAGGAACAGAAACCTCATACTACACACAACTGTCTGTCTTTGCAGAGGGCCTAGTCCACACCCATGCAGTCACCGAACCAAGCTAGTGGGAACTCATGAACTTTATACTGACAGCTGCAATAAGTATTCTTGACCACAGAGTTGTCTCTCTAGCCCCAAGTATGTGCCAATAAGGAATGATCTATGCTCACAGTGTCATGGAAGACACAATATGGCCATGTGCACAGTCACACAGCTCTGTTGGTATACCAGATGTGGGAAAGGCTTTCAGAGAGAGGAAGCTTGAACATTACTGGTCTGACTACATCCAAATCTACTATTTCAGTAGTGTAATTTCTCTAGTTTTCTTTTTGGTGTCAAATATATATAAATAATTATATCTGTACAACACACATACTTAATACATTTTATTCTGGAAAATTTCAACTATACAAGAATATAGAAAATAATATGGCCAGGCATGATGATGCATATCTTTAATCCCAGCACTAAGGAGGCTATAGCAGGTGGATCACTGAATTTGAGACCAGCCTGGTTAACATAGTTAGACTCTGAGTCAAAATACAAAAACAAAGCACAACAGCAAAACGTTATTATATGACCATCATTACATCTAAAACAATGGATCAGAGCTTCTCAGACTAAATATATTTAGATGTAGACTGTTAATAGTCTTTGGTGAATGCCACTTTCTCCCCCTTTTTCTTTTGCTATGGAACATTTCATTCTCTGTTCTTCACATTGCCCTGAAGAGCCCAGAACAGAGAACTTTGTCTCCTCTTGTTTGCTAGGTCTTTTTTTGTTCATTGTTCTTGGTATTGTGTGTTTGCAAGTTTGTCAAATTTAAAAAAAAAAAAAAAACCCACATTTGTTCACTAAAAGATCTAAGACAACTGTAGAAAATAGATTGAGAAAATATTTCAGGTATGTAACAAGAGTAGGCTTTTTTTTTTAAAAAAAAAAAAAAGCTGAAATTGAAAACATACAGCCTTTGAAAGGTGAATTTATTGCATAACTCACCAAAATAAAAGTGATGAATAAACGTTTTATGCTTCCATTGCCCGTGTAAGTAGTTTTCTACCAGAAGTCTATAAGCTGGGTAAAAAGTTATTTTGTAAAAGACTCTCCTACTACTTAAATTGTTGCATTTCCTTAGTTTAGTTGATATTTTTAGAGGTATGACAAGGCTCTGCATTATCTAAATTGTGTCCAAGTCTATCTTAGTGCCTCCTCTCCTGTCATGTCCTACAGTGAGCCCTCATAAAGAAGGAGGGTGTGGCCCAGTGGGTGAAGACACTTACATCATACCTGACAGCTTGAGTTCTATCCCTGGACTCTACGCTTTGGAAAGAGAAAACTCCTGAAAGTTGTTCTCTGACCTCAGTCACAGTAATGCAGGTCTTTAAGGTCTTCTCTTTAGTTTTCTGTGATCAAATTAAGAGATTTGTCACTGTGGCTGTTGTTATGATTATTCTTTAGGCAGGTTTTTTTTCTTTCTGTTCCTACACAAAACTGTGGCTATAACTCTCAGCCTTTTGCATGCTAGGTAGGTACTCCAACACTGAGGTTCAGCCCTTAACATTTAAAAACATATTTAGATTCTATCCTGTTCTTTAAAACGTTTGAAAGAGAGACAAAGAGTGGGAGAGCAAACAAGAAGTGTATGTGTGTGTGTGTGTGTGGGGGGGGGTAACAGGTTTGAATTAATTTAGCAATTTCTATTTCAAAATGTATTCATCTCTAGAGAATAAGTACAGGGGCCACGATAGGATTCCAGTGTCCAGATGTAGGTTCTGTAATCTGCACCAGGATTATTAGGGATTGGGCTAGTAATGAGGAATAAAATGGTAAACTGATGTTGCTAACACACAGCTTTTGGTGTTTGGACAGATCCTTTCAAAGGTTTGTGATGTCTAGATTGGCTTTTACGTGTGTTAGCTGAAAGGAGATTTCCTCTGCAACTCCCAGCCTATAAAACAGATCAAACTGCAGTTACTTTCTCTAAAAGAGGTCTTGGGGCCAGGAGTCAGTAGCGGAAGATTTGAAGGGAAGGACCACTTGATCAAAGTACTGTTTCCCAGAATTTAAAGGGTAGACAAAAAGATGAGAAATTCCACAGATTAATTTGGATATTGACACAAGTTTTTCTTTTTAGCTTTTACCTCGTGGTAATTGTCTCCAAGTCAGTCAACTGCTATGTGGTTTCTTCATCCACAGTTGCTAACACCTCAGTATTTCCTCTTAAGTCTGTTTTGCCCTGTGAGTAGTAATTAACATAGTTGCTTATACTCATCTGTAGAGATGAAGATTCTCTTAAACGTGCAATTTGGTTTTTTTTTTTTTTTTTTTTTTTTTAAGAACTTTATATCAAAAAGATTGATAATGTTTTGCTTCTAGTCAGAATTGATGGACATCTTTAATTTTCCTGGGGTTCCGAAGTTTACAGTGGCCATAAATACTTTCGTTGATTTTTTGAAACTTTGGTTGTGTCTCACTGATATGTGTATAAAGATAAGCTGTTTTCAGGGTAGTCGTGAGTGAATAGAAAGCTCTGTCTGCTTTCTGGGTATCCATGTCATTTGTGTGGGATTCTTTTGGGATTTTAGAAACCATCTGCTTATGGAAGTAGAAATTACCAAATGAATCCATTTTAAATGCAGAGGAATATCTAAAAAGATGAGTATAGATTAAGAAATGTTTATTTATCTCTGCATTATTCCGTATTATTAACAAACACACACATTAGTAAGTTAACATTTGTAGGCATTCTTAGGAAGCATAAAATACTAATATCCAACTATCATCAGTGCCAGTGAAATAAATCAAAGTGTAGTGATGAGAATACAGTTTGAAAATTTTAAGGAGAAAGAACTAAGAGCAGTAGAACACACGTTCAGATTGGCAGCGTCTGAGTGTCGTAAAGCCACTTGGCTTTGTCTTGGGGAGGGTTGGGTTATTTGGGTTTGTTTAATCCTCATACCTAACATACCGTAATTGATTTCTTTTATAATTGCAGTATGATTTGTTTGTTCTCATAATGTAAAATTGTATTCTGGAGAATTATTAAAGAAACTGACAGTGTTTGCTTTAAAAAATTTACTGTACTAATATGTGCTTTCAGATTTGACTATTTATCTTTATTTTTCTGCTGTTCCGTTTCCATACATCTTAATGATGTAACTTTTTCTTTCTGTTGTTTTTTGGGGATGGGGATGGAGATGGGTGTCAATTTGTACCTTGGGTTGCACTCAGACTCAAGTCTCTAGGCTTGCCTTGAACTAACAATAATAATACTTCTGTCATGATAAATTCTGGGATTGTAGGCATATGTCACACTGCTCAGCTTGAGTGTTCTGATTAAACACTTGAGTGCCTTGATATAACAGTGCTATTTTTCAGGAGCTGTACTCAAAATTCATGTGTTTATATTGAGATTTCCACATTATTTTTTAGCATACAAACCTAATTTGGAGCCTTCTCATTTGAATCATCTTTTACTGGCTATATATTTATTCTGTTGACTTTGTTTTCATAGTTGGAATGAATGGCTAAAACTCCCTGTGAAGTACCCTGACCTGCCCAGAAATGCCCAAGTGGCCCTGACTATATGGGATGTGTATGGACCAGGAAAAGCTGTGCCGGTGGGAGGAACAACTGTGTCGCTCTTTGGAAAATATGGGTAAGCATTCTGCCCACTCGACCACAGAGGGCTGTGTCTTTTCCTTTCCTAGAGAACTTGGATTGTTTATACGGTCTGATTTTCCCTGTGAAAGCCAATTAGGTCTTACACATTTGTGAGATCGGGTCTGAAATGGAATTCCTACAGGATATGCTGTATTAGTTATTCTTCTCACTGCTAAATCAGTGACATTTCTGACAAAGGCAACTTAAAGCATCACAAAATTGAGGGTCCAGTCCATCATGGGCTGGAAGCCATGGCTGAAGGAGTGTGAGACAGCTGGTTCCATTACATCTCCAGTCAGAAACAAAACAAGGTGAAAGCTGATGGTCAGTTTCCTTTCCCTCTGCTCATGGAGTCTGGGATACCAGTTTATAGAGTATTGCTGCTTACATTAGGGTAGGTCACTGGAGTTGACCCAGTCTAGACACTGCCTCATAGACATGCTCCAAAATTTATTTCTTAGGATGTTCTACATCCTACAGATTTGACAATGAGAAATAACCATCACAGCAGCTAGGAAACAGCATTTGTATTCTATTGTTAAGTGGATGCTGCTGTCATTTCTATTAGAATGAAGTCATGGGGGTGAGAACTTAGGGTCCAGATCTGGAAACTGAAATATGTTGTGCTTTTCAGTGGAAAGTCCCAAAGACTTTAACTGTCTGGCTGTTACCAGATGCCTTATTTTTTGTCCATTTTTAAGTTTAAAAATGTTAATTTACACATAAATAAATATAAATTAGAATTATCTTAATGGGCTTCTTGACTATTTTCTGCAAATTCTTTAATGACATATTTTGTCTTTTTTTTTTTTAATAGTTATTCATATAACAAGAAATGCCTTTTTGATGTTGAGATAGGACTTGACCCTGGCTGGCCTGGAACATAATCTTTAGATTAATCTGGGTTTGAAGTCGCAAAGAGCTGCCTGCCTCTTCTGCCTCCTGAATTCTGAGATTTAAAGGCATGCACCACTATGCCAAGCTAAAAGTGCCTTTTTTCTAACTGTTATTTTTTTTAGTGATGTGTGAGGAGTCCCTGTACATGAAGATAATTGGCCATTTGTGTACTGTGTTATAAACATTGCTTTAAAAATACTAGGGTTTTGTTGGTGGTGGTTTTTTGAGATATAAAAAGATTGGATACTAGATTGTATTTATGGAAGCCTTTCTTTCATTACCTTGTATTCCTTTATATTTAAATCTGTAATTGATCTAAACTTTTATGAATAGGGTGATACTTTATGAATCAATTTTAACAACAAAAGCTCAAATCTGTATATATTTGTCTCAGTTCCTTTATATAAGCTATCATCTTTGGTAATTTAAAGAACAGCAGCATAATAACACAGTAGAATGTGTGAGGGAGGGAGGTTGTAGAGGTGGTTACCCAGTTTTAGGTGCTGCTTCTTCAGTATCCGGTCTCCTGGGGCAAGTTAGTGAACAGCCTTATGTCTCAGTTTCTTCACTTGTAAAATGAAATAATATCCACCTCATAGTTTATGATGATTAGCTAAAGTACATTTAATGAGCCTAGTGAATATTTTATTCACAAATAGTACATGTGTCCTTTATGATTAGTGATTGGCATGGAAGGGCCCAGCTCATTGTGAGTAGTGCCAGCCCAGGGCAGGTGAGCCTGAGTTGTGTAAGAAAGCAGGCTAAGCAGGCCAGGAGGAACAATCTGGTCAGCAACCTTTCTTCATGGCTTCTGTTGGGGTGTGGGATGGGCCTGGAGATTATGGACAGGCTAGGGGATATGGCTTGAGAATGCACTAACAATGGATGTTTGACCTGGGCTAGATCTGAAGGTTAGGGAGGATTCGTGGAGGGGAGTATTAGGCAGATTCACACACTTAGACCCAGGCAAAGCATGTCTGTAATTTTTTTGTATAGCTCATTAAGTGAAACTTCTTTTGCCTCCCATCCAAAGGAAGTGGAAAATGTGCCCAAAAGACAAATCACAAGGTTCTCCATAAAGTTTGTAGTAATAATTAGGACTTCAATTTGTTTGCTTGCCATGACCTAGGACTCTAAATCTTAGGAAAATCTGCTCATGCTCTTTCTCCATGTCCTGGGCTACCACAGTTGTGCAATTTTGGGGCAACACTACTTTGGGCTGTAGTTTTCTCAAGGTGTTTCTATAGTAATAATATATCATCAGTGGCCTCTTCTTCTAAAGGACACTGGCACACAGTAAAGTAGCCTGAAAATGTGGCCCTTAAAGCTTTAAATGGAAGGTGGCACACTGACTGCCACCTTGTGCCCTTCTCCACCATCTGTGTATATGTGAGTTAGTGAGAGGGAACTTCTTAGTGAGTGCTAATAAGTAATTTAAAGACTGATCTTTTACAAAAGTTCTGTAATACTGAACTGTCTTTTTACTTGAACATCTAGCTTCAGAGATTGCTAAGTAGCTTAAGAGCAGATTGGTTATTACTTAAATTGGTTAGAATCATAGGCAAATTACAGACGTTACGCAGGTGTGAGAGTGAATTCTGAAGTCATAGCAGTTCCTGTTACAGTGTCATGGCCCTGCCAGCTAGAGCTGGATTGGCAGCTGGTACCCGGCCTCTGATGGGGCTGAAGGAGGGGGTGCTTTGCTGTTCCCATCTCATCTGTGAGTCTTCATTTCCCAAGTGGACACGAGGATGTGCACATCTTCTGCATCCAGACCTGGTGACTCTGTAATTTTAGACAAGTTTCCAAGAGTGTCCAAAGAAAGTGATGTGATCCCTTCATCATCACCAGTACTCAGCATACCCCCCACCAAGACCCCATTTTAAACTCTTTTCTAGATCTCTCCCGAGGTGCCTAAATCATTTAGTAGACTGACTTCCTGCCAGATGTGGCTTTTTATTTTTAGCTAATTGAGCCAGAGGATCGGCTGAGGGGTGTAGTGGTGGAGAGAAGGAAGGGACGCCAAGTGCTGTTTGTGGTGTGAAGGCCTCACTTTCGGAGTGCTGCCAAGAGCTTCACTGCAGCCAGGTCCTCAGAGCCTGCTTCAACGTCTCATTAGATTGTCTGTGTTAGTCTCAAATCTGTGATCCTCCTGTTGCTGTTAGCCAGTCTGTTTTAATATCAAACAGACATTAAAAGAGAAAGAGATTTAACCTTATATGAGGCCGTGTTTATGTGTTTTTATAATAACTTAAGATCTTTAATATTTTTATTAATGAGAAAACTGATGTATACTAAGGAGTCAACACCACTTACTCATGGTCATAACACTGCATGCCATAGATGGCACGGTTGTTACCCTAACTCGGGCAGGCTTACAGAAAACTTATGTAACTTAACAGTTTTCATTTTTATCCTGTAAATGTGATACTCTACTGGCTAGAAATTTAGTATCTGCTATTCTAAGATGTCTGTTGAAGTGGTTGTTGAGTCCTGTCCTCTAAGCATGGCTGACACACCATTTTTGACAGAGCAATTATAAATACTTGCAGGGAGGGATCTTCTTTGATTGGATGCCTTGTTCACTTTCCACTCTTTATGGAAGGAGGGTATAAGAAGAGTCACTGGACCTTCTCCTGGGATTCACGCTGTTCTCTCATGCATCTCCCAGACATTTGTATGCATTTCTGCTCTAACTGTATGTGGCCACATTGTAGGAGGTGCTAGCATATGTACGCTGTGAAAGACTGTGTAGACTGTGGGCTACATTGGTGTGACTGTGGAGAAGTCTGTTCTGGAATGAGGCTGGCCCATGTCTAGCTGATTTGTGCTCGCTTAAGTTCCTGTAAGTAACTGCTCACTTACGCTTTGGATTTTGCCTTGGTTTGCTACTGGAGCCAAATAAGAAAGAAGCACACATTTGCTATAGTCTGCTCAACACTGATAACATATGCATTGGATTTAGATCATTTCTATAGACATCTCCCATTTTCTGATTATCTAAGGGAGAAAGAGTGGCCTGAGGAGAGATTTGTGGATTTTAGCAGCTCAGCTCATCGCTGTACATGGGGAACTTGGAGCCTGGCAAGCTTGGCACACATTTCTTTATGATGAAGTGCCTCACTTTACTTCTGCTTGAACTTTCTTCCTTACAGCATGTTTCGACAAGGAATGCATGACTTGAAAGTCTGGCCTAACGTTGAGGCAGATGGCTCTGAGCCCACCAGAACTCCTGGCAGAACGAGCAGCACACTCTCAGAAGATCAGATGAGCCGCCTTGCCAAGGTACACAGGCTCTGACACAAGGAAGACTCTCATTGGTGTGAATCAGTGGACCTTGACATTGGAATCTTGTCAGTTTTCTTTGTGGTTTAAATTAAACGTTAGAAACAGTTTAGAGATGTCATTCATAACCTTCACTCCTGGAAGGTGGATGATCCACACCATTTTGTATAATCATCCCAGCTGTGTGACTAGCTGTGTGACTTTAGGATGTTTTCAGCCCTGAAAGTTCTGTGTACTGTTGTCACTTCTCATGTCATCATGTCATCCTCTTCACACTTCCTGATGGCTGCTGGTCCACTTCCTGTCTGTACACTCTGCACATGTGGACCCGCTGTACGGCCTTTTGTTTAGACTTGCATCAGATTTGGAAGTGTAGGTCTCTAGTGTTTTCATTATCATGTCTACTCTCTATATAATCTCTTAAGTGAAAGGGTGGCAGACCTTTAGTATGTATGCTCATTGCTATAGTCTTGCATCTTCCCCTTTCTCTCTCTCTCTCTCTCTCTCTCTCTCTCTCTCTCTCTCTAGATGAATAAAACTGAAGATGTATTTCAGTTGCTCATTGCCAGAGCTTTTTTCCTGGGTGGTTACTACAGTTCACAAGCTTTTCTTATGTCTGCCCTCTTCAAGAGTTTATCAGTAGCAAATCAGCTTTGGCTACTTTCCATGACTTATACTAGACATTCTATTAGAATCATCTCTTGTACATACTCTATGAGCTACTAAAATTTGAAAGATTCAGTTTTTAAGTGTCTCATTGACATAGTTTCAGTCTGGCTGCCAAAGGATAATAGGACTACGAAATGAAGACCAACTATTAAATAGCCCATGAAAAGATGGTGTTGGGTAATTATTAAACGAAGATTGTCAACTCTGAGCTGGAAGAATGCTTTTACTCTGATTTGTTGCTTAACTGTGGAAGTTAAATTCTAACTACAATGTGAATAACTAACATTTGAGAGCCCACTTTCTAAATTTCTCTTTTTTAAAAAGTTATAGTGATTTTAATGGGATAAATCTCTCTAATGATTTTGATTGTTTTATAAACCTGCTTAGTTTTCTTTTAAAGAAAAGTGGCTGTGGGAAAAAGAAGTACTACTGTCCAGTGCTCAGCCTAGGTCTTTTTATATATATAATTTGATATCCTAGAGTTTTAATAGGGAACAAAAATGTACGTGTTAAAATATACAATCCCCTACATCTTGCTCATTTTCCTTTCTTCTCTCTCTAAACTTTTACAATTAGTGCTTATTTCTGTTTCAACTGACTTGTGAACATAGGAAGAGACCAGACTCCAGGGCTGTTCGTTTACTTTCCCAGTCTGGACCAGCCTCTTGGTAATAATGGCCAGTGTGTATACATCCCCTCAACTCTATTTTTCAGCTTGTCAAACTTTAAGAATTTTACGCTAGGATGCAAACCCTCCTGGGCTTTGGTTGTGATCACTGGGCTCTGGCGTTTGATTTATATTGAATCTGTGTCTCCTCATTTTAGCAGCTCTGCGTGATGCCTTCACAGTGTGCTTTCCTTTCTGTCAGTTTGATTAAGAGGAGGCAAAGAGAAAAGTCACAAGTAGATAGAAAATGTTTCGTGGTCTGTGTGGAGATATTGGGGAGTGTGGGGAACTGCGCACTCCAGCAGTGAAGAGAGTGAACCATGGAACTTATTACCCCTGATCACTGTGGGTTGGGGTCTGGAGCTCAGGCTTATGGCAGCAGGAGCCAGAGGGCCAAAGTGGGGCGTGATACACAGAAGCAAGACAAACAGAATGCTACACGTATCCTACTGTGTGCTGCCTAGATAGGGCTGCAGATTATGGGGGAATACCGATTTTCTTTAATGTTGTCTGTACTTACCTGTAGTACTGCAGCGCACATGCTGCTCACATGAACATGGCAGTTCATAAAAACTGGATGGAAGGCAGTCTGCCTTCAATCAGACTATAATCTAAATCATTAACAGGAAATAGAAAAATTAAGTATGAATTGTCTAAGCAAGTGAAGATGTAATGAAGTGCAGTTACTTATTACAAACAGTACACACATTTTTAAAGGAAAGCATAGACACAGAAAGACAATTGAAGACAATTTCAGAACATTATTGATGTTCTGAAAAATCTGTTCTCTGTTTTTACAGCTATAGTTTCTGCCTGAGGAAAAGAAAGCAAATGCTTTTAAAATGTCCTGAGACTGACAGCATACAGTAATGTTCAGTACAGATACTCTCTTTGCCTTTGCAGTATAACACCCCTGTTCACGTATTTTGACTGTAGTAATGGAATTTAATCATGATGAACAGGGACAATTTCTGTTTTTAACATGCTTCTTTTATAAAGAAAGAGAATTATTGGCTAAGTAGAGTTTACAGAGAAATTCATTGCTATACCAATGGGGAAAATATACTCCAGGTCATAACCTTGGGGTTGGGTGAAAGAGTCCCATGTTACTTCATTTATCCCTTTAGATGGTTTCTAAGTGACAATAATTTAAAAAGTTAGAATTAAGGTAATTCCTGTGGTGGTCTGAATGAGAATGGCCCTCATAGTCTCATATATTTGAATACTTGGTCCCCAGTTAATAGAACTGTTTGAGAAGTGGATGGTGTGGCCAGCCTTGTTGGAGATGTGCTACTGGGGTCAGGTTTAGAGATTTCAGAAGCTCACACAATTCCCAGGAAGCGCTCTCTGACTCTTGCCCATCAGAACGGACGCTCCCAGCTGTCCTGCAGCCATGTTTTTTTCACCATCATTGTCTCTAATCCCTTGGATCTGTAAATCCCCATTAAACGCTTTCCTTTGTGGATTGCCTTCATTATGTTTTAGCACAGCACAGAAAAATAACTATGGAATTATATAAGGCTATATCAGGCTTCTTGAGTGGTGCCAGTGACATCACCTAAAATATCATTTTGTATGGAACTCATAGAGAATAATTGTTGCTTTAGATAACATACCTTTTATAAAAGCTTGTTTGATTTGATTGCGCATTGCCCCTGTTTGATGTTACAGTAGGGTTGGGAATACCTGGTCAATTGTTTCCTCATTTGGCTGAGTGACATCTTTTCAGTTAGTTGCCTGGCTCACTCACAATTCTCCAGTACTATGAAAGCCTTTAGGCTCGTCTGAAAACTAGTGGACTCAGTAGACTGTGTTAATGCCAGTGTGATACAGAGCCCTGAAACATTATTGATGCTCTGAAAAATCTGTTCTCTGTTTTTACAGCTATAGTTTCTGCCTGAGGAAAAGAAAGCAACATGCTTTTAAAATTAGGTTAATCTTTGAAAAGTTTAAATAATTACTCATAAATCTCATTATTCAGGAAGACCAGTATTGGCCATATAAATAAATACTAGTCTTCCTGAATGATAAGATTTATGAGTATCTTTAAAAGTAAAATTGAAGAATTTTGAACATGACCTCATTAATCAAGAAGATAGAAAAAATGTAGATGAAACTCTTTTGCTTGCTAAGAATTAAATGTATGGGCATAGGCAGACTGACATGCACATATGTGCTCTCATGGTTCCTTTAAATCTTTGTTATTCGGATGAATTTTATGTATGGTTTTATCATATCTTAGATACAAATTATTTCATAGCTTATGTTGGAGTTCAATATAGATAGGACTCATTTTTTTCTTTTTTTTTTATTTCAGAGATACATCTTTAAATAACAGAATCTTTGAGATAGCTACAATCTGTCTGACTGTCTTGTCTCCCCCTGACACATATCATAGATTAGGGCCAGGAATAAAAATTTTATCAGTATTTATTTACGTCAGATTGTTCCAGGGCTAAGAAAGGTCAGGAACATCGATACATGACTGTAATACCAGCACTTGGGAGACAGAGACAGGCAGACAGTTCTGTGAGTGTAAGGCCTGCCTGGTAGTAAGTTGTGGGTTATCAAGAGCTATGCTGTGAGACCCTATTTCAATTAGACAGACAAAACAAAACAGAAGGGAAAAGTAGCAAAGGAAAGAGAGATACTATAGATAAAGAGTAAAGTAATGACCTTTTGTTTTAACTTGGGGAGTGTTGAGTACAATAGCAGAGATTTGCAGAAGTACACCTGAGATGGGTATGCTGAAAATGTCCTGCCTGTGGTACAGAGGGGCTGGCAGGACATTGTCAGCATATGTAAATGACTCTTGGTTTTCCATTCACATTTGAATTTGTTATTTTTCTCTATAGAGGCATAGAGACATTCACTGTTTCTGATTGCAGCATTTTAGAGTGTTCCCATACTGAACAGCTCTCTCAATTGAGGTCTGAAAGATAATTTATACGTGACCTTTGTAGTGCCTTTACCAAATTAGCTGTTCAGAAGATTGAGAAAGGTCATATCTAGTATACAGCTAAGAATAAAAGAAGGCCTAACACGTGTAGGGAGTGGCGTTTATTATCAGCAACATATATTCAGCTGGAGCAAATGACTACAGAAAGTTTCCCATGTATCCGGATATACATAATGGAGAAGGAAACCTCACTTTATTTCCACATCAGGAAACAACTCACCATTGCCAGTGCATTCCTCATAGCAAATCATTGTGGGGACCAACAGAATCCAGAGGAGCTGGAGATACACAAAAACTGCGTCTCAACACAATGGATAGCAAAGGCAAGCAAGTGGAAAGTGACTGAGAGTCTGTCCCACATACATCATTCCAAACTGGCTTGTACAGTAGAAAATAGGAAAGTTATATTACTTTTTCTGCTTGTGTGAGCAAAGTCATAGTAGTAATCGGTAAGAATTTATATACTATGTAATGAAAGAAAAAAATGGCACATATATTAGCCTTTAGTAACTATATAGGATGGTTTTGCATCTTCCTGCATGACAGGGCACAGATAGAAAATAATATTTTTTATGGCATGGTCTCAAAAGTGACAGAGTTGAAAAGGAGTCTTCAGCTTGCATTGTGACATTGTCCTGTAAGCCACACTGCTTGGTCTTTGGTCCTTGTGACTATTTCATGCTCTCATTGATTTAGCTCGTACATCCCTCAGATGTTCCATCAGAACTAACAAAGTATCTGGCCCTTGATATGTGAGTAATCATACTATGCACCCACAGGTGTTCTCTTTTTATTAACTGTTACATTAGCATAAAATAATATGTTTCAAGGTGGCATTTCTATACAGTGTGTCATGCGCCATTCTTGCTCTGGCCCCCTTCACTTGCCACCTCTGGTTTACTGATCCCTTTTCCCCCCAATGGTCCCATCTGCCTTCAAGTCCGCGTGTCCCATTATCCTCCCTTTGTTCTCTTTCCCCTTTTAAAGATCTCCTCCTAGTTTCAGTCTGCTTTTTACTTTCAGATTTACACACACGCATACACACACACCTAGATTTAACCTATGAGAAAATATGCAGTATTTATCTGCATCTGTCATATTTCATGTTATGTAATGACCTTTGTCCAGTCCCATTGTTTTTTCTTATGTGTGATTTCATTCTTTATGGCTGAATATAATTCCTGTGTGTCTATGTGCATATTACATTTCTTCATCCATTCGTCCTTGATGGACTTCTAGATTGGTTCAGTTTCTTTTTAAGCATGAATAGTAGTTACTGAGATCTCTATATCTGTTTTCATTTAGAGGTTACCATGGGGGAAAAGGTGCCATTTGCTATTCAAAAGAAAGTTGGATGTTTCCTAAAGAGTACTTTTGTATTACAATGGACCTCAATTTTTTTTAGAAAAAGTTTTTATTATATATGTGTTTTGCCTGCATATTTATATTTAGAAGTGCACCAGTTGGCCTCCTGCTCATTGAGATCAGAGGAGGGTATAGGGTCCCTTGGAACTGTAGTTACAGATAAAAGTCACTCTGAGCGCTGGGAACTGAATCCTAGACTTCTGCAATAGCTGTGAATGTTCTTAATCACTGAGCCACCTCTCTAGCCCCTGAACCTCAAACATTTCACATACGGTTGTCACTTCTTATTTCTGAAGTACTGTGAACTCGTAGTTGTGATGGTGTCAAGGAAGAGAAAGATTATTAGTGGTTATGGCTTTTCAGTTCTGAGTGAGGTAATAATTAATGGTACTCTTTGCTGTCTGTCTGGGAGTACTGCCATGCCGTGGCCAGAGAAGAGCAAGTTAGTGACTAAGAGTGGTGGTGATGGAAGGTTGGGGTGCTCAGTTTTGCTTCATTCTGTGAGTTTGTGGAGGAAGAGTTTTGATAAGTAAAGCTGATGTTTAAAATATACAGAGTCAGTATCAAATCTCGTTCTAGTCTGAGGACCTTGTAGCTTATCTTGATTTCTCTGAATCTTAAAGACCACTATGATATAATTTATAAAACTAGGGCAAGACAGTGTGTAACTCAGTGCACTCAGATGTCAGCAACGTTAGAATTTTAAATCCTTTACTGTTGTTTCCTAAAATAAAGGCACGCATGCGTGTGCATGTGCTTAAATCTTAGAATACTGGTTTATTAGCCCCCAAGAGTTGCCTTTCTGTGTGTATAACTTATTTTCTCAGAATGGTTGTTATATTACAAATGAGAAGAATAGAGACAAGGTGGTTTATCTTCCTCAGAGGATCTTTTATTATAACTTCATATGTGGTAATAAAAATAGAGCTACAGAACATCTAGCTAACATTCAGGAAAGACTATGTTCTTTTCTTGCTTATTAGCCAAGTCTGCAGACTTGATTTTAAAGACTACATGTAAAAAACACAGGTGAGCCACGGGCCACGTGGCAGACAAATTAAAAAAAAAATAAGTTAAGTTAAAATAAAAAAACTAACAATATACTTAAGCCATAGGCCAAACAACATAAAATTAATATAGCATCTGAGTCATTTTAAGGCCTAAACAACAAAAAGCGACTGAAAATCTAAAACTATAAATCTAAACCTCAAGCCGCCTAAAACCAAAACAACCTCATTATAACAACTGCACTTTAATGGTTTTTCATTTTTAGAAAAAGGTTCTTCTCTTGTCTAATTTCTTATTTTGACATTGTATGTGATTTTGATACATAAAAGTACTTTGCATGTGGGAAGCAGGTGTAGGAAAGGTTCACATGTGAAATCTGATGTTCTAATGTATGTGTAGGGGTGCTTCATGCTTATAGTTTGATGTGTAGGAACACTTCATATGTGAAATTAGATAGGTAGAAAGGCTTCCTGTGTGCAATTAATAGTACACACTCAGGATTCTTCATCTTAGATCTTTAGAGCCCAAAAATGTCTTGAATTTTGGATTACTTCAGAATTTGAAGTATTTGTATGTACTTGATAAGATTATCTTGAGTGTATGTTCCAAATATAAGCATAAAATTTACTATTGCAATCACTATTATACTGTCTTAAGTAGTGGAAGAATTATTTTTAATACAAAAATTGGTACACAGTGACCAGTCCTATGAGGTCATTGTGGAGTTTTCCACTATGGCCTCCTAAAATGCTTTGGGTTTTATAGTGTTAAAATTTCTCCTTTTTTTTTTTTATTTAAGAAATTTTTTCATTTATTTTATATACCAACCACAGATTCCCCCTCTCATCCCATCTCCAGATCTGTCCCAGCCTTCCCCACCTTTTATTCCTCCTAAAGGGTAAGGCCTCCCGTGGGGAGTCATCAAAGCCTGGTACATTCAGTTGAAGCAGGACCAAGCTCTTTAGTGTCCCACTAAAGGTAATGGTCTCCAAAAAGTCAGCTCATATGTGAGGGATAGATCCTGTTCTCACTGCCAGGGACCCCTTAAATAGACACAACTGTCTCCCATATTCAGAGAGCCTAGTCCAGTCCCACTGTTGATTGATCTAAATAAAGTTTGTGAGTTCCCATGAGCTTGGTTCTATAGTCTCTGTAAATATTTTCATCATGATCTTGCTCATGTAATCCTTCCCTGTCTTCGACTGGACTCCCGGAGCTTTGCCTGGTGCTTGGCTGTGGATCTCTGCATCTACTTCTATCAGTTACTGGATGAAGGCTGTGTGATGACAGTTAGGTTATATACCAATCTAATTACCGGGACGGGCCAGTTTGAGCACCCTCTCCATTATTGCTGGGGTCTTCCTTATGGATTTCTGGGGATTTGTGCATGGTGATAGATATGAGTCTGTTTCTACACACCACCATTCAGTTATGCCAGTACCATTTGTTGAAGATGCTATCTTTTTTCCATTGTACAGTTTTGGTTTCTTTGTCAAAAATCAGGTATTTATCGCATGTGGATTAATGTCAGGGTCTTCAATTTGATTCCATTGATTGACATGTCAATTTTTATGCTAGTACCAAGGTGTTTTTATTACTATACCTCTATAGTATAGCTTGAAGTTAGGGATGATGATTCCTCCTGGAGTTCCTCTATTGTACATGATTGTTTTAGCTATTCAGGGTTTTTGTTTTTCCATGTGAAGTTCAATATTGTTCTTTTGAGGTCTGTGAATAATTGTATTGAGATTTTGATGGGGATTTCATTGAATCCATAGATTGCTTTTGGTAAGATTGCCATTTCTGTTATCTTCTTCAAAGATTTTAAGTTCTTGTCTTATAGGTCTTTCACTTGCTTGGTTATGTTTACATTATTTGTGGCTAAGATATAGGGTGATGTTTCTCTGCTCTGACTTCTTTCTTGCTGCTGTATCATTTGTTTATAGGAGGGCTACTGACTTTTTTTTTTTTTTTTTTTTGAGTCATTCTTGTATCTCACCACATTGCTGAAGGTATTTATCAGCTGTAGGAGTTCCCTGGTAGAATTTTTGGGGTCACTTGTGGATACTGTCATATCGTCTGCAAATAGCGAAAGTTGAATTTCTTTCAGTTTGTATTTCCTCATCTCCTCTTCTTGCTTTATTGCTGTTAGTTTCTAAAGTCGTGCCGTCCTGAGCTCTGACGTCAAGCCCATTCAAAGCAAGGTTCTCTCGTGCCTCTCTCTCTCTCTCCCTCTGTCTTCTCTTGAGAGCTCCTGTTTCTCTCTCCTTCCTTTCTCTTTCTCCTTGCCTTCTCTGCTATTATGAACATAACTATATTCATCTGACAGTAAAGCTCTTTTCTACATAGAAACAGCAATAAGAGTCTCCCACTGTCCACCCCTGCCTTCTGCCCCATTCTCATGTGCATCCAAGGAAATCAGCCAGCAGATAACCGGGTAAATGTGAACCATACCAAAATACACACAAATTCATAACAATTGCTCTAGCTAGAACTTTGAGTACTATATTGAATAGATATGGAGAGTGGGAAGCCTTCTTCTTTTTTCCTGATTTTAGTAGAATTGCTTTGAGTTTCTCTCCATTTAATTTGATGTTGGCTTCCTGTAAATTGCCTTTATTATGTTTAGATATGTTCCTTGTATTCTTGTTTTCTCCAAGACCTTTATTTTTCTTTCAGTTTGTTTATATGGTGGATGACATTGACAGTTTCTTATGTTGAAGTACCCCTGCATCTCTGGGGTCAAACCTACTTGATCATGGTGGTTTTTTTTGTTTGTTTGTTTTGTTTTTTGGTATGTGGTATGTTCTTCGATTTGGTTTTCTAGTATTTTAAGGAGTATTTTTGTATCAATACTCATTCTGTTCATGTGGTTTTGGGTATCAGGGCAACTGTAGCCTCATAAGAAGCGTTTGGCAATGTTCCCTTTGTTTCTATTTTTGTGGAACAATTTGAGGAATATTGGTATTAACTCTTCTTTGAAATTCTGATAGCCTTCTCCCTAAAACCATCTGTCTCTGGGCTTCTTTTGGTTGGGAGACTTTTAATGACTGCTTCTAGTATCTTAGGGGTTATCATTCTATTTAAATTGTTTATCTACTCTTGGTTTAATTTGGTATGTGGTACCTATCTAGAAAATTGTTCATTTCTTTTAGATTTTCCAGTTCTGTGGAGTACAGGTTTTCGAAGTATGACCTGGTTATTCTCTGGATGTCATTGGTGTCTGTTCTGCCTCCCTTTTCATTTCTGATGTTGTTAATCTGAGTATTCTCTCTGCCTTTTGGTTACTTTAGATAAGGGTTTGTCTATCTTGTTGATATTTTTTCTCAAAGAACCAACTCTTCGTTTCACTGATTCTTTGTACTGTTCTCTTTGTTTCTACATTATTGATTTCAGCCCTCAGTTTAGTTATTTCCGGGCATCTGCCCCTCCTGTGTAAGCTTGCTTTTGTTCTAGAGCTTTTAGGTGTGAGATCTCTCCGGCTTCTTTATGTAGGCATTTAGCGCTATGAATTTTCTTCCTAGTACTGCTTCATACTTTTCCTTCACCTGTTTGATTACCTTTTCTTAGCTTTTTAAAAGGAATTTATTGATTTCTTCCATTTTTTAAATTTCTTTAAGGGATTTTTTTTCATTTCCTCTTTAAAGGAATCCACCATCATCTTTATCGTCATTTTCAAGGTTGTTCTCTTCTGCTTCTATGTTGGGATGATCAGTTTTGCTCTTGTAGAACTGATAGGATCTGGTTTTGCCACTCTTTATGTTGTTGAATGTATTCCTGCCCTGGCATCTACCCATCTTTTTTTTCAATCGCTGCAAGTTTCAGGGAGCTGTTCTTGGTCCCGTCATTGCTGGTGGTGTTTGTGCCCCAGGAAGACACTGGGGTCTCAGGGGATGAGTATGTTTGGGGGATGGAGTGGGACTTGTAGGTTACAAGGTCCGATGTGTTGGGGGGTGGTGATGGTAAGGCCTGCCTGCCGGAGTCCGCCTGCTGGCCTGAAACTGTGGCTGCAGTGAGAGGGAGTGAGCGGGCACAGGTTGTGCTCCCAGGTCTAAGAGCCTAGAGACTGAGCTGACTGGTTGGGAGAATAGCCATTCACCTCTTGGTCCAATTGGAGCTGGAAGATTCTGTGTCTCTTGGAACCCCTGATATCTCAGAGGATGTGTTACAAATTCTTGATTTTTCAAGTCAGGATTGAGTAATCAGTTGGCATCTTTCATCTTTTTTGTTTGGTCTGTGTTGAGATTAACTCTCTTGTACTTTCTGCAGCTTACCAAGGCTCATCGGCAAGGACACATGGTCAAAGTGGATTGGTTGGACAGACTAACATTTAGAGAGATAGAAATGATAAATGAGGTGAGTTGTTTTCTTTCCTGCGTTAGAATACCTTTGTAGATTACTAAATTAACATTTTTTTTTTAGAGAATTTTTTAATTACCAGCTATCTGGCAAATAAGCCCTTATTTCATAGCTGTGAATTTTACATTAATAAGCAACAAACCTGGCCTCTTAAAAGTTTACGTAAGTTGCTGGGACTACTTGTTATTTTTGAAGACTCGGTGCCTCTTGTGTATTCTCACTCATGTTGTTCAAGTTTCTGTCATTGTTTGGTGAAACACTGTAAGTACTGAATCCTCTCTGAAGTTACCACATGACATTTAGAAGGGCACGCTTCAGCCCACAGCTGTTTCACTAACTACCTGCTGGATGCTGATTCCTCAGTGAGTCTCCATTGTACATAGGTTTTTTTTTTTAACCTTGTTATGAGGCTTTTGTAAATACCTAGTTAAAAGATTACTTCATGAATTCTTTAAAAAGTTATGCATATTTGTTTTAAACATACCATGTTTGATATAAGAATTTGTGTCTAAAGAATGGAAGCAACTTTATGAATCAAGTTCCAAGAGGAAAATATCACTGATAATGATGACAGCTATGTTATAATTATTACACACCTTAATTTTTATGATACCTCCAGGATTCTCAGCAGTAGAGAAGCAGAGGGAGAGAGGAAAAAAGATGGTAGAAATTGAGTGTGAAGAATGACTGTTCTTGATTTAAATGAACCTTGTAGAGTTTAGCATTTATATTGATTGTATAATTGAGGTCTTTTTAAAATGTATTCAGATGCTCTTAACACAAACTACCAGAAGAGTTAACTTTTGTATATTTAGTAATAAAATTAAAAAAAAAATAGTTTATTTCAAACATGTATGCTTTCTTCCCTGTCAGTGCTTTGTGTGTAAAGTGTAGCACAGGGCTTACTTTCTTGCCTTTGCTGTGCTGCTCTTCCTGTCTGCTTTTCACCAAGCAGTAGACTGTACTTTTTGGAGATCCATAATTTAAGTGACATTGGTGTTGTGCCTTATTATAATACATCTATGCACCATGTGTGTGCAGTGCCAGCAGAAGCCAGAAGAGGGCATCAGATCTCCTTGCAGCTGAAGTTCCAGATAGGTGGTTGTTAGCCAACTTACAGGTGCTAGGAATGGTCTTCTGGCAGAGCAGTTGGTTATCTTAACCACTGAATCATCTCTCCAATTAACCTGTTTATACATTGTCATTTTATGTATTGGTTCTGAAGACATCTTTGAAAGTGTCTGGGAAGATTATAATCAAATCATTTTGGTTTATTTATGTTTTTGAAAGTGCATATATGCATATGTATATGGACAGGTAGATAGATAGAAAGAAAGAAAGGAAGGAAGGAAGGAAGGAAGGAAGAAAGAAAGAAAGAAAGAAAGAAAGAAAGAAAGAAAGAAAGAAAGAAAGAAAGAAAGAAAGAAAGAAAGAATCTGGTTTTTTTCATATTGAGAAAAGTAGGTATCACTAGTCCATGTACAGTGTTGAGAAAAGTTGTTAATCTTAGGAACATTCAGAAATTGTGAAAATTTTATAAGTAAGCCCCTTATCTTTGGTTACAAACTTAAAAAAAGAAAATTTTAAAAAAGTTACTTTTCTGTATACTTAATAATTCCCTGACTGGGTTAATTATGTAGTTTAAAGGTGAAGTTGCTGAAAGTTGTTGCAAGCACAAATTGCCATCTTTATTTTTGAAATAAAATAAAATAGTTTTCAAAACACCTTCAAGTTAAAGATTTTAAAATCCAAAACACTGATTAAACCCTGAGTTTTATTGAGTTTGGAGATTTGGAAATGGTCTGCCATCTCCAAATAGTATGTTTTATCCATACTATTCTGGATAAAACAGGGATTCTGTATGGGCTGTTACATGTTGATAACAACAAAAGGTAGATTTTAAGTAGTAGTTGATTGATTCATATATTGCTGAATTGTGGTAAAAACTCTTATTTAAGAAAGGTTGAAAATGGTCACTAATGTACTTTTTTTCTTTTTTTAGAGTGAGAAACGAAGCTCTAATTTCATGTACTTGATGGTTGAGTTCCGCTGTGTAAAATGTGATGATAAGGAGTATGGCATTGTTTACTATGAGAAGGTATTTTCCTTGGAAATCTTTATGCTTTCTAGCATTAAGGGCTGGGGATAGATCTCCCTGCTGAGACTCAGTGTTTGATTGCAGGAGAGCATCCAGTAGCTCCCAGCAGGATCCACTTCTGCACAACAGTCATGTCACATAACTGTGGCCCACTTGGCCCATGCAGGTCTGGGTCACAAAATTCATTAAGTATGCAAGTGATTAAAACTTTCTGATTAATTAATTATTTTGCAAGTTGGTGAGTATGACACTAAAGTAATAGCGTTGTTTACAACTATCCATTTGCACAATAAAGTAGAAAAATGATGTTTCTTTGACAAGACATTGAAATTTCAGATGTTACTTATTAAACTTGTATATAATATGTTGGAACTATAAATGTGTTTCTATATGAAAGTCTTCATTGACCTGCATTTATATAGTTTATTCAAAGTTTGGAGACAGCCTTTATACTAGACTGAAATAACAGTTGTGTATTGTTCGTGTTTACTCATTATAGGAAGAAATAGCCCGTTCAGGATGTAGCTATTTCAAAGTATTTGGTTTAAATCCATGTTGAAGAGGTTTCCTTTAAATGCTACAGAAATGCTTATATACTTATATGTATACTTATCTTCTTGTATATATAGTTTGAAACTTAGAGTTTTTTAATTACTATGGAAATAGTGCTTAAATCATTTAAATGAGAACAGAATTCTTGTGTGCAGCATGAGGGAGAAACGCTTGTAGCCCACAATAAGTTTATACTTAGGTCATTTGTTCATTAGCAGTGGTAGCTCCTTAACATTTTCACGTTAGTGTCATTTGTTGATGCTTCGGTGACTTGGTGCTGTACAGTTTGAGGCTGGTTACTTGAAAGGGTTTCATAAGAAAGGCCTGGGCTTGCATTGTCGCTTTGTCATTACCATGCGAGCCTCCTCCACTTAGTGTCCTCACTTTTCCCTCATAGTTTGTTATTTTCACATCAGTAAAAGATAATTTATTTCAGCCTTTTATATGTAAGAAAGATTGAAAAAGGTGGAAATGAAGGTCATTTAATAGTTAGGCTAGTTTATTAGAAAACTTCAGTCAGATAAAAAAGGTTGTTGAGCAAAATTTTCATCAGTGTATTTTAAATTACTTTGTATTTTGTGCTGTGCATGTTTATTAAAGCCTTACTGCTGGTCAGATGGGGCTTCTGTGTGAAGAATCTGTGAGGGATCTTTTGAAAGGCAGTTTAGACAATGGATGGAATAATAACGGAACAGAAATTAGAATTTTCAATATTTTTGAAAGGTTGCTACTACTAGATAGTGAATTAATGCCTGTCTGACCATCCTGTCATATTTCCACTTAGTGTAAGAGTTGCTGGGCCAGTGCATCACTGTCTAGTGGAAACAGACATTCTTGTCACCTGCCTTCTGTGACAGATAGCCTTAGTGAAGATTACCTGTCACAGTTAGTCTGATAAATGTGTTTTCTGTGCTGTGACCGAGAACAAGCCTGTTAAACAGCAGCCATGGGGACTCGTTGTTTCCTCTAAGATCAGTTACTGGCTGAAGTGGTTCTCCCTCCTGACTTCCTTGCATATATGTAAAACTGAGAATGCACTAATCTCTGAGAATAGCAAAATGGGATGCTAGCTAGACAGTCTCAGGGGGTACATTGACTATAATTAGCCTGTTTCAGTACATTTGCTAGAGGCATGCATTACGCTGAGTTTGATTTAAAACAAAAGCTCAGTCTTCAAGAATGCTGACACCAGCAAGACAAGACAGCTTTAGTTCTTGACATATGTCAAGACTGAGTGCTGTGCTCTTGTTTCTATGGTGGCTTGTGTTGTCCCCTGAGATGCTGTGTTGCTGTTGTCTCTGATGGGCTGGAAACATGACCTATGCTTGAGTCCTTGAGTAAGCCCTGTTAGTGACACCTGGACCAATTTAAATTAAAAAGAACTCTGGGGCGGTTTCCTGTCCATTACCATAATAAACCAAGTTGTGAAATTGTAGCCACAAACAATAAAAAAAAAAAAAACTGTTCAGATTTTATATTTTCCTAACCATAATAATTTATCTTCCAAAATGTTGTATTAGTGATAAACTTAAAAAAAAATAAATATGGAATTTAAAGAAATCAAGAGTTTGTAAGAAGAAGTGATATTTTAAAAATAGAATTTAAATATATTAGCATTTTATAATGTTTTGTCCACTTAGCATTTGGGTAAAAACTCTTTTTGTCTTTTAAACCCTGCACTATATTCTAGGATGGTGATGAATCATCTCCAATTTTAACAAGTTTTGAGTTAGTGAAAGTTCCCGATCCTCAAATGTCTATGGTAAGTTGTTGTACAAAGCTTTTAAGAATGTATTCTTCTCTAGAATGAACACAGCTTAGATCCATGTGATATATATAAAAATAGTAATATATATCTCAGTTATCTAGACAGGATTGTAATAAGTGCACTTCATCTGTTTGGAATGGGATTCAAATGGGATGCTTATGAGGAACAATGACATCCTAAAAGTCAGGTCTGATTGATGCAACACTGGATAACCACTTTATTTAAATTGTGAAAAGCTAGTGATGGAGTTGTTAAGTAAGGATTGTGGCTCTGCTTCTCCTTTTCTGTGTTATCTGTTTATATACAGCACCAGTAGCAACTTGAGGAAGCAAGAATTTATTTGACTTATAGGCTATAGTCCATTATCAAGGGAAGCTAAAGCATGAAGCAGAGGCAGGAAATGAAGTAGAGACCATGAAGGAATACTCTTGCTTTTCAATCATCCAGAACTACCTGCCTAGGAGTGGCACTGCACAGTGGGCTGGGCCTTCTGACATCCATCAATTTTTAAATGCCCACAGGCTTGCCAGTCTGATGGGGACATTTTCTCAGCTGAGGTTCCTCTTCTCAATGCCATGTTTATGTCAAATTGACAAAAACCAACCTGCAGTCATGGAAGTAGTTTCATATAGAAGATCAGTGGATTAACACTTTATGAATATTGACTTTATTATAAGATTTTGCAGCTCTAAGATCTATTAGGCAAAAGGCTTATTTAAAGAGATGCTAAAGGCAAGACAAAGGATTCAGAATTAAAAATAGGTGAAATGACAAAAGTTAGTAGAAATGTGTTTTAATAAAGTAAAAATCAAAAGTATATTTTTTCTATGCCGATATTACTTATAGATAAATAAATGCATTTGTTCATTCATTTATTATGTTTTTTCAAGACATCTGTGTATAGCCCTGGCTGTCCTGAAACTAGCTATGTAGGCCAGGCTGGCCTTGAACTCACAGAGACCGGCCTACCTCTACCTCCCTCTTGGGATTAAAGGCATGGGCCAGCACCATTCAGCTCTAGGTAAATGTCAGAAGCTCCATAGATAGCATTAACAGTAAAGTTGATGACTTTGGACTGTGTCAAGCAGTCAACAGCAGATGAGGACATTTGAGCAGCAGGATTACTGCCTGTGCCCTCGGTTATGGAGAGGTGTCACAGGCGTTGACTGGCTGGGATGTTTAGAGATGGTAGATCCTTAACAGAGGATGTAAGGATTCTGGGATTTCGGAAGGTCTGGGACGTGGGGTGTCATCTACATATCTGACTATGGGAGCTAGACTCGTACATGGTTTCACTATCTGTGGTGGGTCTGTGGGACCGGAGTGACACCAGAAGCAAACATTAGATATCATAAAATGGCTTAAAGAAAGAGTTTTGCTATGTTTTGACGACTGAAGATTCTCTTGTGTAAGGTTTATATTCTGCATATGTCTAAATAATTTATAGGAGAATTTAGTGGAAAGCAAACACCACAAGCTCGCTCGAAGTTTGAGAAGTGGACCATCTGACCACGATCTCAAGCCCAATGCTGCCACAAGAGATCAGCTAAATGTAAGGAAATTTACAGACTGCATAAAACAATTAAGGGGACAGTTTATTATGGCTACTATTACACATTATTTCAGAGTCGGATGGATTATGTAACGACTCCCACAGTTTCCTGTTGTCTGCATCATTTTTGTTTGTTTGTTTAGTCATTCAAGACTTTGAGTAGTCCTGTCACTGTGCAGACTAATTAGAAGATTGTCAAGTTTTTTAGACTTTAGTATTCTTTGAAATGACCCTGAGGTGTGTTCCTTAAGGAGGCTAGGATGGAAGCACACAGGATTATGTGTTGATTTGACAAGCGGAGGATTCGTTTTGATTTATCAATTTTATGGGAAAGGGTCTTTCCACTTGGCTTTCTTACTATGCAGATAAATTAAATAAGCTCTGAAATCACATGTTCATTTAGAGCATGGTGTCTTATCTTTCCTCATATGTCCTATTGATGTGCTTTTCAGATGGAAGCCTCAGCACATTGTTGCCTTAGTTAGCTCTGTGTGCCTTCTCCTGGCTTGTGTAATAATTATGTTACAGAAATATTAAGCAAATGAAAACTATTAAGTGAAATGGAAATACATATTAAATATATATTTGACAAATGTAGTTTTTTATCTTTTTTTTTAGATTATCGTGAGTTATCCACCAACCAAGCAGCTCACATATGAAGAACAAGATCTTGTTTGGAAATTTAGATATTATCTTACTAATCAGGAAAAGGTCAGTTTCTTGAATAGTTTATGGAGCAAAATGACATATAAACTGTTTTTAACTGATGGACAAGGGGAAGTAAGACTATACCGAAAATGAAGCCGTGGTCAAGATAACGTGCTGTGCAGTAGTGTACTTGCTACACTGGTGTTTAAAACATAGTAAAAGGTAAAGGCAGAGGTACATATTCCTGTGTATCAACTCCTAGGGAATGTCTAACTGAATTTGGAAGATGGGTTTAGGTTTAGTTTCTGCCTCTGCAATGTGTATACATTAGACAGGATAGAGTGGCATACTTTATTTCTGTTTGTTCTAATGGAGACAGCTTTTTATCATTGTTGCACAAATAAAGGCAACTCAGAGCCAGATCTCAGGGAAAGGCAGAGATATCAAAGAGGAAACACCACAGTCAAATCTCACCCAGCTGTCTTCCAGCTTCCTCAGCCTCATTCCCTGTGGCTTCTACTGCCTCATCTGTCTTCCTATGCCTGCATTAAATACCCTCTTCGCCCAGTTGTTTCAGTTCACATCCAGGTTAAAATTAAAGGCCTGGCACCACCACTGCCTGCCTGGGAGCCTGGAACTCCCTCTGTAAACTAAACTGGCCTCAAACTCAGATCTGCTGAGATTAAGGGTGTAGGTCACCATTCAACTTCTTTCCCTGTGCTGGGATTAAAGGTGTAAGTCACTACTCTCTGACCATCCTGGCTTGACTGGGTAGATCCCTCTGGTATTTCAGACTGGTTTTATTAAATATGAAGCATACCCCACATACCATAGATGAGATGACATAGTACTATTCCATTGTATGTGCAGAGTAAGTCCTGATTGCTGTCTCCTTAGCCTCTATGCCTCTGTGTAGTAGTGGGGTTTCTTTGGTCCCGAGCAGCCAGAGGCCCAGACCCTGCCGTGCCAGACCCCTCAGCTGCCCAGCCGCCCACCACTCAGGTTCCCAGAAATGACTCAGACGTTTATATTAACTTCATGCTGTTTGGCCTATGGCTCAGGCACATTGCTAGCTAGCTCTTATATCTTAAATCAACCCATTTCTATTAATCTGTCTGCCACATGGCCCGTGGCTCACCTGTGTTCCTTACATGTTGCTCCTTTGGGCTTCAGCTCAGTCTGCCTCTGACTCTGCCCTTCCTTTCCTACCTATTCTGATTCTTCCTCCTATTTCTTCTATGGTGCCTGTCATGGCCCAAAACAGCTCCTTTATTTAAAGATTGACATTCACAACATACAGAAAGGCATTCCCACATCACTTCCCCCTTTCAGTCTAATCGAAAAGGAAGGTTTCAATTTTAACATAGCAAAATTACATATAACAAAATAGCTATCAAGCAAGAATTACAGTTACAATATCTAGTCTATTTATATTTAGCAAAATTAAAGAAAATACTCTATCATCTATCTTATCTTTATGAATCTAAAGTTTCATATCTAATATACCTTTCAAATGACTAAGAAAAACTGTACCAATAACTATCTAATCTTCAACTACATCAAAGACCACAGAAGGATATATTTACCCAAGTAAACCAGAAGTGCAAGCGACTTTTAAAATCTAGAAAGGACAGATGATGCCTGGACAGTCACTGAAAGTTCCTTTATAAAGTTGGGGCATCCATCTTCAGCCTACAGGCCCAGAGTCTCTTTTCATTTTAGTGAATCAGGAAATCTGCTCTGCCCATTTTGGTACAGTTCATCAGTTGCTTTTCCTCGAGTCCTGAAGAATGTCTGACAGTTTTCTCTGCAAAGCAGGAACCTGAATGGCCATCTCGGCTTGTTCTGCCAAAGTTCAGAGGTCATCTTCCTATGGAACCTGCATGTCCAGTTAAACAGCAGTCAATATAAGAACAGGTCCTCGCTAGTGGCTAACCATTGCTACAAAGAGAGTAGACTCCATATGGTGTTTCTTCGATGCCCATTTTTCTCTTGAGATTGGTGCTGCCAGGAACAAATCTGTCTCACTGTCCAGAAAAGTCTTAAGTTCTTAAAATATTTTAAATGCCATATTCTGTAGGTCTTAGAAGTATTTGAAGATTACTTATTTAATTGAAATATATCTTTGTATATCTAAAAATATAACTAACATGCATTTCTTAATTATACAGTACAATTCTAAATCAGTTACATAAACATCCTATCTTAAACAAGAATAGAAAAATACATACAGCATAAGAGAATTGACCTTAAATTTGTATCAATAAATCAAAATGTATACCAATGTAAAACATTTTGAGATTAACAGCTGATTTCCTGATCTAAGTAGATTCAATAATCTAATTTTTTAAAAAAATCATTTATATACCATATCCCCTTTTTCTTCTTAGAAATAGATTAACTATGACCATTAACCATTTATAATGAAAACAAACATCTAGAAACAATATTTGGGGAATTTGGGTGTCGTTTTTTATTATTATTTTCTGTTGACTAAGGGGCGTTGAAAATCTCACGGTTGTTGAGACTGGATCAGTCTGTAGCTCTGAAGCTGATACGGCCATCTCTTCCCATCAGGTTTTTTCAGGGGGTCTGAAACTATATTTGTTTGGAAGCAATCCACAGGTTTTCATCTTCTGTGGAAACAAAATCAGAACTCTTCCAAAGCAATAAATCCTTAGACACAAATTTCAAAATCAAAATACCTTTAAAACATATATTCTTATTTAACTTAGTAGCCTTTGCATTTGCAATCCATTGTCTTTCTGCAGTTAGCTCACTAACAGTTAAAAAATTAAAAGAAAACACAATAACAACCAAAATCTAGATTTTGTGTCTATTTTCTATCTTTACATGGCTTATTATGTTTTTATTACTCTTATTTTTCTTTTTAAAGACTTTATCCTCTTTCTATTCTCTCTGAAGCCTATGTACCTTTTACACATATTGTAACCCATTTACAGGTTTTTCTTTCCATCTGAATCTGTTTTATTGTGAATCCTTAATCATCTTTTAACCATAAGAGCTTTTAAAATACACTCTCTTAAAGAGCTGCATAGTTTTTGCCGAGGAAGCTGAATCACTAAGTTCTCTTAAAGGGACCGTGTCCCTGTTCGTGGCCAACAAACAGAGCACACCCAAGAAAATGCTGCTACTAAGAAACTGTCTTTGTTTTTTTTTTTGTTCAAAGTAAACAGAAATCTAAAATCAATCACATGTTACTGAGTCTTCTGTGAGATTTTAGGAACCTGCCTGATTGCAGCTTACATGCCATTTTGAATGTGACCTGGACGCCACGCTTTCTTTGTACAATGACCCGTTTCATATACACAATTTGGAAGCTGCCTTTGCTCAGTTTTTGCTAAAACCCTTTTTAAACTTTTTCAGGCATTAAGTGGATATTTGGGCAGCCAAGGGCCCAGACCTTGCCGTGTCAGACCCCTCACCTGCCCAGCCCCACCGGCTGCTCAGGTCCCCAGAAATGACTCAGACGTTTATATTAACTCCATGCTGTTTGGCCTATGGCTCAGGCACATTGCTAGCTAGCTCTTACATTTTAAATCAACCCATTTCTATTAATCTGTCTGCCACATGGCCCGTGGCTCACCTGTGTTCCTTACATGTTGCTCCTTTGGGCTTCAGCTCAGTCTGCCTCTGACTCTGCCCTTCCTTTCCTACCTATTCTGATTCTTCTTCCTACTTCTTCTATGGTACCTGCCATGTCCCAAAACAGCTCCTTTATATTTAAAGTTTGAGATTTACAACATACAGAAAGGTATTCCCACATCACCTCTGCATTCCTTGATGATTAAGAATGCAGTTACACTGGTTTACAAAAAGTTAGTAAATCGTGGAGACAATGGGAAGACTGTAACTTACCAGGTGGGAAGTGAGTTAGTAGACTGTCAGACAGCCGGTTTGCAGGATGGAGGTGAGGTGAGAACTGGGTATTTGGTAAGGAAACTGGAGGGTTGAGGATCCAGGGGGAGAATTGTGATGAATTGCCAGGATTAGCCATAGTCGGAAGACTTGTGTCTAAACTTAACACTGAGCATCTTTTTAGCTATAGGACAGTTGTTTGATGGGTTGAAGCATTTACTGTGCTTAATATGTGATAATTTTATGATAATGAATTTTGTGTCTTTTGCAGCTCTTGAAGTAATCTCTCTTCGGTTGAGGGTCAGAGATGCTTTTTTCTTTAATTGGATTCATTTATTTTATTTTATGTGTATGGGTGTTACAGGAAGATGTTTTTCTGTTCTATGTCCTGTACTGCTGCTGTGGGACCAGGACCATTCTGCTGCAGGTTCTCCTGTTGAGGCCACATGTACCTCTGCCCTCACCTTTCAGTTGGCAATAGGATATGGTTCTAAATGTCAAATCTTTTCTGATTCTAGGCATTGACAAAGTTCTTGAAGTGTGTTAATTGGGACCTACCCCAGGAGGCCAAGCAGGCACTGGAACTTCTGGGAAAGTGGAAGCCTATGGATGTAGAGGATTCCTTGGAGCTGCTCTCTTCACATTATACCAACCCAACAGTGAGGCGATATGCTGTGGCCCGCTTGCGGCAGGCCGATGATGAGGTACATTACTGTTCATTTCCTCTGCTTGACTATCTGGCAGATCCATTTAAAAGGTATCTAGGTTAAGCCTAGTTACTAGTTATAGACTTACATGTGTATGCTTGCAAGAGAGGGAAGGGAGGGAGGGGAAGAAGAATGAGGTGGGGAGGAGGAGAAGAGAGTTTCTAAGGAAAAATATGTATAGATAAACTAGTTAGGTTTTCAGAAATATTTAAATTATTTCTGCAAGAGCTGCTCTCAAGGGAAAACCAAATTCCAGATCTGTTTCATGGCGGAACCTTCTCTTTCCACTGACCCTAGAGCCTGTTAATCAGAAAGGGCATTTAATGGATTCCTTGGGAGGTGTCCTCAGCATAGAGTTTTTATTCTCATGGAGGTTTAGAGGTAGCATCATCCTCTGTATAGACACATTCTTCATGCTACTATTTTATATTCTGGGCGCTTCTTCACATTGGCATGATTAATGAAACCATTGGTCATTGGTAACTAATGACCTTTTGGACAGGCAAATCTAACTTTTGGACATCGATTCTTTCCATACTCTTTAGAATAACTGTATTATGAAACTTTTATGACAATCTTAATCTTAAATTGAAGCAAGAGATAATTGACAGCTTTATGAAGTTCAGCCCTTTTATATAGCAGTGTGAATTTTTATTTGCCTCTCTTATAAAGTCCTGTGTACTTTTTAAATTTAATGTATCATCTGGCAGTTATGTTGATACTATTACAAAATATTTATCATTTCTCATTATGCATTAGGTAAAATAAAAAGCTACCATTGTATCCATTGTCTAGTGCTTGCTTTTTGGCCATCTCACTGTCCCTCTTTCTGGTTCTTTTGTGTTTCTTGAGCTCTCACATTTCCTAGTTGTAAGGTAAACCAGCAAAGCTGCATCTACTTTGCAAGTCTGTGCTGCTCTCCTTCACAAATAATGTACATCTTTGCTGTGCTTATGTTGTTAGGGATGCCTTTAGTATCTTCCCTCCGTAGCGTGGTTCATTGTAGTTTTATTCAAATCTTACTGTGCTTAGAATGGCTCTTTCTAGGTATGCTTGTGTTTTGAGTGTGTGTGCGTGTGTTTTGAATATGCACATTCACATCAGGAAAGACTCTATACAGTCACCTTTGGCTCTTGTCCTATCATGTCAACTGAACTGTGACACATGTTCCCCAGGCTTTACCACTCTTAAAATTGTAAAGTTTCAAATGTGTGTCAATTTAATTTTTTAGTAATTTTATTTAGGAATTTTTAGAGTATTGATTCCTACTCTTGTGTGATTTAAAGGGAAGATCTGCATGAGAATGGAGTGAGAGACAACACTGGAGAAAGTTATTTGTATTTCACCCAGAGAGCTAGCTCAGCATGAGGAAAGGCAGGGCATAGCAGCAGAGTGTAAAGCTAAAGTTGCATGGAAAGATTGTGGCCCTGACCACAGCCTCACTGTCTGAAGCGTGAATAAACTGTTCTTGGGAAAGGTGGTGATCACTGTACATACTCGTGGTTCCTGGGAAATCTGTTTCATTGGCTCGGGTTGAAATCTGTTTTCGCCCTCTTTTGTTTTGTTCTACTTCAAACTTTCATCTTCCATGTGTAGAGGAAGTTTGTACCTTTCAGCATCTGACTAGATAAGGAGAGAGCAGGTTGTTCATGTGGGTATTCCTGCTAATTTATTCCCATATAAATGGAAAAAAATGTGTTGTTTGAATGTAGAGTAACACACATTCAGCCAATCAGGTGGTGATGCGTGACCTAAATGGGGAGTGTTTTCTGACTTTCCTTTTCCTGGGCATCTCAATGAGAGGGAGTCTCTGTGCCAGTGGACATTGTCTGAGTCTTTTTCAAGGTTGGGAAAACTTTTTTTCTTAGTAGTGCTGGAAAAGAGCACATACCTACATTTCTAGAGAAAAGCATCATTCTCTCACATAGACTTAGAGGCCTCCTGTTAGAGAACATTCCAATGAGGGACAGCTCCTGACATGATTTAGTTCTAGACTTCTGCCTGCCAGTAAGCATCAGAGGGCTCAGACTGAGACACTGATGCTTTGGGCTCTTCCTCTAACCAAAGTGGTAGTGTCTGCTCAGTCTCTTCATGGATTTGTTTAAGAAGAAGGACATAAGTTTGAGAGAGGTGTGTGGTGCTGTGACTTAGAGGAGCCTATGGGGTAAAATACATAGGATACAGGAATGCAATTCTCCTCAAAGACTAATTTAAAAGAAGAAAAGAGCCTATAGATTCTTTAAACTCTGGATTTTAAGGGAAAGAAGAAAACTTGTTTCAGAAAATTTCCTGAAACAGAATTTTTTTTGAAAATGTGAAGTGCATTGTATAGCAGTCTTAGAAATGGGAAAGGCTCCAGGAGCCATCTCAAGCTCCTCCTGGCTTTCTTCTTCTGTTGTTCAGACAGCCATACTTCCAGGCAGTCGCCCGATGGACACTTACTGTGTGCTGCGCTCTCCTGTCTCCTCTGACTAACTCATTTAATGCTTAGGGCCGTTTCTGCAGCCTTTGCTGTCATGATCTTTTCATAAATAAAGACAGAGAATGCAGACAGAGAATACATAGCTTAGTAACACACCAGTGGCAACAAGAAATGGGGAAGTGCCAGTCAGGTGCTTCCCTGGCTGCTGGACATAAGTGAGTCTGTACTTCATGCGCTCCGGTCTTCTGATCAGTCTTTTCCACTTGTCTGTTTGTAGGATTTGCTGATGTACTTACTGCAGCTCGTCCAGGCCCTGAAATATGAAAACTTTGATGACATAAAGAACGGTTTGGAACCTACTAAGAAAGATAGTCAGGGTTCAGGGTCTGAAAACCTGTCAAGTTCTGGAATCGGTTCTGCAGAAATAGATAGGTACGCTCTCCAGGGAAGATTATTTTCCATGTGACACTTTGTCCCTTTTCACAGTATCCACTTCCTTCATTTATATTGTTGTCTTCGTTGCTTTCTCCCCTCATGTACCAAACAGACTCTAGCTTTTCTGATTTTGAGTTTGACTTGGCACAGAAATTCACCAAGTGAACTCAAGAATACATATGCATAGATTCCTAGAAACCATTCTTGCATTGTGCCTGGTCAGAAGAACTTGGTTAAAGTCTCTAATCTGCCTCCTAGCTATGCATACGTAGTTTCACATACTCATTGATACGACTGCTTTTTTCTTTTAAAAGTCAAGATAATAGTAGCAGCTTCTTGCTTGTAGAAATAATGATTACCCGGGGTTTTACATCTAGATTATCTCTTCTGTTTTCAGCTCCCAAATTCTAACCAACCCTCTTCCTCCGGTGGCCTCCCCTCCTCCCGCATTGAAATCAAAAGAAGTTGCAGATGGAGAAAATCTAGAGGTGAGTAAAAAGCTTTCCAAAATTATGATTCAAGGCTCTGTCAGTTGACATTCTGTGTTGATCTTTAAGAATATGGTTTAATTAATAAACTAGCCATTGTAATTTTGTTCAATAACTGGCTTTATGGTGTATGTTATGGCCTTTCCCTTGTGTAATATGCTGGATATTGTTTGGTTCATTTTATTGGTTTTCTGAGCATCTATGTAGATTTATATGTGATGTGAAAATAAGCCAAGCTCAAATATTTTATCAGAGAGACTCAGGATATTCATTTTAATATATTAATGAATGTTAGTACACTTGTCAGTATAAAAAAAGGCATGATTTTATAGAATCATATTAAGCAGGTGTTATTAATTCATACATGTAGGTAAACTTCATTTGGAAGGGAAACAGCTCTCCTAAACTAGTAGTTATCTGAAAAAATACTCTGGCTCTTGTGTGTATTAAGAACTAGCAGGGATCAGTCTTAGGTGACGACATGAGCATGGAAAAGATGAGGTCTGAGGGAGAGACAGGTGCCACAAGTCATCATCACATGAGTTTTCTCTAGAAGTTGAAATATTTGAGCTGAACCTCTTGGGATCCTTATGCTGGGAGTGTTTTGATGCTACCAAGTTGTGAACGTTGTTCAGAATGTCACCCTACTTACTACCTAGTATGAAAACTGTAGCTTAAACAGTTTTATCTATTTTTGACATTTTTTTTTTTTTTTGGGGTGGCTGATGAACCAACATTTTTAGGGCTGACTGCTGTTCACAGTGTTCATATAATCCAAACTGTCATAGAGTGGTGGAGATCCTTTTGAATCATGGCCTTCTTCAGCCTCAAAAGAGAAACAATATACAACACTTTAGTTGTTACTCTCTGAGGTTGGTCACACCTCTTTTCTCTGTATCATAGCCTGAGCTACCCAGTCTCTCCTCCACACCTGAGCCATGTCTTCTGGCCTTCCTTGTCTCTTTCTTGGCGATTCAGACATCAGTTTATATGACAAGGTAAATGCAAGAACATTTTACAACCTGAGTTTTCAGAGATTTTAGCTAGAGGATTTCAAGTCTAACATTGCAAGGGACAGGACTGGAGCATCTACCCCACCAGCAGAGAGCACTGAATTAAAACATGCATGCTTGTGTATGTATAGCCTCACTCCCTCCTCTTTCAGTTCAGGATCCCCTGCCCAGGGAGTGATACCACTCAGAGTATCATTGATATAGCCCAAGATAATCCCCACAGACATGCCCACAGCCTCAACTAGAATACCTCTCCTTTAGATTCTCTTCCCACAAGGTTATGTCAAGCTGACAATTAAGTCTATCACATAGAGTGAACGTTCCCTGTAAAATGGGGATTGTGAGGATTTCTGGTGTTTGTTTTCTTTCATGCATGCCTGTAGGTATATCCTTTTAATAGTTTTGAATCTCTTTGATAAGTAAATGCACTATATATTTGTGGCCTTATATTTCAAACTTATCTCTGAAGATCCAGATAGTGAAATCTCCATTTTAAATCTTGTTTAGCATTCCACCTTAGCTGGAACTTCTACCCTATTTGGTTTTTTTTGTTTGTTTGTTTGGTTGGTTTTGTTCTTATTTGATAAATTATTGCTATATTTAATAGAGCATCTTATATAATGCTCTCCTTTCTTAGTTATTTATAAATATGTATGTTTTTCTGTTGCACTAATAAAGGAAACTCAGAGCCAGATCTCAGGGAAAGGCTGAGATATCAGACTGAGATATCAGAGAGAAAACACCCCAGTCAGATCTCACCCAGCTGTCTTCAGCTTCCTCAGCCTCTCTCCTTGTTGTTTCTGCTGCCTTAATCTGTCTTCCTAGGCCTGCCTTAAATACCCTCTTTGCCCAGTTGTTTCACATCCACATTAAGATTAAAGGAGTGGGCTACTACTGTTTGGTAGTTAGCCTTGAACTCCCAGAAATACAGAAAGATCCCCTCAACCTCTAGAGTTATGGTATTAAAGGCATGACACCACCAGCTGCCTGCCTCTTAGAACTCCCTCTGTAAACCAAACTGGCCTCAAACTTAGATCTGCTGGGATTAAAGACGCAAATCACCACTCTCTGATCCTCTAGGAGTGAATGTGGGTAGATCTCTCTGATATTTCAGACTAGTTTTTATTAAATATAAAACATATCACCACATTTTTTCTTGTTCATTTTTTTGCTAAATTCCTCGTCCAACCCCGTATCTGATCCTTAGTTTATAGATTCTTTCTTTATATATTTTTATTAGTTAACTTAAATATTTTAACTTAACTTTTATGTTTCATAATCATTACTTTTCTTCTAAGCAGTGTTGGAAGTGGTACAGACCCTGCCATCACTGGCATGTCATTGTTATCAAGTATCTTATTCTGTAGTCTTAACGTCTAGTTTCGGTTGTGAACCTAGCCTTTAATGGCCGAGCCATCTCTTCAGCCCTATTCTTACCTTCTAAATTAGATGAAATTATCCTTATTAGACAATTGGAAATTATGTAGAGATACATGCCTCTGACAGTACCTTTATCCTTACTGTTTCTTCTGTTGTTTCTGATCTGCAGTATGAGCTAATTTTGTTTCTCCCCATAACATGGTTGGTTTTTGTTATTGTTATTTTATTTAAAATGCTTAAGTATCACCTAAATTGAATTTTAAATTTTAAAATATATTATTGCATATTATAACAGTTTAAAATTTTTAATCTTATATATTTATAATCTATTAATAAATTTTTAAAGAAAAAAATCTTAGTAACATAAAATGTGTTAAACACATACTTCATTATAAAAACATGTATCTCCAATTGAAAACCACTTACAAAGGACAACTTAGCTGTTCCAGTTAAGTTATCCTCGTTGAGGATATTAACCAGTTAGTGTAGGCTCCGTGCCCAACAGTTGATGGCCAACATGAGCTCCGTGACCTTTCTGTAAGTTTTTCGTGTCATATTGCTGTGTTTGGACGTCTTTTTCACATTGATCCTTCGTATTATACTTTCTGATCTTGTCTTTTAAACAGGTTTTGTGTGTTTGTGGTTCTTTTACTCTCTGATAAAATATTTGAGCTTGGCTTATTTTCACATCACATAAAAATCTACATGTGTTTTTTTTTTTTACTTTATTTTGTTACCTTTCTTTTAAAAATTCTGATTTGTTTGTTTTTTTATTTGCCTGGTTTCTAAAAAGAAAGGAAAAACAGGAATGGAGTTGGATGGGTGGAAAGGTTGGAAAGATCTGGGAGGAGATGTGAGAGAAACTTATCAGAATATGGTGTATGAAAAATATTACTGTTAAAAAAGAAAAGTAATGTTTTCAACATAATCTAAGGACAAACCTTGAGCCTAGATTTGTGTTTGTTGAGTTTCTGCACTGAACTTAACATCATGATTATCTACCTGAGATGTGTCTTCACTGGATTCTTGATTAATGTTCAAAATAAAGATCTAAAAATACTCTCCATAGATTAGGGATGTAGCTTGGTAATAGGGTTCTTCTTTATCATGTTTGGAGTACTGTAGTGGGATTGTATTACATTGTAAATAATTGTCTTGCCTACTGGTTTAATAAACACACTGATTGGCTGAAGGCAGACAGGAAGTGTGGGCGGGGCTACCAGACTAAGAAAACTGGGGGAACAGGAAGAACAGGGCAGTGATGCTACAGAGACTCCAGGCAAGGTGGCAGATACAGAGGATAACAATGCTGCTCTGAGAAAAATGTACTGAGCCTCATGGCTGAACAAGATAAGAATCACAGGTTAGTTTAAGGGTAAAGAGTTTAGCAAGTTATATGCCTGGGCCTTAGGCTGATCAGTGTAAAATTAATGCAAGCATCTGTGTGTCTCTGTGGGACTGGAGAACTGTGGGACTGTGGGCCTACAGGTCCAAACCTCGAGGATAGGCCGGAAATCTGGGCCAGAAACCTCCTACAACAGAGTCCTTTCTTCTCTCCCCATTACCTTAAAAGGATAAGCAAGTTCCTAGAGCTGGAGATACTGTTATCACCACTGAAAGCATCAGCACATGTGTTTCCTGACAACCTCTGGTGTCTCCAGCCTTCCTTTTAGGGAGCTCTGTTACACTGAGTCCTCCGGTCCCTGCTTGTTATCCTTTCCTTTATCCATCAGTATTTGCTTTCTTCTTAATGTAGCCTTTATCCTGTACCTCTTCATATTAGTCATTCCTTTATGGTGATCTTCATTTCTACTGGAAAAATCCTAACTAACCAGACATTTCTCTATGCCTGAATGTTGCTGAAGAAAACACTTAGCTTAATCTGTAGTGTCAATGCACATTTATAAACCTCAGCTTGACTCTGCAGCCTACCTACTGTCCTGCATTGCCCTAGAGGGGCTGATATTCTTGTCCTTCAATGGCCTTCTCTTTGTACTACCTCCCAATGTCTAGGCAAAAATTCAGCTCCATGGCTGCTGGACACACTAGAAAGCACTCAGAGGAGTGGTAGGTTTCTAGCTCCAGATGTGTAGGCACAAATCCCCCCTCATTCATTTCCTTCTTTTCTCTTACAGAGAATAAATGTAATGCCTTAAAGCTGATACTTTGTTCTTTGTAGAAATATCCAGATGTGCATTAATATCTCTTATTTTAGAAGTCCAGAAGATGCTCTGTGGTGCTCATTCTTCCAGCACCCAGCTCTGTATGTGCCTTCAGGACCAACTCAGTGATTTTTATCTTTACTCTCTCCTCCCTTATTCCAAGGCTTTAGACTCCATAACTTTGGTTTTGCTTAAAACTTACTCTGCTAGGTTTCTAAAGGGCTTTGACATGGTCACATAGTGTCCAGTTCTAGTGAAGGCTCCTGTCTTGAGAAGCTGTGACCTCCTATGGCTTTAGGCCATAGCACTCATCTGTTTTACTTTTCAACTGTGATATTTGTTTCTGTCCAGTGCCCTTCATCAGTATCCACTTGTGTAATGTCCCCTAAGGTCCTTGTTACTATTTATGTTTTCCCTGAGCTGTACTAATTAGCGTATACTTCACTATCTAGCTCAGATCTCTTGTCTGAGTTTCCAATTCCAAATCCTTAATCTCCATGCTCTATCTGACAGGCATGCCAAAGCTAATGCTTCAGAAATGCTGTTCTCCTTGTGTGATGTAACAAAGCAGCCTCTTTACTGAATCTAGATATTTGGAAATTACTGTCAATTCTGTCTTTCTTATTCCTCTTCATCAGAAATCCCTATTAATTATGATTTCAAAACATTTCTTACCTTGTTTTATTTGCCATCTTCACTTTCTAGACTATAATTAATAAGACATCCTGACCGACCTCAGGTTGTACTTCTCAGACACCTGAAAATTAAAATTATCATGCTATTAAAAATTATCATTATTATTAAAAAATTAAAATTTATCATGTTAAAATTCTTTCTTGGGATGTGAATGTCCTCTGCTTTTCATATATAGTTCACACTCCATATTTTTATATTATACCCAATATTTTATAGATTAAAATTTATATTATATTCAGTTGTTGAATAATTTGACCATTTTTATCTTTTTAGATCTGTTATTTTACTGGTCACTGAAATTGAGCTTCATGCCAAGCATAGAGCCTCTTTATATACGCTGTCTTCTTGGGTTGGCCTAGACGTGATGATTGCTGTTTTCAGATCCACTGAAACTATTTGTATGATTGTTTTCTCATAGTTTTGTTGATTACCAAATATATTGATGAGTAGAACAAGGAACTCCACAACCTCTTAGTTTGTAGTCAGTTTCGGGTGATAGGAGAGATAAATGGCTAGATGAAAATTTATACTCTAAGTTCAGATGAAAACGGATGGGTCAGCGTAGGACCTCATTTTTCTCCTGTTAATAGCAGATGATGATATGCATTTCTTTTAATTTTTTTCCAGCAAGATCTGTGTACCTTCTTGATATCAAGAGCCTGTAAGAACTCAACACTGGCTAATTATTTATACTGGTATGTGAAAATAGTTTTGTTTCACCTCACTCCATTGAACTACTTTTCTCATATTGTAAACAGAAAGCTGGGATGAAGGCCTTCACCAAATGCCTGGGTTCTGTGCGTAGGCCACCGTTTACTGTCAAAACGGTGCTACATTCTTCTGCTGATTTTTATTTTTTTTGAGATCTGAGTTACAAATGACCGTGGTGACTCCCCTCCCCTCAGTTTTCTTGTTTGTCTTTTTTGTTATTCAGTAGTGTATAATACTTTATAACTTTTTAAGAATGTGTTTGGAATTCCTTACCAAACAATTAGATTCCTACGATAGGGTTTGAAATTAAAACTTACCTTCTGTCATCTTAAAGATGAAGTTGAGGCAAAAGGATGGGCAAACTAAACTTGACAGGTACTCGTTAAGATGGATTGTTCACCATTTGCAGAGGTGTCTCAGAGACTGTTTTCCAGTCTTCCCTGAGTAACTATCATGGTTTATGTGAAAACAATGTAAAACAAAGGTACAGAGAATCTACTTCCTGCATCAAAGTTAGTATCAAGTGTGGCTCCCTTTCTGTCTCAGAATCTTAAGGTGAAGTCCATATTGATAAATACATTGAATCAGTGGGGAAAAATCATTGGGTGTAGATGCCGACAGGAGGGTCCTGTCCACTCTTGCTGATTTCGGGGCCTCGCCTTCTAGGGGAGCTGCACTGGAAACCTGGGGTTTAGTTATAGAAATAGTTTTAGATTGAATCTTATAGTTAATTTAAATAGCACAAATTAATAGATGTTGATTCTGAAAATTCCTTATCATAAGACATTTTACTTTTCTTGAAGAAACTAAAATGCCTGTTGTATAGGTTGAATCAAGCTTCAGCTCATTCTCCCATTCTCAAAAAAAGCAGGAGGGGGGAGGAACCAGTGCACTTATAAAAAACACAAGTGCCTTGACTGCATAAACAATATTGTCTAAGCCTTTATGGTTTTCTCCACCACAAAGAAAAACTAATACTAGCTATTTTTATGACATGAGTTGTTTTCTCCTATGAGACCTATGAGTTTTCCTTTTGCCCAATGACTAAACTATTGGAAAGCAAAGTATCTCTAGGTGAATATTTAGCAGTTGAATATTTTATTCATAAAAGTACATTCCCTTCACACTAGATGTTAGGATGGCCTTGAAAATACATTACAGAACATTCTGGTTAGTTTTAATTAGCAGTTTTCCATTTAAGAATTTACTTACAAATTCTCATATTGCCGAATTGCTATTTTGATTTAATAGTAACCTACAGTTAATGCTCCTTGCATTTTTATCTGTATGCTTCTTTTCACACTATTACAGAAAAGCATTTTCTTGTGAAAAGCTAAGTAAATGTTTTAAAAAGAGAAGACAGAGAATACTTCCTAGGAGCATAACACAGGGCATTCCCTTTCCTCTCTTGAGGGCATTCTGTCAGACTCAGGCTCCATGTGGGTTCTCCACTCTGCCCCTGCTTCATTGTACTGTCTGCTCACTGTCAGAGGGGTAACGACTGTCTTCTTATTAAACTACATATTATGCAACCAGAAGTATCTATTGGTGAGAAACACTATTAATAGTGATGCCTGACTTTGGTAGGCACAACTATTTTATGAGTGTAGGATAATTGTATGAAAAATAATTTCTAAGTTTTCTTAAATGATGAAGCTTCCTCTGAATGTGAACCAAGTGTGAAGATGTAGAAGCTCTCACCAAGCTTCCTCTGATTTAAATTTCCTTCCTAACAGATGAATTTAAATTTCAACCTTAACTGATTGTGCTGTTTTCTCCTGAACACCCTGACTTCCTTTGCCATTTTTCTCCCCTTTCCTGTGATTTCAAAGGATTCCTGCTATAGCTAAATCCTTGAGGGCCCAGTAGCTGTGCAGAAAGCCCCTTTAAAATGAATGGCACCAACATTTTAATCCAGAGGGGAGTTATGTCTCTAGTCTGTAAAATGTTGGTATCAGAACCTATAAATCCTTGTAGTTTTTATTTTTACAGTAATCGTGCTGGGCTGAAAGGAGAGTAAACTTTGGATCTGTGATGTTTCTCTAACTTAGAAGTTAGACCTTTGAAAGTAACAGAAGTTAGCTATTCCACAGAATGATGTTGTCAGGAAAAAATGAGCCTGCTGATGTCATCTAATGTTGAGTTTCTAGACAGATTGTCACTTTTCTGCTTTAGATGACAGCTTTCCAGGTACCAACATGCAGGGCTCTGTAGAATCTAGTTGATAGGTGTGAACAGTGAATTATGAAGTGATTATACTCTGGGACTTTTGGTCCTCATATGTCCATAGAGATGATGTGCATTTGTATTTTAGATGACTCATTTCTTCTTTTAGCAGAACATTGAAAGATATTTAATTATGGAGACTGGCATGCACCTGTTTACACTTTAGTTAGCAGGTAGTGAACATAGTGGTCAGGCCTGCAGACATGGTCATGTTTTTTATGGATGAGTTTTATATTTAAGTACATAGGAAAAGAAGTAAGATTAAAATGCTGGTGGGGACCATCAGACAGTTTAAACAAGCAGGCTTAGATATGGTGAGATCACATTGATGATTTGGGAGTTCACAGATACTCTTGTTCTGACATTCTTATGTGCAGTTCTCAGGTGACCAGACATTCTGAAATACCATAGCAAAAAATAGCAAAAAATTGTTTGGGTCCTGACTCACTCCTCTACAGCAGAGCCATCCTCCAAGTCTGATTTCTTGATAAATGATTCTCAGAACTGTCCATCTGCCTTCTGAGCACCTGAGCTTTGGACAGTAGGAAGCACTGAAGTTTGAATCTGATCTGATTTATTATTGTTGTTTTTATTGTTTCTTGAAACAAGATCTTGTTTCATAGTCTTTGCTGGTCTACTATTCAAGTTGTACCTGCCTCAGCCTCCTGAGTTATAGGATTAGAGGCATGCATCACAGTACCTGGAAAACTGGAATCAATTTTAATCTAAAAGGTTTTGTGTCTAATGGTGTAGATGTTCTGTAAAGCATCTCTAGTCCTCCATACTCTTAGTAATTTTCAGTTTACACTCCTCTTGAGATTGATGCAGTATATCTAGGGTCGTGCTTCAACTTCTTGCTGCACTTTCCTGGAAATGCCAGACCTCAAGAGCATCTGCTGTTGTGCTCTGGCTTAGCTCTGATAAGAAGAGAGAAGGCAACTCTTACCTGTTTGTAAGACCGTGTCAGATGTGGCTGCAGGTTCACTTCCATCAACACCTTTACAACTGTGGAAGGTTAAACATGTGGATCAGTGACAAACAAGGAACCACTGTCAGGACAAGTCTAGAAGAGTCTGCTTACAGAGGAAGTCCAGAAGCAAGGCAGGTAGACTTTCTGAGAGAGCCAGGATATAACTGACTTATGAGAGGATGGGGAGACGAGGAAGGAAAGTGTGATCAGAGGAAACTGACCTGCCTGGAGTCTGAGTCCATTCCTGGGTGTTGAGGATGCTGATGCTTCTGCTATTGTCGGCAGGGCGTAATTGCAGTGTTTGAAAGAAAATTTGAAGGTGGTTAAGTTGAGGATAAGAATTTTTTTGTTAGAGTTGAAGAAGTCTGATGTGTTAATTTGGAAATCCTGGTACAGCTGGGCTGGCAGGTGCAGAGGCATCCTGAGCATTTAGTGGAAGCAGTTGGCCAGCTGCATTGAGTAACTGAGCACATGTTAGGTAGGCAGAGGACCACCACAAGCTGAACATGTCTCTGGGCATGTAAACCAGCACTGAAGACAGGCAGCACAGATATCAACCAGGGCCTGTCATCTCTGATTTGACTGTGTCATGTCTCACCCCCTTCTGTTCATGTGATTGAAACACGGTTCCTGCTTGAGTTTTAAGAAAACAGTTTCATTCATTTAACTTTCTACATGAAAAAAATTCATCTTAGAAGCTTGGGAGATTTATTGATAGGGTGTTCAGTAGTTTAAGGAAAAAATTCCAGTTATTTAGTAAGTTCAATTTTATATGTTTTGTTTAAAAGTATTGCAGTGTCTTCTTAAAGTTCTGGTGCTTGAAAATCACTGGTGAATATGAAACCAGGTCATATAATAAGATGGAAATTATACCTTACATGAATTAAAGAAATGTGTGTGTGTGTATTCATATTGTAGAATTTCCATATCAGATTTTGCCTAAATCCATGGCACTGAGTCATTCAACAGCAAAGATCGTCTCCTACTACCAGGCCTGAGCCTGCAGGGCATAGTGGAGAAAAAGACATATGAGCCCTCTAGTCTTAGGCAGTTTACCTCTAGATGGCTGAATGTATTCTTCAAATAACAGTATAAAGGACAACAGTATGTGTCCGTGACTTGACATTTGGCAAATGTTATCAGTTAAGGAATGTGTAAGTTTCTTGTGGTTTTAAAGTTGGAGTAAAATTGTGTAAGCTTAGCAGAATAGAAAGCCAGGGCTGTAGAGAGATGCTCATAGGGAAGTAGATTTGCTGTTTAAGCATAAGTTTGGATCCAAAATACACATAGAAAGCCAGGTGAGTGGAGGACATTTGTAATTGTCTTCCTTGGTGGGGGGGGGGGGGTGGTGACAGAGTTCAGCAGCCAGTTTGCCTAACAGATCAGTGAACTCAAGGATCAGCAAGAAATCCTCTCAAGGAAAACAGTAGAGTCAACCTCTGACCTCCATCGACAGGAGCACACATACCTACACATGCATGTCTACTAATACATACAACTCATTTTACACACGCACACATGCATGCACACACACACGGTGAGATGCAGAGTTGGGAGGAAGAATGAATGTAAGTTTATGATTCTGACTTGTCTCCTAAATAAACCATATGGTGCATCCTGAGAAATACATATAGTCTCCCAGTTTCCACTTTTTTGAGTCATATTTCGTGTACCCCAGGCCTCACTAATGACTCTGCTTTCAAGTGCTAGAATTAGACTTGCTCACCATCCCCTGCTCTCCAAGTTTCACTGTTGATAAGGCAGACAAGTTGATTTAAATTGTGTTTATCATGACCCACTGAAAGTGATTTAAAGCTGCTTATCTAGCACTGTAACTTAACAATGTAGGTTATGACAAATATCAAGTGTTATAGCTTTTTAACTTCCTGCACCGATGTTATACATTATGGTTTGCTCCCACCAGAACATTTTAAAACATTTATTAAATTTCCTCTCACTTAGCTTATTTATGTATGTGTGACTTTTATAATCCTACAAGGAATTTAGATTTAGGAAAACATGTTAACTGTCTAAAACAAGTTATATAATAGAAAAATTATAGGTTTTACAGTTTTGAGAAATGAGGAAATTGTATTAGAGAGAGAAGAATCCATTTGAACTTATAGTCATTTTGCAAAAATATGTCAGAGAAAAAGGTAGCTCTAGAGAGATTTTCACAGTAAGAATAACTTCTGCTGTGCTAAGTATGAGGTGGTGAAGTAATCTGTTTATTATACGTTTATTTGGTGGATGTGCAAGCTTCATTGACAGAAGAAGGCATTAGTAGTATTCTGGGTATTCATCACATAGTGGAGTGTGTTTCCATGGCATCTCGTAGGAAACATGACATAACACAGATTGATGCTAGCCCTATTGGTCAGTGTGACTGATCGCTGCTTATATATATCACCGCTTAATGTTCACTTCTAAAGGGATGGAGACGAACCACTTAACTCTTGTAATCATATCTTAATCTGTTTTAGAAATGATACAAATATTTACTAAATGAACCTGAGTTTGTTTTCATCATATGCTCATCTTACATGTGTTTTGAAGGTATGTGATTGTGGAGTGTGAAGATCAGGACACACAGCAGAGAGATCCAAAGACTCATGAGATGTACCTGAATGTCATGAGGAGATTCAGCCAAGCCTTGCTGAAGGTACTCAGGAGCTGCACTGGGTTGGCTAGATCTGGTTGGTTCTTCTTTCAGTAATCTTGTGAGCTGAGAAAAAAGTAAAAGAGGGAACTGGGGAGACGGTTCAGGGGTTAAGAGCACCGGCTATTCAGAGGACATGGGTTCAGTTCTCAACTCAAAACCATCCATAACGTCAATTTAGGGGATCTGATGTCCCGACCCTGGCCTCTGGACACCGAGCATGCCTGTTGTGCAGATGTACATGTAAGGAAAACACCCAAACAAATAAAAACAAATAAACCTATATTTTTTAAAATAATAGATTAATATTTGTTGTACATGTACTGTCTGAAATACCAAACTTGGTGCTTATAAATAAGTTTCTGGAGCATGCTTACTCATATTCTAGTGTGTGTAGCTGCTTTTGTTTGACACACATAGATGAGCCATTGGACAGGAATCTAGGCAGGACTCATATTTACTCTGGCCCTTCCATCAGGTTTTTGATCTTCAGTAAATAAGCTTTACATGGGCCAAACAGTGAGTAAATCCCTGATCTTCTCATTTTACATTTCTGTCTTCTTTTCTCATGTAGACTCTGTAGTAGCTCTTTGTAGATATTTTAGCTGACTTCAACAGCACCTTACAGGGCCATTTTCTGCTGCTTTTGCTTCTTTAAAGCAGTGTTCCAGCTTAGTCCAGCAGAGGGCGCAAGGGCAAAAAAAAAGCCACTGACATGGTACCCTCCAGCTCTGCTGCTGAAATGTTTCCTGGCATCTTTTTACTATATCCGCTGCTTCCTGTCTCAAGTTCTTGAAAAGCTAATGTCAGACACTTTTAGACTAAGATTGTGTACAGCTCTCAGAGCTGCATCAGGCTCACTGAGAGGTGAGCTCTCTCCCAGAGCCTCAGCATCCCTTGTATTTTAAATGATGATATTTTCTTGTCTGCACTTTCCAGGCAGCTGGGAAGAAAAATTAGAAAATGCATTGGTTTATTAACATGGTGGTATTTTTTTTTTTTAAAGACATTTGACTCAAAAAATGTATGCTGCACTTGGGTATTTCTCTTTTTCAAAAATATTTCTTCTTAAAGCTACCTTGGAATTCAGTAAGTAAAAGTATTTTAGGGTAAATAAATCATGTCTTGTCACATGATTAGCTTCATTGTGGATTGAATAGTGATTGCTCAGGACCCAGAGGATTCTCTACCCTAAGCAGTTGGTTCTTTTTACTCCCAGGCAGCAGGTTTCTCATTATTTCTGAATCAAAATAATTCATCTGTCTGAGTCTCACTTTGATTTAAAGTTTACAGCTTTGGGCAGGCGGGGAAGGGAATGATCACACTGTGAAGGTAGAGCTGCTTGTTTGCTCACTCAGGGTGACAAGTCAGTCAGAGTCATGCGCTCCCTGCTGGCAGCACAACAGACCTTTGTAGACCGGCTGGTGCATCTAATGAAGGCAGTACAGCGGGAAAGTGGAAACCGCAAGAAAAAGGTGAGCCATGGGGTCGCTTCCTGTCTATGGCTGAATGTGTGGATATTTGCAAATATAATAAAACATTTGGAGATGTCAGAAGGATCTACCCATAGTCAGTCTAGGAAGATCAGACAGTGGTAACTCACACCTTTAATCCCAGCACAGGGAATATCTGGGAGTGGTGACCTATGCCCTTAATCCAAACTGAGTTTGAGGTCTTCTTAGTTTACAGAAGGAGTTCCAGGCTTGCAGGCAGTGGTGGGGCCACGCCTTAACTGAGCAAAGAAAGTATTTAAAGCAGATATAGAAAGAGCAGGCAGAAGAAGCCAGGAGGAGTAAGGCTGAGGAAGCTGGATGAGATCTGACTGGTGTTTACTCTCTGATATCTCCACCTTTCCTAGAGATCTGGCCCTGAGTTTCCTTTATTCGAGCAACAGCCAAAAGTGGTTTCTCATTCTAAAATTCTGAGTTTTGACTGTTGTTTTGTTGGGATGACATATTGTATAAACTTAAACTGTTTGCTTCCTTTTTAGAGACAGTTTGTTTCTTGCTTTGTAGCCTAGACAAGCCTTGTATTCATCCTCCTGCCTCAGTCACCTGAGTGCTAGGTTTAAAGATGCCAGCTGCTATGCCTGGCTTTATGTGGGCTTCCTATAGATAATTATAGTTCCAGGAGCCCAATGCTCTGCTGACATTGGGATCCTGTTTTATGGGCTATCATATGTTAATAAGACATAGGTGGTGGTGTTTGCCTAACTGAGGAATGGTAAGTGCAGAGGGTAAGGGATCAGTTGGCCCAGTGTCAGACAGCTAATGAGGTTTGAAACTGTTGGTCACCAAGCGTAGTTTCATCTATATTGCATTACTTTCTCTCATCTTAGAACCTTGGTTGTTTAGAGACTAAGATCACTTACATGAACGTTTTGAGAAAACAGGACCAGAATAGCTTGCAGAAGCAGCCAGTGCCACCTTTGTCTATCTGGCTAGCAGCCATCTTGCTCCTAAATGGAAAACTTTCACATAAGAAATAGAGTAGTTGGGTATCTCCTCTGCAAACATGGTGTTTTCTGGGCCATAACTTTAATGACATGAAGGATTCACATGGTGTCATCCTTTTTCCTAGTCCTGTAAGATAACAGGCAGATGTTTCTCGGTGGCCTTTGTCAAGCACTACAACCCACTGAAGTCTATAGGTAGATGAGAGAGAAGATAAGACAGGAAACGGGGAGTCAAAACAAAAATTAAAAGGCAAGAGAGAGTTAAACAAACAGACAGATGGTCAGAATAATTGTTCACCTGACGAGAAGAAAATTGGTGGAACAGAAGCACTGTTTTATCCAGTTGGCGTTATTCAGAAGAACATAGACCATGATTGAATAAAGACATCCCTAATGCCACAGGCTATGCCTGTCCCCAAGTTAGAAGCAGTCCCTAGTGTTTACCCAGCAGTGGCTTTATCCACAGCTTGGACCTTTGATCTTAGCAGCAGCAGTCTGGTTAGTCTGATGAGACTGAGGGGTGAAACCTGAGGAGGCAGTAAAGTGACAGCAGGATTTGGGTTTCAAGTGAGCGATATGTCATCCATTTTGTGAAGGAGTATTGTTCATGACCTTTAGTAGATATGGGCCGGTAAGAGGCCTTGGAGCATTAGTGAAGGGAAATAATTCTGTGTTTAGTAGTCCTTAAATACTATTCTATGACCATCTAATTCCTAGTGATTCTAGAACTTCCTCCTCTGGTGCCAAACATGGTATCATTTTTAAAGTACTTCATAGCTCTGGATACATGAGTCAGGTTTTTCGTGCTTAAAGACTACAGGATGCTGCTGGCTGTGGAGAGAATAGATTGTTTTGAAGCTGGGTAGTGAGCTTTAGTGGATGTCAAAGATGACTTGGATTGCTCAGTTTCTGAGATGTGTGTTCTATCTAGTGTGTCTATGTGCAAACGAAAATGAGACTCAGGGGTAGTGGGTAAGTAGCAATTTCCACTAAATTAATTATATATTCCTCTCAAAGTTAAATGGTGTACTGGGGTAGCATAATATATAATACTTGACTAATATTAGGTCATGCAAAATTAAGCTTCAAATGAAATGACATTTCTCTGAGGCTTCATAAATTTTTCGGACAAAGAAATTGAACCTTTAATTTCCACTTGAATGAACCCTCCTCGTTCTTCCTCAGCCACAGAAAGAAAATGCATCCCTGTCACTTTTGAAGAAGCCTTCCTTTTCCTAAGGAGGGACTTGCTGCTACTTGTTACAAAATGTGTTATTTATAAGACACTGTGCTTCCTATCCAGTGAAATACATATTTGCATATTCATTTACTTTCATATATGTGGTGATGTATTTTATATTTAATAAAAATCAGTCTGGAATATCAGAGAACAGATCTACCCACAGTCAAGCTGCTAGGGTCAGAGAGTGGTAACTCAATGCCTTTAATCTCAGCACAGGAAAGACCAAGTGGTGACCTATGCCTTTAATCCTATAACTCCAGAGACAGATCTTCCTGTGCTTCTGTGAGTTCAAGGCCCGACTACCAAATACCAGTAGCTCACACCTTTAATCTGCAATGTTGGCCCCGGAAGTGAAGCAACTAGGTCAAGAAGCTATTTAAGGCAGGCATAGGAAGACATTGAGGTATTCTGTAGAAGCAATGAGCCAGGCTAAGGGCTCTGGAAGATAGCTTTTACCCTGAGAAGTTGTCTGGGTGAGAATTGACTATGGTCTGTTTCCTCTCTCTGATATTCCAGACTGATTTTATTAAATATAAAATATGCCACAACATATCCCCTTTTGTGTCAAAAATAAAATGTTTTAAAGTAAAATAGAATCCTATCATTTCCCGCTTCCTTTGCCGCCCTTTAGTCCCTCCTGGGAACCCTCCCTAGAATCCTCTCAGGCCCCACCTCAAGTTGATAGCCACTTTTTCTTGATTATACTTGTTACATATATACATGTCTGTGTGTGTGTTTGTGTGTGACAAAACCTGCTGAGTCCATTTTTGTTGGTGCTATGTGTAGGACTGACCACTCTGCATTGTATAACCAAGGAGGAGGCTCATTCCTAAGAGGCTAAGAAGAGGTTCCTTGGCCCAGGAGTCACTAGCTGCCTGTTCTTTATCTAGGCCTGGGACCTTGTGTTGTTATTTTTTCTCCCATCTTCACATGTCCGTTAATATGGCTGTTGTTGCAGTCTTGTTAATACATCCATTTCTAGGAGAGACTGTTTCCTATCAGACTTCCTGGTGTCATAGTCTAGAATCAGTGGGACCTGGGAGAGTGGAGCTGATGAATGAGCGGGACTAAAGTCTCATGCAAGAACCAACCTTGTTCAGATCCATAGACAACTTACACTCCGAGGGTTAAGAAAGAAAGGGATTCAGTCTCAATACAACAAGCCTGTGGCAAAAGCATGCTTTTCCATAGAGACATAATTGAATAACAACAGTGAGCAATGGTGAACCATCTGAAGTAAATAAATACACTCCTATCTGCTTCATGTCAGAGGAGCATGAAAGTGCATTCCGAGAGCAGTTCCGAGCTTGAAAGAAGCCGAGCTCATAAGACTCTTGTCTTGTTTTCTCAGAGTTTTTTCCCAAATACTCAGATGTCTCTTTGGACGACTTCATTCTTAGACCCTGTTCCAGTGCCTGGATTGGCTCTTACCTTCTCTTTGCCCCGTCCCACAGCCTTTACTGAGAAGATGTAAGCACTGTGATGTAGATGTATCCTGGGGCTGGGCTCGCTCCCCGCAGTCTGTTGCTCTCTGCATTGTGTGCAGTTGTGATTTTCTGGGATTGCCTCCACACAGGCCATGGGTGAGGAGGGGTGAGAAGATGTAGTAAGGAATGAAAGTGGAGGCAGGAGACTCAGTTCTAGGGTCCGTGACCTCACTAGATCCAGGAAGTTGCCTGGGTTTCCAGCACCAGGCATGCTTTCCCTCCTTTGATGGGCTTTCAGTCAGATTGATGATGGCTGGTTGTTGCTGATATATGAGTTGTGGCCTCTTGCCATGTTGATAATCGTGCTTCCTAAGTGTTGCATCTGGGTAGGACTGTTTGATTTGCTTCTCTCTCCTGTTAGCTTGTATAGTGTTTCCTGGAACCATAAAAGCCTTACCTCAGGAAAGACGCTTTCAGGTCAGATCCAGCTCAAGGCAAACCATGCGTCCTAAGTGTGTGATGTCTCCAGCTACAGAGGCAAAGAATGCCAAAGCTATTTGATAAAGCTTCAAATTTATATTTATCTAAAGTTAGATATAATATTGCATGTATACTGTGTATATGCACATATCTGCATAAGCATTCTCATACGCATGTATGTGTGTGTGTGTTGAAGGACATTAAGTAACCTGGGCTGACAGTGCTCCTATAAGAACCAGAGACTGACAAAACCTTGCGACCTTGCGAAAGGCAGGGGTGTCCACATGACTCCCCAAACACTGGTTTATCAGTCCTGGGTTGAGGACAGCCTTTGTTGCTCTAGTTTTCAGATACTTTCATGTGCTTTGTTAATAATGTTCCTACAGTCAGTTTTGGGTCTTTATTGTGTGCTTGTGAACTATTTCATTACTCCTTTCTAATTTGTTCTAGAATGAGAGACTTCAGGCATTGCTTGGAGATAATGAAAAAATGAATTTGTCAGATGTGGAGCTGATCCCATTGCCCTTAGAGCCTCAGGTGAAAATAAGGGGAATCATTCCAGAGACAGCCACGCTGTTTAAGGTAGGTCTGGTGGCTTCACTGTAAGACGAACCGAGTGTTAAAATCAGCAGTCACCTGTTTGGAAAGAGAGACCATTTCAAGGAGAAACCAAATTTCACTTGATAAATGTTAGATTAAAATATGCTGTTTTATTTTTATTTGTATGTTATTGTGATTGTTTTGTAAGGATTTATTTTATTTCTATAAGCAATGTGCCTGCATATATGTATATATATATATACTGCCTGTGTACCTGGTCCACATTGGATCCTCTGGAACCCAAGTTACAGACAGTGTGAGCCACTGTGTGGGTGCTGGGAGTAGAACTTGGGTCCTCTGCAAAAGCAAGTGTTCTTCTTGAGCTATCTTTTAGACCTGTTACTGCATCTTATGATCTTTTGTATTAAAGAGACATCTCTAATGAAAATAATGTCACATTCTTGTCTCTGGAACTTAAATATTTACTTCTTTGAACAGTAGTCAGAGCCACAGTTACTATTATTCATCTAGGGTATTTTTTAAAGGTGAATTTCAAGGCTTACATTATATATTCACTTCATAAGTTCAAATGGCTAAATATTAGGCCCATTTACCATTTTTTAGACATAGCACAGTACTCATTCTTGGGTACTTTATATTTCTTTGGTTCCATTTTTAAGTAGCAGTTGTGTTTATTCTGAGCAGTGTGCCAAATGTTCTTTTCACTGGCTACTGACTGTACAGGTAGACATTGAATCAAGCTTATCAAGCTTTGCGTCATGAAGGATGATCTGGGGGACACTGGGTAAAGTTCTGTGATTCTCAGAGCACACATAGCTATAGCTTCACAAACATCCTTTCGTATCAGGTAAGGAAGAGCTTCTAGAACATGGTAGAAGAGACTGTCTAAGGCAGAACAGGAGCTTTCTAGTGATGTGTCAGAACATCCTGTCCAGCTGGGCTCACACAGCTACACAAGAGCTTCAGCATACAGCAGAACCATACTGGTAGCATCTGTTGTTTTTACACGCTTTAAGGTTATATGTTGTTTTGTTTTATTGTTTGGTTTTTTAAATTTAATTCTGAGTTTTACTGAGTTGCCCATAGTGGCCTTGAAGGTTGAGCCTCCTGAGTGCATCACCCCACCATGTCTTAAGCACGGTACACAAGTGCTCTGCCAGTGAGCTACAATAGTAGCCTCTTAATTGCCTTACATTTTAAATATTTCTCTCAGCTTATTTAATTGGTTTTTAAATTTGTTAATAATTTGCAATTTGCAACTTAAAAATACTGATTTTATAACCTACAGCAGAAAAATACTGGTAAAGTATACACGTGGTTTTATTCTTCCATTCTCCTGAAGGGTTGAAATACAGAAAAACGGTACAGGAATGGTCTCTCCAAGAACTGTGTCATTTGGAATAAACCTACACATAAAACCCAGTGTCTTTTTTTTTTTTTTTTTTTTTTTTTTTGAAGAACCAGTCAGGAACAATGTGTTAGAAAGGTATCTGGGATTTCTTTTGGTCAGGGTAGAAGAGTCCATCTAAGGCAGACTAGGATCTCCAAAAGAGGAGCTGGTGATATGTGTTTGCCACAGATATTGATTCCAGACACATGTTCTCCTTAGTTATAGAATATCATAATGTTGTCTTCTATATACAGAGTAATGCTGGTAGAGTGTCACAGGAAATCTTTCTTACTAAAATATCCAGTCCTGTAGGTTCCTCTCCCCATTTGTTCTGGTATGTGTAGGCTTTCTTGAAAATTATGACTTGCAGCTTAGGCATAGTGGTATGAGGTAGTTACTACTAGTGATTGTTAGATGAAGCGCTAGAGTAACTCAGCTACTCCAAATTGGATCGTTGATATCATGGGTGATGATTGTTTTCCTTAGACTGGCCCTGTACTAAAGATATGTTGAGGTTTTTGCATCTAGTTGCAGGGTTTAGGATTTCAGTTGAAAAGGGTAAGGACTTCTTTTTACATTGTTTAGAATACTTTGTAGACTTCATCTTAGCAACCAAAGCTGTATCTTGGTGTAGTATAGACCTCAGGCACTGGGATTGATGCCACCTCTGCTTGCTGTAGGTGTCCTGTTTACATCAGCATATGAAGAGCTCAGCAGAGCTCCTTTCTCCTCCTCTGCCTACTCCTTTGGAAGGTGGCTCTGGGTTCTTTGCTTTCAAGCTGTCATGGAGTCAGCTAGAGCTAATTTTACAAAGACATTTCAGTAGGTCTGCTATCAGGACACCCCCATGAAGGTGGTTTGAAGTTCAGATTGTTAGTACACCAGCGTTTCTGTTACATAGCTTCCTGGAAGTGGTTTCTCTGGCTTTCCCCTTTCTTTTTGTCGACAGTTTTCAAGCGTATAGCACAGTTGAGTTTTCACTGGAGAGCTGTGTGTCCACTGCTCCTTCTGACAGCATTGTGCTGACTGCTTTTCTATTTGTCTGTTCCTCCCTCTGATTCTTTTTAAGGTACTTGGATTGTATACCTCATACGTTGTATTCATCTGTGTCATAAATCTCTCCAAATTTCATTTTGTATATTTTTCTCTCTACAGTAATACAGACCCATAGTCTCAGAATGGTCTCATCACTGGTTGTCTCCATGTGGAGGTCTTGGGATGCCTTTGATGTGAGGTGTTGATGATTCTTCTATTAAGTTTTAACTGGTGGTGTTTTAAGCATATTGCTAGCCTAATCTAGGAGTTTTGCAACAAGGTTCACAGATACTAATATTATCAACTTACAAATGGATTTTGAGCCTCAAAAATACTGAGTTAATGGTATGTGATTGGCATTAAAAACTAGCATTTTTGAGGGCTGGAGAGATGCTCAGAGGTTAAGAGCACTGGCTGCTCTTCCAGAGGTTCCAGAGTTCAATTCCAAGAAACCACATGGTGGATAACAGCCATCTATAGTGAGATGCCATCTTCTGACCTGAAAACATACATGCGGACAGAACGCTCTGTGTGTGTGTGTGTGTGTGTGTGTGTGTGTGTGTGTGTGTGTGTGTGTGTGTGTGTAACAACAAAAACTTACATTCTTTACTATGATCTAGTTCATTTTTGAATAACATATTTCATATTATTTCTCCAGTCAACCAATAAAACACATTCACTTAATGTATTTATCTGACACCGAAACAACATGGTGAAAATATATTCAGAGTCAGCTCTGCATCTGGCACTAGAGGTGTCAGGCTCGGGCCCCAGGGTTTCCTACTGTCTTAGTAAGGGGTAACCTTGAACAGAGGAGGGCTAGTTTAAAGGCTTCATATGGGCTACTCCACTGCTACCGGGGTGCATTCCTGTCTGTCGCGGTCTAACTCTAAAACTGACCTTTGAGGCACATAGTCTTCTGACTGTTGTCTTGTTGTGGTTCCTTGCCTAGAATCCTGCATTTTTTTCTGACAGCCAGTTCATTTCTTAAGGCCTTTGGGTGGCGTACAGTGTCACCATCTCCTTCTGTGTGTAGTAGATCTTTATTCATTAATTTCCGTGACATTTTTTCAGGCAGTATCTTTCTTTTGCAGAGTGCTCTTATGCCTGCACAGCTGTTCTTTAAGACAGAAGATGGAGGCAAATACCCAGTAATTTTCAAACATGGAGATGACCTGCGTCAAGATCAGCTCATTCTTCAGATCATCTCCCTTATGGACAAGGTGAACATAGGCCTGTGTTGGTGGGGAACTTACCTCAGTTTGGAAACTCCAGTTTCTTTCTCATGTTCATAGACACCCAGCATTTGTGTCATTTACTCACAAGGCTACAGGGCCCAGCAATCTCTACTTTACCATGAGCAAGCTTATTTTCATCACTTCGAAGTGGTTCTCATGGCAAGTGGGATTGTGTACCAAATGCTATGCCAGTCTCTAGCTTTGTCTTTGCTTCTGCCTTCTGTGTCACTTTGTGTTCTGGAAGGTCAGCATGAAGCATTAGGAAGAAAAGTCATGTTTACTGACAGTGTATGACATATTCAGAATAGAAGAACATGTGTCTCACTACTCAAACAAATGAGCTCATTCTGACACTCAGAGTTAGGTAAGGTTTCCGCCTGTGTCTCCATTGCGTGACTGCGCTGTGATACGTGTCCATGAGCCTGCTGCCAGCCTTTGCATTCACTTAATGTGTTTTCTCTTTCAATCAAAAGCTGCTACGGAAAGAAAATCTGGATTTGAAACTGACACCTTACAAGGTGTTAGCCACTAGTACAAAACATGGTGAGTCATTTTACATTATTATTGCTTTCTCTAGTTTCCGGTGAGTACACTTGCCCTTCTTCAAGGGAAAAGGAATCCCTAAGAAAGTTAGAGAGTGACACTTGTTCAGAGCACTAAGGACATGCAGGGTGTCTCCTCCCCTGCCCTCCTCTCTTCCCCTCTCCCTTTCTGTTCTCTCTGGTTTATGTTTTTGCCTACTTCCTTCATTTATTCCTTCCTTCCTTCCTTCCTTCCTTCATTCCCCACCTCTTTCCCTCCCTACTAATTTCCCCTCCTAGTTTTACATTTCACATTGGAATGACACATCTCTCTGCCTTCTGACTGGCTGTACTTCACAGTATTTTCTCATGTCTGCCTTTGTGGTTTCTGAGGCCCAGAAAGACCTTACTCTGCACTCAGCAAGTGTATTTTCGGCTGCATTCTACAATATGTACATGTTGTAGAGTATTACTTTAAGGTGTGCTGCTTTTGTGTATGTTGCATTTGTATAACTCTGTGAAGCTGTGTCACTCTGTCTGTCTAAAACACCTGAGGGTCTAATAAGAGCTGAATAGCCAACAGCAAGGCAGGAGAAAGGATAGGGGGGGCTGGCAGGCAGAAAGTATAAATAGCAGGAGAAACCTGGGAAGAAAAAGAAGGAGACAGAGGAGGAGGAGGCCCTGGTGGCCAGCCACCAAGCTACACAGCAAGCCACAAAGTAAGAAATAAAGGTATACAGGAAGAGAAAAGGAAACCCCAGAGGCAAAAAGTAGACAGGATAAGTTAAGGAAAGCTGTCTAAAAATAAGGCTCCGCATGTGATTCATTTGGGAGATGGGAGGAGGGTAACTCATCTCTTCTGCTGGGGCTCTTCAGAGACTGTGTCTTAGAATAATTTTTACATTTGTTGTTTTAAATTTATGGAAGATGCTAGGTTTGAGGAATATTGTCTGTTACTTTGTGTTCTTCATGTTAACTGATAGAAATTCTCCTAAGGAAATGCACAGAGAAATAAAACTCATTTTAAAAAGTTGCTTTGTAGTTTTGTGACCAGCATAAAGTTAGCGTGGTGGCCACAGTCCTTTCTCTGGGAACAGAATAGAATGTCCACCATGGGGAAAGGTATGCCCAACAGAGCCTTGGCTTCCTCTGGCTAACACCTTTTATGTAGAACAAACACAGTGTCCCAGACCTTCCAGATGGGTGCCTGAGTGTACCAGCTTGATGATTAATGCAGGATCCCAGGTCTTCCTGGTGTCCAAAAGTGTGCCCAGCGTGGTGCTAATGCTGTCTGGTTCTTCCTGTGTAGGCTTCATGCAGTTCATCCAGTCAGTTCCTGTTGCTGAAGTTCTTGACACAGAGGGAAGCATACAGGTAATGATGTCATCTGAAGTACAGCTGGTGAAGAAGAGCTCTGTTAGGATTAAAGCCGCCTTCGTTTCTTACTCTTTTTTTCTGCAAATCTTTGTTATCTTCAGAAGTAAGAATTATTTGTAGTTGGAAATTATGCTGTTAGTCATGTGGATGCTCAAGCCATAACTGGGTCCCAGTATCTATAAACAAAATTTTTAATTTGTAGATTTTTTTTCTCCCCCCTGCCTCCCCCTGCTCCCACCTCACCCTCCTTGGTCTTTCAAGAAGACAGTGCCTATTTTATCCTCTTAGAAGAGATAGCTTCCCCATCACTTCACCATTTTCCCATCTGATCCAATTGTGTATCTTTTCACTGTGGCAAGCAGTAGTCATGGCCCATGAGTATGCCTTGGTTGCCTATGTTTCTTTTAGCCATCAGATTGTCCAGGGCTGTTCACATCACCTATTGGCAGTTTCCTTAAGAGAAGATCTCCGTTGCTGATCTTTGTAGATAGCAGCTCATATGTCACTTTTCTTTTCAGAGTCAGTGGAATTTAAAGTTATTGTCTCAGCCATCACCTTTTCTGTCTCCCACTTACACAGAGTGCCATCAGGAAAGGCTGCACACTCTTCATGATGAGCTTTCTAGCTCGTACACTCTCAGTGTAGCTTTCCTTTGCATTTTCTTCTGAGTACAAGGCTGAGCATTTGAAGATGCACCTGGTACTCATGGGAAAGTCTCATTTACATTTCCATGCTCTTGATCATCGTGTGCATGCGTGAGTGCGTGCATGTGTCAGTGTTCAGGAATCCTTCATATCCTCCAGATCCTCATGAAGTGTCAGAAAGATGAAAACAAACCTGTGGCTTAAGGGCTGTGGAGTTTCCATTTCCTATATTGAAACTTCCACCATAAATTGTTAATGTGAAGGAAATAACTTGGGAGTCTCCAGGTTTTGGAACAACATGGATACTGGGTTCTGCCATTGCCGTCCTTACACGCCTCAGACTATCTCCTAACTCCATTTTAGACTAGATACTTGGCCATCATTCATGAATTTGTAATACCTAAGCTGTTTTCAGTGTGTGAAGTTTGTAAACCTGCATACAATGTCTTTTTAGAACTTTTTCAGGAAATATGCCCCAAGTGAGACTGGACCCAATGGTATCAGTGCAGAGGTCATGGACACCTATGTCAAAAGCTGTGGTAAGTGTTTCAGGCTGCTGCTTTTTCATACATGCATGACTGAAGAAAATTTGGCTATATTGATGCTGTATTGATTCATAATTACATGTTAAAATCAAAATATTTCACCAGAAAACAAGTAGAAGGTATAAGGCGGTCAGGGAATTCCTTGGTATTGTGAAAGGACAGAGGTGACAAAGTGTCATGATCAGGCTCCCCTCATGCAGTCTGCCACTTGGTGGGCTTGGAGCCGAGTGACTCCCACGTAAGTCCCCTCACTGTTCCGAGTCCTTTCCAGTGAGTAAGGAATGGGGAAAAGCTCAGCCAGAATGATGTTTATTAGTGTTCAGCAGAACTAACAGTTCTGTTTGGAGAACAAATGTGGCCTTTGGAAGTTAGCTGTTCCCGGAAGGAAGGAGATAGGACCATGCTTCCTGTCTTGTTTTAAAATCATTTCCTGTCATGTGTGCTAGTCACCATGCAGCTTATGTTCATAAGAACTAGTTTTCATTTCTCTAAGGTATTGTTTTATAACACATCTTAAAGGAAGGATTAAGAAGAGATGATTCCGGGGCTGGAACATTAGCTAAATAAGCTCGTTATAGATTATGGGATGACTGACAGGTTGCCATATATGTATTTATTTAGATAGTCACCTTTAGCATATCTGTTTCAAATGAAAAATGCAAAATGAACACTTCAGATAAGGTTCACAAAGCTTAATTTAGCTTCTGAGACTAAAGAAATATACCCTGGTATTTTGACAAAAATTCTTATACAAGATTTGTTCCTATTGCAAGTACTCATTTCTCTAGTGTTCAGGATAATAACTAACAAAACCAGGGACGAAGGTCGCAGTGTCCTTATTCAGTGTGGAGCCAATAAAGAACCAAGTAGAAAGTAAAGTAGTGCAGATGACTTTATGGTGACGGACTGTGTGGTCTAAGTGCTTCCCAACTTGTGTTGTGCTGCAGCTGGCTACTGTGTGATTACATACATTCTCGGAGTTGGAGACCGGCACCTGGACAACCTGCTGTTAACAAAAACAGGTAACGCCAGCCAGGAAGTGGTGTCTACACCTTTAATCCCATCACTCAGGAGGCAGAGGCAGGAGGATCTCTGTGAGTTCATTGCTAGTCTGGTTTACAGGCTGAGTTCCAGGACTGTTACACAGGGAAACCCTGTCTCAAAAAAACAAAAGAAAGGGAGAAAAGAGGATGTATTTTTGTATGTGGTGATTTTTCCTTTATCCTAGAATCAACTTACTAATAAAATAAGTTGCATTCTTATTGATAAAGTATGGGCTCTTTAAATTTTTTAACGCATTTCTTCATTTCTGTATGTGTATTTGTTATGTGGTCACACATGTGCCGTGGTTTATGTGTGGATGTCAGAAGACAACTGTCAGGAAGAGATCCAACTGTGGTCATCGGGTCCATGTGGAAAGTGCCTTTAACTGCTGTACCATCTCACTGGCCTTAGATCTTTAAGTTTCTTAAAATGGGGCATTGGAAGGACACTTAGGAAGGAGCCCAGACCAAGTAAGAGCACTTTATCAGGAAACCTGTGAGTGACCCTCTAGCCCCATTGTGCGTGCAGAGCCTCTGTGGAAAGCGATGGATGCAAGGCAGCAGACTCTTGTTGAGCATATCTGTTCCTTCTCGTACTCCCACAGGTTCCCTCACTTTAGCAGCTCTCTAGTGGTTGTCTTTCTCCATGAAGTACAAGGAGTGCATTCCCTTCTTCCTGATAACTTATTAATCCAGTTGTTTGTTGGTTCTCAGTTTTCTTTCCTTAGCCTCCCTGTACTGGGATTCCAGTTCACACCTCCTGCTTGATCTCCGAATCCAGTTTGTAAACCTACAGCTCTAGACATCCTCCATTCTTTTCCTTGGAGTCTAAATCACACAGGTCCAGCTGCTTTCTTCAGTAATGCCTCCCCACGGCCTTGTCCCTTCCCTTCCATCTCAGAAGCCCACTAATGTCCGTCCTGGCCTCCTCTCACCTTCCCCCATTAGTAAGTCTCTCCCTCAGCTCTGGAACCCATCAGTGACGTGGCAGTTTTGCATTTCAGTGTCCCTTATTGAAGCTACCAACATAAAATCTCCCAAATTCATCTCTGTCTGCATGTCACATCACTCCGGCCACAAGACAAGTACCTTGTTTTTTCTTTCTGGAAAAAAAAAAAAGAGGGCAGAGCAGGGTAGACTTTGGTCATTGTCTGAACTGAATCAGGATGTTCTTAGCAAGCCCGTAATTCTTTGATCAGTCGTGACAAATGCCTTCTCCTCTGTCACTCCATACTTACTACTTCATTCTGTCTTTAGGTTGGTTGAAGGTTTCTAAACAGAAATCCAACAGGTATTTTTAAGTACCTGCTAGAGCCAGGGCCCTTACAGACAACTGGTCATCTCCCAGTCAGGGCTCAAGGCCTGTGAGAGCAGGGGCCTTGCCTGTCAGTTATCTGGGTCACGCCTCTAGAGCCACAGGCAGCACTTTCCTCAGTGATCAGGACGTTAGGGCTGGGGTAATGGGTCGCCAATCATCTCAGCTCTTCCTTTGAACTAAATAATCACTAGGTTTTCAAATTACTGTTTAAAGCCATCTTTTCTTCTGTGCAGATATTTTTTGTCTTTAACATTTCTCTGATTTTGATGACCAGAATGTGATGGAATAGTTGAATGTAATCTGACCAGTTGTTAATATTCTAACCCTGTTAACTCACATACTGTAGAATTTCTATATTGATTTTGAATTATCGTATGTGAAATTTATTTGGATTTGTGTTTGGGATGCCATGTTCCTGTTTTGACCAGACTCTGTAGTAGCCAAGACCATAGGACACTCTCCGGTTGTCACAGAGGTTCTTCCCTAGGTTAACACCTTAGCAAAAAGATATTTAAAACGTGTCACGGTGTGCTTCCTCACTCTTTCAGGGCTCCAGTGGACCCCTCTCCCCTGGCTCAGCTCTTTATACCCCCACACACTGCAAAGCAGCACCTGTCTCATGCTGGCCGTCTCTGTGGGGATTGTGGGCTTTTCGTTTGGGTAGATTTTGTCTTTGGTTTTCTTTTTATCTCTTGATTTTCATGCTTTTATTTTTGTTGTTTCTTTTTTTGTGGAAATGAGAGAAACAAGAAGTTAAGGCAGGAGAGAAAAGAATATGATCAAAATATATTGTGTTAAAAAGATTATTTTAAAAAGACATGAGACCCCTAGAAGAAAACTCAGAAGGAAAAAAAAAAATGAAATCGAGTACAGTTTTCTTTTGACCTAGGTCTCTGTTGCAGAAATGAGATTATGAATTTTCACAGTTGTAAGCCTGCATCAGTTTCCACCAGAGGGCGCTTCAAGTTTGCTTTTAGATAACAAACCTCCATGAAATATTGATGAAGAACATTTTGGTTTTTGTTTTCTCCTCAGGGAGACTGGGTATAGCCTTGGCTATCTGAGCTCTGCCTTCTAAATGCTAGAATTAAAGACATGCAACATTGTGCCAGCCCAGTCCAGCTAAGGTTGGTTGTTTGTTTATCTCCTGAGGATATATCCAGTTATGTCCTGCAGTAAGCAGGAAGTCGTCTTTACTACGGAAATTAATTAATTTAAAAAAAAAAAAAAAAAAAAAAACAAGTATAGGCGAGCTTAAGTCTGCCTGGGTGTGTTAATCACATTTGTCCTCCCAACACTGGGGAGGCTGAGGCAGGCAACTGGCCACTATAAAGCATGGTTAGCCTGCCTGGATTGCAGAGGAAGTTCCAGGCCAGCCTTCTCTACAGTGAGAGCCTGTCTAAAAGCATTCTAAAAATTAAATAAAATTTTAAAATTTAAAAGAAAAAGAACACCAGAGAAATGCTTTCAAAATTCTCAGTTTACGAGGTGCATGTTAATGTTTCAAGTTATGTTATCTATAAACATAAACGGTGGGGATATTTTGTAATATAATAAAAACATTCAGAGATAGCAGAGGGATCTACCCACAGTCAGTCTAGGAGGTTCACATAGTGGCAACTCAACACCTTTAATTCCAGCACAAGGAATATCTTGGGAGTGATGACCTATACTCTTACTCCAATCTGAGTTGGAGGTCATCCTAGTTTACAGAAGGAGTTCCAGGCTCCCAGGCAGGCAGTGGTGGTGCCACTCCTTAACTGAGCAAAGAAAGTATTTAAGGCAGACATAGAAAGACAGAGGAGGCAGAAGAAGCCATGGCTCACAGTGTTAGTTCCAGCATTTGGGAAGCAGAGGCAAGAGAATCTTAAGTTCAAAGCCAGCCTGGTCTTCAAAGCAAGTTCCAGGACAGCCAGGACTGTTACACAGAAAACTCTGTCTTAAAAACAAAAAGACTAGAAGAAATGGATCTGTCTCTGATATATCCGAATGTTTCTATTATATTACAAAATATCCCCACAATGAACAGTGTCACGGCTGAGTCTTAAAGTAATTTTGACTTGTTGGTTCACTGCATGGAGTGCATATCAGTTAGTTCTCTTATTTTAAAATGCTTCATTTTAATCATCGTTCCTTGTCTAGTTTTGGTCCGTTATGCATGAACATAAATCTTAGACCATATTAGAGGTTGAGAACTTTGGGGTTTCTTATATAGCTGCCATGTCCCAATAGTTGATAGGGAATGTCTGTCTGTTCTGTTCTCTTTGCCAGCATAGCCAAACTCAGAGTGAGGCTCTGCTTTGATGGTGGTGTCTGTGTAAAGTAATCAGAGCTTTTCCATCATCTATGAAGTTTCCTGATGTAAGAGATAGAATCTTCAGATTTATCTCCCTGGTGTCCCAGGGAATATAGATGGCCTGGGAAAGGACTGTCAACTCTAGGCATGTGGTGATAAGGTGCTTCAGTGACTATGAATAATTAAATATGTGTTTAGAGGTAATATGCTGAAATGTAAGCCATGAGTCTCAATCACTTATCTCCCTAAATTTTCATTTCTTGGTTTGAGTATTTTTAACTCGTTGGGTCTTTTCTTAGGTGAGCAGCAGAGGGCACTGTATAGCCACCATAAAATTGAAAGCCTTTATTAGATAGAAGGCCTTGTATTAATGAAGTTTTTCATTTTTTTAAGGGACTTGGAATAGTGTTTTACTTGTTACTTGTTTTACTTGGGGAAATGATTAGATAATTAGGATGTCTGTACTAACTTGAATTTCTGTATCTTACCTTTTGTTAGAAAACCATTACTGCAAACTATGTTCTTGGCTTTAATGTGTATGAGACTCCATCTAAAAGAGCCATTAGGGTTAGTACTTTAGCTGCAAAGAGAATGCAGCTGGCCTGAGCTTGTGCTTCACAATAGTGGTGTAGACTTAGGCTGCATTTTTCTTTCTGAGTTTACTGATAACTGAAATAAAGGAATTAAGGAAAACCGAGAAAATGGCTACATACAAGAAGAAGCTGAACTAACTATGGAATAGAGTGAGAAGAAAGGCAGCTTTCTAGCTGGGATTGTATAAGATTTTAGGAGGTTGGAATTTGGATAAACAATGCCGCACAAGATGGGCAAGTAGCAGGGATGTCAGACAGTGTGAGATAAAGTGAATATGATTTTGACATTGTCTGCCATTAAATATGTTTGATTTTAGCTATGTGTGTTTAATCAAAGAATTGCAATACATTAGTCCTAGAGCAAGTTTGTATTTCTCAAACAACATTTAACCAGAGCCTCATTTAATGTCTTGTAGGGATAGAGAAGATAGTTACAGTGAGTAGTTGTATGTTTTGTATACATTTTATCTCTTGGTTGTTTCGTGTGAGAGATTTATTCATGACCACACTTCTTGAATTAATTTTTCATTTTACAAGGTGCGTTTTAAAAAATATAGTTAAAATTTTTTAACAATTGTTATAGATAAACTTCTAAAAGAATTTTCTATAGTATATATGATGGATTTTCTTAAAATTAATAGCTTCTTAAAATACAAAGTTTTTTGCATTCTTTCTAAGGTATCGATATTTGAATCAGCCAACAAGATGTCGCCCATGTAATGATAAATTATAGATTGTAGGAATTTGTTACATATCTGTTCTAATGGCTTTTGTACAAAATACTGGCACAGAGTGAGGCTGTTCAGCATTCTCTGAGGGAGGACGCTCCACTGATATCTCTTTACAGGCCAAGAATTATTACAGTGGGCACTGTAAAGGTGAAATTTTTGTTTGACTTGTTCTTGTAGGGGTATTGTAAAGAAACATTCTTGTAAATCAATAACTAATAGGCCATTCTTAAGGGAATAGAGAAGGCAAAGGAATTCCAGAATGTAGAGAGTCCATAGGCTGGATCACCTTATGTATTGCTTTTAGATCTGTTAGCATTATCCATTTTCCAAAATTCTTTTTAATAACAGGAGAATTCCAAGGGCTGGTTGATTCTTCTATATGCTGAGCATTATCTGCTCCTGTGTGAGCTGCTCTAAGGCCTGCAATTTCTTTTTTGCTAAAGGCCATTGATGAACCCATATAGGGGTTTGAATATCTTTGTGTTCTCTCTTTTCTGAGACTTTCTTCTTGGCATTCTCACTAACTGACTTTTAATAAAACAGAAGTAATCAAACCAGTAATATTGATAATAAACAATATGATAAACATTTAAAAAAATCATGGCTTTTTGATTGTAAAACTTACTGATTTCATTGTTAGAACAATGTGCCCCTTGTAATTGAGCCATAACCTCATTCTGTGAGAGTATTCTTGTGAAGGATAATAATATAAACTTCATTTACAAGCAGTGATAAACAGCAGATGTTAGAACTCTAGTAATTTTTATATAGATATTGCACTGATTCTGATTAGTGTTTTTTTTTTTTTTTAATAATAGTAATTTTAAAAATAGCCTGGAGCCAGATAGTGGGGGAAAGCTGAAGGATCAGAGAGACAGAGGAACAGACCTCAGCTACTTCTCACCTAGCCACTCATTCCTCATAATCCTCAAATTGAATGTCTCTGAGTCCTCAGCTGAAAGGGAAGAAGAGGGTTGCAGGGGAAGGGCTGAACTCCTGACTCTGCCTGTCTTATTATTTCTTTCTCCACCCAGCTATATCACTTCCTGGTTCAACTTTCCTAGTATTGAGATTAAAATAAGGTGTGTGTGTGTCTGTCTGTCTATCTGTCTGTCTGTTTCTCAAGTATTAGGAGCAAAGACATGGGGTCCCAAGTGCTTGCAATAAAGGTGTATGCCACCAATCCCTGACTTCTGTGGTTAACCCTGTGTCTGGCTTTGCCTTCTGATCATGCAAACTTTATTAGATACACAATATATCACCGCATAAGGAAATGAAAAAAAAATGGACAAGGTTCCTGTTACAAGTATGGTACTCATTAGACAAACCAAGTGTGATAGAGCTTGTTGAGGAAGGCTGACCAGGTTGGTCATCTTCCCCATTGCTGAGTCCCAGGAGAAATTACACTAAGAACAAAGCTATGTTTGCATAATTCAGGACAACAGGAGAGCTTGTCTACATCTTTAATACTGTAAGCTTCCCATTTCTTCACCTCTGCAGGTCTTGCTAGCTAACATGCAGACAATGTGCTCATCTTAGGTAGAGGGTGGCACTTTGAGGAAAAGCTGTGAAATTCTTATCATGATTGCCTATGCCCTTGGATTGTAAAAGATTAGGAAACATGCTATTTCATCTAGTAGTACAGGTGATTATTTTGATGTTTATTGTCCTATTGTTTGAAGAGTAGGTATCTTTAAGAATTTATGAAATCTGTGTTTACTTCTATTAGATGATGGATGAAGATTCATGTCTATCTTTCTGGGTCTGTGTTACCTCTCTCAGGATGATACCACTCCAGATCCATCCATTTGCCTGCAAATTTCAGGATGTCATCTTTTTCAGCTGAGTAGTACTCCATTTTTAACCAATCTTCAGCTGAGGAACATCTAGGTTGTTTCCATGTTCTGGCTATTAGAAATAATGCTGTTATAAACATAGTTGAGTTAATGACCTTGGGGTAAGAATGTGCATCCCTTAGGTATATGCCAAATAGTGGTATTGCTAGATCATTGGGTAGATTGATGCCCAATTTTCTCAGGAACCACCATACTGATTTCAAACGAGGCTGTACATGTTTACATTCCCACCAGCAATGGAGGAGTGTTCCCCTTGCTCCACATCCCCTTCAGCATAGGCTGTCATCTGTGTTTTTGATCATAGCCTTCTGACAGGTGTAAGATGGTGTCTCAGATTTTTTCTGATTTGCATTTCTCTCATGGCTAAGGATGTTGAACAATTCTTTAAGTTTCTTTCAGCCATTTGGAGTACTTCTGTTGAGAATTCCCTATTTCGCTCTGCAGCCTTGATACTTGGGGTAGGACCTCAACTGTATATGCCAGACCTCAATTGACTCACCTTGGTATTCCTTGCCCTCTCTTAGGGGTGAATGGGAAGAGGCTGGGGGTGAACTGGAAAAGGGGGTGGGATGGGAAACAGCGGTAGGTATGGGAGAAAAATTAAAATAAAAAATATTAATAAAAAAATAAAAGAATTTACCAAACCTTGGCATCCTGTCTAGAAGGGAACTAAGCCCATTTTGAGATTCTAAAAGGGAGGTATCTTTTTCTTTTCTTTTGTTTTGTTTTAGTGGTGGAGTTAAGTGTTAGATCTTTAAACCTCTATGTACCTCACTAAACCTTAGACTCTAAAATCTTGTTTTTCAATTCTGAATGATACTTAAATATCTGAAGTGGAAATGCAGGCTTCATGGTTGTGGTGGTTTGAATATGTTTGGCCTCTATAGATTCATGCTTTGATTTGAATGCTTGGCACATAGGGAATGGCACTATTAGGAGATGTGGCCTTGTTGGAGGAAGTATTTCAGTGTGTGTATGTATACTCAAGCTACTCCAATGTGGCACACCATCTTAATTCTGCCTATGGATCAAGATGTAGAACTCTTAACTCCCTCTCTAACACCATGTCTGCCTACACACTACCTACTATGATGATAATAGACTAAACCTCTGAAACTGTAAACCAGCCAGATTAAATGTTTTCCTTTATACAAGTTACTGTGATCGTGGTGTCTCTTCACAGCATGTACACAAGCTTAACTAAAGCCATAGTGTACAACGTAAACCTGATAATGATTCTTGTGTGAGTAGTTTTTCATAACTATAAAATAAAAACAGATTTATTGACTTAATGTTATAAACTAGTAAAATTTAATCTAATGACACTTATGTGTCAGAGGATATACCATTGAAACCACATGCCATTCACAACGTGAATGTTTGAGTATAAATTTGGCCTGTCCTACCCTTGTGAAGATGCTGAGGTGTCTGCCACTATAGATCCACTGTCTGTTTTGATGATGCCAAATGATTTCCAAGTGTAGGCTGTCTCTGCCTGTATGTGAGTGATATACAGTCATTAAAGTCTTTGTTTTAAATGTTTAACTGTGTGATCCTCTGTTTGCTGGGCATCAGTGAGGGCCACAGCTACCAGCCATCTGTGTGACCCTGAGAGGAGCCGGCTTTCTGTAGCATTCTGTGCTTGTCATGGTGTGGGGTTTGGAGAGTTGGGTCCAGTGAATGAATTTTTTTATGCTTCATATTGTCACTTTAGGGTCTGTTTGCAGAGCTGTAACCCCATTATAATTGAAAGAACATCTAGATATCCAGCCATTCTGTCAGTATCTTAGCTGGAAATATTTAGAATGGCTGAGCTGACCTTACAAAAAAAAAAAAAAAAAGACCCAGAAATCACAAGGATGCAAAAGTAGCAAGCACTGCCATGACATGGCATTCAGATGGCCTCCACTGTCTCCAATACAGATCAAGGAAGAGAAGAAGGAAATTAAAACAGCTTCTCTTGCTAACTCTCAGCCTCTAGGAGAAATTTTCCTCTATCAGTATTAAATATTGTCTGGGCTGTAGCTACAATGAAGACATCCTTGGGTTAATAGATAACAAAGCAGACCCATTGAGAGTTCCTGGTGCTAGGAATTTCCTGGGCTTCAGGACTCATACTGGCTCACTATAAGTTGAGTTGAGGAGAAAAGTACAATCTTTAGGTGGTAGTGACTGCTTACGGTCTTTGTGCTGCTCTAGGATCCTCAGGGACTGTTACAGATCATGCTTCCTTCTCTGATGATGTCTGGGTGTCTCTGTCTGTAACTCCTTCTATCACTTAGGTTTGTGCCATTTGTACCAGAAACAGCCATAAAAACAAGCCCAATTCCTACATGCTTAACCGCATCTTTATTAAGAAAAGGTTGCCATGGTGACTCAGTAGAAGAGAAGCTGGCTTTTCCCTGGAACAGGTTCACTGTAATGGCTGTTTATTCTGAGTCTTTAGGCAGTTAAGATAAACATTCATGCACCCATGGCCTGTTCCCTGTGTTATGAGGTCCTAAACTTGATGTTTGCAGCTGAGCTGTTGAGAACACTTTCCCTTACTCTTCCCTGGAAATGTCCAAACTAATCATTGAGTTCATTCTTCTTTGATAAAGATGTCTAAAAATTGCAGAAAGGGAGATGGCATTTCTGTTTAGTGTTTAATTGCACTAATTCATGTTATAGATAAGTCTCTGGTATAGTCAGCTCCATATGTTCAGACATCTCTAAAGCAGTTGTTATTAACATTTTATTGTCATTTATTTGTTTGGTTCTTTATTTGGGAGGGGTGCATGTGGAGGTCAGAGAGCAGATTGCTGGAATCTGTTCCTCTATATGGGTCCCAGGGATGAAACGCACATCACCAGCCTGGCAGCACATACATAGCTCTTCCTGCCAAGCATCTTGCCAGCCAAGATTTATTTGAGAGAAGTTTAGAGTTTTAATTTTTATATGTTATTTGAAGTATTTAAAATAAATACTTAATTGCTACTTTAGGAGACCTGGTTATTGGGTAGTAAATGGCTTATTTTAATTTTGAATAAATCCTATCTGTTTAAATTGTTTCCCCCTCTTTAGAACCAGTTAAGACTTTAATAACCCCTCCCTTAACTTTTTGTTTGTTTGTTTGTTTGGCTTTTTTGTTTGTTTTTTAGTTTTTCTTGACCATCTACCTATTGTGTGTGTGTGTGTGTGTGTGTGTGTGTGTGTGTGTGTGTGTGTGTGTGTGAAAGAGAGAGAGAGAGAGAGAGAGAGAGAGAGAGAGAGAGAGAGAGAGAGAGAGTGAGTGAGTTTTATATTGTTAGTGGCAACTGGCCTTTCGAATATTTACTCTGTGTCAGGTTCTGTGTTATAATATTCTATAATATTCTATTTTGATTCTACATAATGAGGTAACTGGCAAATAAAATTTAAAAAGTAACCCTAGGACAGGTTTCAGCAAGGTTGCATGGAGATGTGAGTTTCTTTTGTACTTTGGTTAATTATTTCCCTGATTCTAAGGTCCCACCCCTTTCTCCACAGTGACAAAGACCCCAGGGTTTACAAACAGAGGTTCTGTGGCCCTCACTGATACATGTCTCCCAGGAACACAATAACTGTGCTAGGGCTCAGGGATAGCACTGAACGGAAAGACATAGACAACATCTTAACTAGGAGTCAGGGTGCAAAATTGATTTGTGCTCATGAACAGTAAATTCAGTCCTCCAAGGCTGGTACCCTTGATGGGAAGAATAAGGTGGATGACAAATTTCCATGTGAAACAGGTCATAATGGACTACAGGACAGAATAGATAGGTTGCTCTAGCAAGGGTCTTCGTTAGCTTTTTAAGCCAGTTTAGCTTGGTGCTTCCTTTGTGCCAGAGGCTTTTCTGAGGCAAGAGTTAACAGCACTAAGATATCCAAGTCAATGCTCTAAGAATTCAGTCTAATGCATCCTTGTTTCATGGAAACTTGTAAATCACTTGATACCTCGTGGATTCCACAGTGAATGATTCCATTCCTGTGTGTCTGCTCTAAGATTATGATGTAAGACTTTTCTTGGAAGATTGCAGCTGTATTTCAGTTCTGGTAGTCATAACCACAGTGTTCAGATTCCCAGTCAACAGCTAGAAAGCAGATAGAGTAAGCAAACAATATAAACTTGAATTTTGAAGGATTTTTTTTTGTCATAATTTCGTAACAGCATAATATCAAACAAGGCTTCATTAGGAATACTAAAATCAAGGAATGGCTGTCTGCTTCATAAAAAGCAGCCCATTCAGCTTAACAAACAAGATTCTCTACTGATACTGATTCCTTTCTGAGTTGGCCAGACATTTGCTCCTTCACTCTGCAATTCTAAATATGAGATAATTTTAAATTAATATTAATTGGGATGGTTTTAAGCTTGCTTTTTTTCATTTCCGAGAACTGAACTGCACTGTGATTTGAAGGGTGCATTTGAAGGTATAGGATAATTTAATGAATTAATCTTTTTCAAAGAGGCATTTTTATGAATTGTATATAATATCTCTTTCCTAGTTTGTAAAGATAATTGTGGAAATAACTGACTTTCTTGTTGTCATCCAGGCAAACTGTTCCACATAGATTTTGGGTATATCCTGGGCCGAGATCCAAAGCCTCTCCCTCCCCCAATGAAGCTGAATAAAGAAATGGTGGAAGGGATGGGTGGCACTCAGAGTGAGCAGTACCAGGAGTTCCGAAAGCAGTGTTACACGGCCTTTCTCCACCTGCGAAGGTGAGGACTGTAAGTGTGTCTCACCGAGTGCTAGAGCCAGTTGTGGAAACGTGTGTTTGCTGGCAGACCTTCTCCAAAAGCCATAATGGCATTCCTCTATATACATTTGCTACATATGATATAAACCGAGCATCGAAGGAGATCCTGCTTTCTCACTAATTATCACATTTATAATCTACCAGTTAAGAAGCTGGCATCAGGTGACACTAGACTAACCAGGATGGGCTTTACTCCATCCTTTCTCCCTGGAGGCAGTGGCAAGCAGCATAGTAAGCACCGCACTGCTTTAGGTACAGTCATGATAATTCAGTCATTTGATTTTCTTACACTTTCTCCACTTCAGTTTTGGATGCTGTTGAAGATAATTCAGAGATTTCATTTTTTGTCTCTTCAATGCTTCATGACTCATTCTACCTTGAATGAGGTTGATTTTATTCTCTCCTCCAGTGTCACTCTGCTGCTTTCATCACAGTTCGATTAAAAAGACTGAATGACTGAAGTTATCAAGAAAAAAAGCAAAGTCCTGTACTTGAACATGAACAGAACTCTTAACAGTTAGTCAAAGTGACAGGATCACTGGACTCTTGCGGTATTTTCTTCCTAACTATTCAAAAAGAATTTTTCTAGTGCAGCAGAAATCCTACTGTAAGATATTCCTGCATTTCCTCCCGGAGTCAGGCGAAGGTGGGATGGCCAATCTGCAAGCTCTGTACCTTAACCTTACAAATAGGAGCAGTTTTACTTTGGATTTGTATGTACTTATTTCTGTCACCTTATTCTGTTTGCTAGGACAGCTAAGACTAACTTACAAAAAGCAGTGAGAGCAAGCTTTCCCGGGTGGACCCCAGTATAGCACTTAGTGTTCTGTAATTCAGAATAACGTTGATAGCTGTTTCAGTTGTGTCTGTCCCACAAAGGGCCACATGCTAAGGATTTACCCACAGGGTTAGCACTACTGGGCATTCTGTAGACTAGGAGGAGAGGTCCTTAGGTGATTAGTGCTCTGCCAGGGTGCCTTGAGGAAGGGAGCAGGCAAGATGTTGATAGCTGGAGTCATGCCTAAGGATGCCTGTCTCACTGAAAGCAGAAGGAAAATGGTGTGTTTATAAACTGCTAGTGGAGCATTGGTAGGAGATAAGAGTGAGAAAATAGAAGCGGGCCAAGGATCACTTACTCCAGCCAACACCACAGAGCGACTAAGTAACTTCAGGGTGAGTGAATACACACGTCTCAAAGAGAAGCTGGTGTCTTCATACCATGAACATTAACTTTTTTAGAGTTTCCATTTGATAATGACATTCTTTTCAGAAAATATATTCTTTTTAAGTCAGGACAAAGAGGAATAAACTCTCACTTCAACTATAGTTTTGTAACATTGAAGATTGTCTCTCTAGATGGCAAGTATATGCTTTCTTATGACTGCCCAGGTTGTCATTTAGCCGTGGCTAAATGAATAGAAGGGAAATAGCGTCATCTCATGAGTCACTCAGGAGCAGCTCCCAGGAGTCAAAACAGTACTCAGCCTCTCTCTCTCTGGATTAATAGTGATCATAAAGGACAGTTGCCACCCCTTTGGGGCGTGTTCTTGATAAGGCAAAGACATCTGCAATTGTAACTCATTGGTCTCTTTCTTTCTTGCCCTTTAGGTATTCAAATCTCATTTTGAACTTGTTCTCCTTGATGGTTGATGCAAACATACCAGATATTGCTCTTGAGCCGGATAAAACTGTAAAAAAGGTAATTGTATGCTCTTTCTGTCCATAATACAGTTTACATTTCATATATAAAAGTGGGTGAAGACTTTCACAATACATGCCCTCTTTATGTCCCAGCCCGTAGACTATTAGCAGGGTCTGAGGAAGAGTCCTGTGTGGACTTCATTCACATTTCAGAGAGAGCCAGCTCTCAGATTTTCTAGAGCGCTCCTGCTCAGTTCTATCTGTACTCTCTCTGTACCCACAGTATTATTAGCCTAGAGACAGCTAGCTCACTGTAGAGCTGCTCATCTTCATCTTCAGATGGCCAGCCCTACCTTTAACACTGCCAACAAGATAGCTGACTTGGTCGCAGGTGCACCATGCTGTGGATGCCGTATCATGTAGATATCTCCTCGGTCATCTTCCCTCTGTCCCCTCTATGATTTTACAGTGTCACTGTATACTCTTGCCTTTGGTTTTCTTAAAAAACTTGTAGGGATACCTAGTGAAACTCCTGTGTGAGCAGTCACTCAGCTGAATTAACTAGAATTCAAGCAGGATCAGGAGGAGAGGTGATGGATTTGAATAGTTCCTTTAATTTACTTTCTGGTAGCAGCTTCTGATGAGAGCAGATGGAATAGAGCATTATATACCCAACAGCAAAAAAATAATAATGATGCATATCAATATTCAACCTCAGAAGACTTCAGCGATTCAACTCGTAGGAGCATAAAATCTCTGAAAGACATACTGTTCTCCAAGATAGAGCTGCTCGGGCATTTAGAGTGATGACTCACACTAGCGATCTACATCTAAGCCAGTGGACTTTGAAAATTAAATTCAGCTGTGATTAAACAGGAAGGAGACCAGTTCTTTCCTTGTGTTTTCCATGGTTGGCAGGCTAGGAGAGGAATTTGAATGGAGGTATTTAGTAAGTCATTTAAGAAAATAAACTCTTGGAAGGGTTTCTGTGTTTTCAGGCAGATGGTACACTGGCCCTTCCATTTCTTCTTCATCTGGTCAATATTTTCCAATGAAATTTTCTTTTGTTTCAGAGGTGATAAGTTGTGTGGCCTGTTTTTGTCTTTTTTTTTTTTTTTCCTTTACTGAGTAAAGCTCATCCATCAGGAATACAATTAATTAATGAAAAACTCTTGAGCTGTGAAGGATGGCTGCACCAGGCTTCATGTGATTCTCATGTTCTGTTTGTATCTGCTCTATTTCCTTTCAACTCACAGGTCATATCTTTATCACGTTCAATGTTTATCAGACTTGCCATAGGCGGGGGGTGGGGGGGAGGTGGGGGTGGCGCTTTGGCCATTTATGCTGTGCCATAGGCAGTATTTTCTCTGCCCATTAGGCTGTGTGACCTATGCTGACATCTCTGGCTATTAAGCAATAGGCTTGTTCTTGTTTTACTGCACTCTCCAGTGTGCCACGAGCTGCCTCAGGAGTCACTTGGGTATTGCCAGCTGTCCTTAGAGCACGGTTAAAGAGAAAAGCAGTCCCCTGCATGGAAACTGAGCCAGAAAGCAAATTTGCTAGATATTTTTTAGACTATTAATTCCTAACACTTTTTTTCATTTAAATTGAACTTTAAAAGGCATTTTGCCTTATATTTTAAAACTATTTTTATAACAGATGTTTTTGCTTTCTGATCTTTTATCAAAACGTGTAGTATCCAGTTAAATGTAGACTTAACACTGTCATAACAGTACTTGAAATGTATGTTGTAGTTGACTAAAATCTGTTTCATATTAGTTGAATCACTTCTTCCAAAAGAAGTAGACCTTATATTTTGATGAGGTAATTGTTGCCGCCATTGCATCATCGTGTTGCTGACTGGAAACGCCAACTAGGAGAACACAGAAGTGTGTATGGGGCTCTTTGTTCCCAGGAGTGCTGGTCAGATTGCATGATAGGCCCTCACAGTTCCTGTGTTTGACTTAGAAATAAGTTTTATAGTTCTTTGGGAAATGATTTCTTGCATGTAACATTTTTGTTACTCAGATCCATTTGGTTAAACACACAATTGTCTTAGCATGTAAAACGCAGTTGACAGGGCTCAACCCCTAAATAATAAACCTTGGTCTTTAATCAAACAGCAGCAGTAGGAAGGTCCTCTGGCATGGGCCTTCAGGAATTCGATGATCTTTATCTAAAATGGATCCTAAGACCCTCAGTTCAGAAAGTTTGGTTCAAAGTGGGAACAAGGAACATAAAATAGGTTTGGTTTCATGTCCTTAGGCTGTTTCATGCCTTCATCAAATGTGGTGAAATATACACAGTCCCCCTGTACCATCAGGTCTTTGCTTTCTAAAGAAGAGCTCTAATGTTTCCTAAATATTCATGCTGTAGATAAATGTGTGCGCCTTTCTGTTAATAGAAGCATTACTTGTTATGGATAAATGTGTCTGTTTTTCTGTTAATGTGGGATATACACAAAGGTCACCACCTTGCAGCTTGTGTTGGAGAGCCCTCCCTCCCTGCAGGCTGGGGTGTTAGTATACTGTCATCCGCTCTAAACATCAGACGTTAGTTGTGGGTCAGTGTGCCAAGCAGAGTTCATTTATATGAGAAGTTCACTCAAAACTGCCATTTTTTCAAGCCAATTACTTGGAACAGAGATTGTCAAATAGTTTAATCAATAAAAATACATTTTGATAAAATTAAGTATTTTGTTGTTAGTGTGGCTAGAGCTTAGTGAATTACTAAGTTCCAACAATGAGCAAATTGACCATATTAGTTTATTAAATAAGTATGTGCTTTTACAAATATTAAAAATGTATGTATAAGATACTGAAATCATATGAAAATAAACACTTTGGGGCTAGCAAGATGGTTCAGTAGGTAAAGGTGCTTGTCACCAAGCCTAAGGACCTGAATTTGATCCCCAGAACCTTTGTGGTAGACGGCAAAAATTGTTTCCCAAAAGTTATCCTCTGGCTTCCACGTACACACAACATATAATAGAAACATACACAAGAGAAAGCTGAGGCAAGAGGACTTTGAGTTCTAAGCCAGGCCAACCAGGGTTATATAGCAGATTCTATACCAGTGTGTGTTGCATAATGAAACAATATCTCAGAAAAAAATAAATCAAAAACTAGAAAAACATCAACCACATCTATAATCAGTTCCTGTGTTTGACTCGTGTTAAGGACCTGTTGTCTGTAGATCTTCTCCTGTGCTAGGCTGTGCTGATGCTCTTTCCTTGAGCTGTCTTCATGCTCTCCCGTTCTCTCCCTGTGCACTGCAGTGTCTGTGAAGTCATGCCTGGTGTTTTCTCAATCGATACCTAGGAGAATCCATTTCCCTGTGCACAGAAATTGTAGTAAGAGAAACAGACAACAGACAGACAGGATAAAGGGATTAAAAGCTCTAACTTATTAGATAATGGTGGATGATAAAGGTGAGAAAAGGCAGTGGAGGCGCATCTTGAATTGCCAGTGATGTTGGTGATTTTAGCTGTAGCCAAGAATGGCTCCACTGGGAAAGATAGAAACGTTATGAGATTTGGAGGAAACATTTCATAAGCCTGCAGGACTGAAAAAAGACTTCTTACCTGCACTCCCTAACAGTTCACAGCTTGGTGAATGCGGTGGTGAATTGGAAGGATGGCTTTATCTTCTAGGCCTTTCAAACCGTTCTAGCTTTTAAACTGTGTAGCCGTCTTCATAGGGCTGGGGGGAAGGCGTTAAGGTGAAGATGTTCAATGGATCCACATATAAACGTGACCGGTTAACAGCCGATGCCTTGCCACTCCTCTCCCTTTATTTTAGGAATTACAAAGAAACCTCTAAACTTTGATGCTTATTCAGTTTATTCAGTAATTTAAGGAACTATTTTCTACTGGAGAATTTAATGGAGACATCCGTTCTTTAAATTGATTTTCTACTAAACTTTAAAACAAAGTAATTATATATATTACAAGAAGCTATAAATAGCTGACTGTATTTGAGGTAACCAGTTAGGTTAAATTACCCATGGTTTCTGTCGGATCAGCCTGTAGATGTCATGACATCCATTCCTGTGCAGTATGGGAGACATGAGGCTTCCGTCATTTCAATAACAACCTGTCTTGTTTAAGCAGTTTCTAGTGTGGTTCTCTGGTTGCCATGGTTGGTGGAGGTGTGGTTTTCTTCTGATTTTTAAAGTTACTCCTTTAAATCCTCTTCTATTACACTAAGGAATTCTGGTTTTGTATTCTAATACAACACAAATGAATGAACCCAGGAAGAAAATGATAAGTCAAAACTTTTCCTTTTATTCAAAAATGAATCAAATTTGTTTTAGTTATTTTTATGATTATATTATTAAGAAGCTGCTACAAGGAAACATTCTCTCTGCTTCGTTGTTTAATTTTGAGTTTGGATTCTATGTAATTGATGTTAGCCTGCCTTCATCTCTCAGTCACATCCAACTTAACTTTCTGCACAAGAAGAATTTAATTAATGGAGAAATCTACATTTTATTTCATTGAAAACTGCTGCTGTGTGAGAGATCCTGAACACTAAATTATTTTTATTCAAAGGTCTTTCTATATTTATTAGCTTGTGTAAAATTGGGCACTCAAAAAAAAATTAACTTAAATAAAATCACTGTACTTCTTAGTATTAAAATATGTGACAGGGCCTTATTGGAGAAATTACAAACTTACAAAATTGTTAAGGTGTGTATTTCTCTGTGTGTGTGTGTGTGTGTGTGTGTGTGTGTGTGTGTGTGACTGAATATAAAAAATTAGGTTGTATAACCTGGTGATATGGTACAGAAACTTTAGGCCAACCTATGGGCTTTAATTTCATATTTAATAAATTGTTCTCTATAAATAGATGAAGTGAAATTGGATTGTTAACAGGATGAAGAAAAATTATACCATTGTTGAGAGATGGGAGTTTGTATAGCCTGGTGCAGGTTGGGGGCTTAGGATGGTTTGAGGTTGCTGGGTGCAACCTTATTTGGAGAGGGCTATGTGCATATTACATGCAGATGGCTGCCAAATTTATTACAATGAGTGTGTGGGTACAACAACTCAAAACAGATAGAGGCCTTGAGAAGCAAAAGGATCTCTGATCTCCTATTCTTTCTCTGCTTTTAGGCTGTTGTGTCTAGGGTTTTCCAGTATTTCCAGTATTACACCATTGGATATGTGGCCCATTGTTGACTAGAATGTCTGTGCAGCATGTAGCTGAACCTGTTTTGGCTCACTTAGGCTTTTAGATCATTTGAGCATCTGATAGTGGTAGACTCCTCAAAATATAATTACCCACTGTGAAAATGTTATTGCTCGTTAAGTGACTCTTTAGAGAAGCTGTTTGTTTCTCTAACAAACAGGATTTTTTGTTGCAGGATTGCAAGGGGATCATCAAGAATCAGGCAGATGAGGAGCTACTTTGAATGTTTTGATGTCTTTCAGATTTTGTGATGTATTGCCTGTACTGAGTGTTAGTGTACCCTGTTTCACCACAGTGACCAATGCCAGTGGCGCTTGTCAGGCAGGGTGCGAGTCAGTAGTGCTCAGTTCCCAGCGTCATCCGTAGGCAGATTGCCTGTGGAACTTTGAAAGACAAATAGTAGTGTGTAAAATTTTCAGTTTATGGCTTTTTGCTTCAAGGCAATTTCCAGATTATTTGCATAAATATAAGTAAGTAAACATGCTTAAAACTGAGCCAGGTGTTCAGCAATGCTTAGTGTTGGGTGGAACTTCCGCCAATATAACTGCCTACCTACAGGGTGTCTTAACATGAACACAACAGAATTTACAGTCTCTATTCCACACCATCCAGAGTCTGTACATTAACAGATAGATAAATATGATACAAAGCCAGTGAACACAAAGGCAGTCAGTGGAAGCACACTTAGGTGATACATGCACCATGGATCCCTGAGAAAGCTGCACATGGGATAGAGCTTAAGGGAAAACACGTGAGTAGTGTTTGGGCGTGTGAGTGCAAGGAAGACACTAAAAGGAAGAGATGACGAGGTGAAAGCCATAAAGCTGCAAGTATGGCACCTAAGGCAGAGTGAACTTACACAGCCAGACAACAGGCTGGATGTAGTGCCGGTTTACGGGAGTTATGTAACCTGAAGAACAGAAGCTTGTAGTCTGATGTTTCTGGCCTGGTCTAATCCTGAGGTCAGACCACCTGCAGCTTCTTAGTCCCAATAATCACACAAAGACTTATATTAATTACAAACTGTTTGGCTTATGGCTCAGGCTCATTACTAGCTAGCTCTTTCAACTTAACCCATTTCTAATCTATGTTTTGCCATATGGCTCGTGGTTTATCTGTGCTTTTACATCTTGCTCCATCTCCCTTACTTGGCCCTGCTTCCCTACTATCTTTGCTCAGTTTCCTGCCTACTTCTAGGATGCTTTAATAAAAACAGTTTTTTATTATCCAATAGTGATTCACAGTGTACAGAAGGACATCCGCCATCATAAGCTATAGCTTGATGAATTAGCATACTTTTAAAAAGATAGTGGGTAGTGACAGGTAGCCTAACACAAGTTAAGGAACACAGCACTAATTGACTGCATGCATGTAAACCTCATTTTAAAAAGTGTTTCATATTTGGTAAAGAACATTCAGTGCCAATTACATATTTTACAATTACATTACATATACATATTCAAATGTAGGCATTTGAATTAATTACGCAAACTTTGGTAAATTAGGCTAGAGTTTTATTTTGATCCTTAGCATTTTAATTTTTTGTTCTTATGTTCTTGAAATAGTACCATGTTGCACAAATCCTCACTGGTATTAATAATAAAAAAACCGGAGCCAGATGTTGGGACAAATGCTAAAAAATCAGAGAAACAAGACCTTTTTTCACTTTTCACCAGCCACTTCTCAACTGCCAATTCCTCAACCAAAAGGGGAAGGAAGACCCTGTCTTCTTTGGCCTTATATTCCTTGCTCTGTCCAGCCATGTCACTTCTTTTCTCAAACTTCCTAGTGCCTGGATTAAAGGTTCGTTTGTTTCCCAAGTACTGGGAGCAGGAGCATGGGATCTCAAGTGCTGGGATTAAAAGTGTGTGCCACCATGGCCTGGCTCTTGTTTCTTTCCTGGACTGGATCAATCTCATGTAGCAATATGACCTTGTACTCACAGAGCTCTAGACAGATCTCTGCCTCTGCTTCCCAAGTTCTGAGATTAAAGGTGCCACCACTGACCTTTGTGGCTAGTTCTGTGGCTGGCTCTGTCTTCTGATCTCCATTCAATCTTTATTAGATTACAAACAGTATATCACCACAGTACCACAGTTGTCAGACATCCTACCATACAGAAATCTTAAAGAGCATGGTTGTTATTCTGTGGAGTCCAAAATGAGAGAACCAGTTCACTGAAGAGAAGTCTTCTGAAGTGCCAATTTGTTCTTTGGTTTGCATGTACTCTTTTTTTGTCTTATCCTAGGCTGTGGAATCGAGCCCCATGGTGTGCTTCCACACTGCAGCTTATTGTGGCTGTGAGCTGCATTATCTATCCTTTCTCCTTCTCAGATAGTGTTCTATAGTTAAATCCTATAAATATCTCCCTACCCATGCTTTTACTAGAAACCTAATGAACTCAGCAAGGCACCAAAAAACCAAAGAAACAGAAAACTGGAAAGTATGCAGGGTTAGGGGAACAGCTGAGAAAAAGGCAGTATACAGGAGACGGGGTAGCTAAGCAGGTAACAAGAGGACAAATTTGATGATCACAGTCCTATCAAAAATAATAGGAAATACAAAATGAATTAGTTCGTCTACTTGGAAAACCTAGTTTCTTCCATTCTGCGTTGAAGTGGTATCTAGGGACATCTGGGAACACACCTCTTCACCAATTAATTCCAGTGGTAGCAGGCCATGACAGGGTCAAACAAGAGACTGTACTGCTTATGGGTTTCATCCAAAATAGTTCTTCAATCACACTGGCTTTTCCATATGAGGAAAAACAGGTAGATGTATGTGCCTTCATGCACACACTCATTTTTCCAGTACTCAGTGATATTGAAAATGAAGTGTGCCTTAAAATATGAACTAAAAAACACAATCCTGTCTTTGGACATAATAGACTCATTGAAATAATCCCATGCCAAAGTTAGGAGGCTGCTGTGGGGAAGGCTTCTTTAGAACATTTCCTTATTTTGTCAGTGATTGATGTACTTCTTATGAACTGTGATCATCAAGGTGTGTGTGGGTCAGGAGTTGTTAATGTGATCTCATCTTACTGTGTCTATTTCTGTCACTTAGTAGCTCTTGAGCTAGAATGTTCAAGTATAAAGTACAACTTTGAGCTGAAGTAATGGCATTCTGTTCTTCAGTGGAACCAGTGTCTGATTGGCTGCAAGGCATTCAGAACTCCTTTCTGGCTTAATTCTTGGCATCTGACTGATGTCTGTTGCTTTGATTGTATCTCTGCAGAGCACATTCCTGACTTGTTCCATTGAAAGGTTGATGTCTGTGGTTCTCCCTAGGTTCAGGATAAGTTCCGTTTGGACCTGTCGGATGAGGAGGCTGTGCACTACATGCAGAGTCTGATTGATGAGAGCGTCCATGCGCTGTTTGCTGCCGTGGTGGAGCAGATCCATAAGTTTGCTCAGGTAAGTTCCCACAGGCTGTGTGCCCATCATCACAGACCCTCATCTGCTGGCTGACATCATTGTCCTTCCTGGTTCTGTTTTCCGTCAAGCCCTAACGACATCTTAGTGGGTAAAGGAGCGTCTAGAGGTCCTTTCATTTCCACATGGAGCAGCATTGTAGAACCCCTTCATAGGAGTTTTGTCCCATCAAGTCTATTACAGCTCCCTTTGAAACTTCTAGGCTTGGCAGAAGTCTTAGCACGTAGTCTAGTCTTACACACGTTTTGGTAAATGCTGCAGTATAAGGAAAGGAGTTTAGAATGCAGGGAAAGCAGTCTACACTCATCACTGAAATGGAGCAATATTTGTGTTAGTAGAGTTTCTGTGTAGAAGGACACTTTGGCATGGCAGGCCGGGATGATGACCTGATTTGATATGTTCCTTGTATGAATTTTATAATGAAGGTTATGAAAATGGCTGTCAGAAAAGTCAGGCTACTTCTCCTGTGAAGTCTTTCCTTACTCTATGTGTTCACTGAATCTCTGTTTTTCACTCTCGAGTTCAATTCAAGGTCTTTGTGCAGATCCATCGAGCAGTATCTAGTATGTCACCAAGCTTTTCAGTCTCTTTGCTTATTTCTTTACTACTCCTTTTCTGCCGCTTCCTAAAAACTGTTAATGTAGTTATTATTGCTTTGATAATATCTTTAATAATAAAGTCTTTTTTATAGCCTATCTTTATATTTAAGTCTGTTTCTATTCATTCTTGCCTTTATTCTAAATTTTCTGGTAAACTATTGCTAGCATATGTGAAGATGATGTATGATCTCTTCTGTGTTAGATTTGTGTGCATGCTCAGAATACCTGCGGCAGGCAAAAATCCAGCAGTGTACTGCTATTTACTATCTATTTAGTTCCAGTTGTTTGAAAGTTGTTGTGTTTGGTTTTAAGCATTTACAGCAGTATCAAAGGTAATAATATAAATGCTTGATTGTTTCCTGAACTTGAATCCATCAGACAGTGAACTTGATAAACTTTAGGTGTCATTTTGTCTTAACATAATTCTCAGATGAAGTCAGCTTAGGTAGAAGATCCAGCATCAATATTGCATGAATTCTGGTTGCAATAAAGGAAACTCAGAGTCAGATATCAGGGAAAGCCTAGAATATCAAAGAAAGGATACAACACAGTCAAATCTCACCCACCCATCTTCCAACTTCCTCACTTCTACTACATAAATCTGTCTTTCTATGTCTGCTTTAAATACCTTCTTCACCCAGTTGTTTGATATCCAGGTTAAGATTAAAGGTGTGGGCTACTACTATTTGGTAATTAGCCTTGAATTTCCAGAAACACAGAAAGATCTCTGTTTCTGGGATTAAAGGGCTGGCCCACCACTGCCTGCCTGAGAGCCTGGAACTCCCTCTGTCAACCAAGCTGACCAAGCTGGCCTCAAACTCAGATCTGCTGGGATTAAGGGCGCGGGTCACCACTCCTGGTCTTTCCCTGTGCTGGGATTAAAGCTGTGAGTTACCATCTCTGATCCTCCTTGATTGACTGTGGGTGGATTTGTTCTGATAGTCCAGACTGGTTTTATTAAATATATAACATATCACCACAAACTAATGTCCATCCAGAAGAGAAAGTCACCTTGTGTAAGCATCATGGTACTTTACTTTAAAACTTTAAGTCTTTAAGACCTAGAAATTTTGAGTTCTATAAAAAAAAAACAAGTAAAACTAAAACATACACTAATTTTTGGGCACGTAAGTAAATGTCCTAAGTAATAAAAGTTTTCACAAAGCCCCCTTATGGGTGTATGATTTTCTTCGGCAACTATTAAGTGGACTTTACTTTTCAGCTGAGTATAGAAGTGGGAACAGAGGTAGATGGATGCTGAAGCTTTGCTGTTCCTTTAGTGATACGTATCAGAGATTTTTCTAATGTTTGTACTTTGTTTTTACTGTGTGACTTGGCATAGTAATCCCTGCAGGGTCCATACTTTTACCTCATGTTCTGTAATTTTGAAGTTTTCTTGTGTATATATTTGCCAGTAAAACCCAATTCTGCTGGGTTTACTGCTTACCATAACTTTTGAAGCCGGGTGGCTATGACTGTTCTCAACTAGCTACATTCTAAGCTAAATCACTAATGTCCTCAGGGTACCCAGTGCACAGACTCCTTATATTTGCTCCCAATATCTTGCATCTATAATGTGCCTCTTTGTGTATAATAACCAATCTCTGAAAGAGGTCTCAGCCTACTTTCTTTTCTAAATGCAAAATAACTTAAAAAAAAAAAAAAGTAGATGCTGTTCAGTTCCCATTACATAGTCCTCATTTCACTGTTAGACTTAAGAATAGCAGTGTACAGCATCTCATGGAACAAAACAAAATACTGAGTTCTATACCAATGAAAGACTTCCTAAAAACCGATTTTTTTCTTTTTTTTTTTCTTTTTTAGAATTTTTCTGAAAAGCTAGATGATTCCCTTAGCAGCAGTTTAAATAATTTATCATTAAAGGTCTAATCATTGTGTGGCACAAACAGCAGTGTGTCAGCCCATGTCCCACATGTGTTCCTAATGCATTGGTTTATATGAGCAATAAACAGACAACAGCTAACAATGGCTGAGACAGCAGCCACCTATCAAATGTGTATATGTGCCAGCACTGATGTGAGCTTGCTGCGTTACCTCACATGACTGTCTTACCTAGTAACATACATTCACCATCTGGAAAAATGAGGCCAGTAGGTAACACCATCCAGGTTAAAGATTTTTTTGTAGCTATGTACTCAAGCTTTACTTTATTAGACATGAGTAGCGTGTGTTATAAATAGGGTTTTTTTTAATTATTGCTTACATGTAACTAAAAAATAAATATTTCATCTTTTCCACCCTTATTTCCTGACCATGAAAAGTAAAAAGAAACTATTGTGCATGAATTTGCATGCCTTTAAATCCTAGCATTTGGAAGGCGGAAGCAAGTAAATTTTTGTGGTTTCAAAGCCACTTAGTCTATATAAAGAGACCCAGGACAGCCAGCACACTATATAGAGACCCTGTTTCAAAAAATTAAAAAATTTAAAACTGCTCAAAAGCCACACAAAATGGATTATATAAAGGAACTGCCTGGAATAGTTAATCAGAAACAAATACTATAAATGGGGAACAGCACTGATTTGCCTGTTGGGCAAAGCTCATCCTGGGTGTCAATGGCCCACGCTGTTCTGCTGAGTCCAGTCAGCCCTGCCTGCCTGAAGCTTGGCTGCCAGTCCTTGCCCCATGGCCGAGGCTTTGAGTTCACCCCCGTGCATCATTACTTTCCTGCCAGATGGGTCCAGGCTGTCCGTCCCTGCCTACCTGCCCCTGTTTTCCTCCTCATCTGCCTCAACTAAAAACAGTTTTCTTCCCTAGACTTGTATCTTCTTAAACTCCTTAATTTTATTTTTGAGATTATAATATTACATTTCTTCCTTCCCTTTCATCCCCCCAAACCTTCCCATATTTCTCTCCCTGCTCTCCTTAAAATTCATGGCCTATTTTGTTCATTGTTAATCTATGCAAATATGTATTCACATATATATTTCTAAATACAACCTGTACAGTCTGTATGGTATGTATGTTTTCAGAGCTGACCATTTGGTAATGGACAGTCAGTGGATGGCCTCTTCTCCAGGGATATTCCCAGCATCCCTTCATTGAATATAGTTTTTTTGTGTGTAGGTTGAGGCCTCATAGGCTTTTCCCTGTCGAGGTTGTCATGTTCACTGGTGCCATCTTGTTCAGCTAACGTATGGGCATCCATGGTATAGCTTCTGATATTACTAGGAGACACAGTCTCAAAGCAACTCCCTGATCCCCTGGCCCTTAGAATCTTTGTGTTTCCTCTTCTGCAGTGTTTCCTGAGCCTTAGGTGAGGGACTGTTTAAGTCCATTTTAAAATGACTTCTTCTGAACTATATGGAATTGCATGTCTGAAACCAGCTCTCATAACTTAGTATTCTTAATCTTTTTTTTTTTTAATCAACAGACACTTTTGAAGTGTTTTTTTAAAAATTATTTGAGACCATCTGTTCAGTCACAGGATTTTTCTCGCATACACTTACAACCATACATAAACATGTATGGGGATTGTATTTCTAAAGGGCTTCCAGATCTTCAGACTGTTAGCATGTCAGTGTAGGTCTTTTACAGTGTGCCTTTTACCAGCATTTTAAATATTTATCATGTAAAAGCTTAAAAAAGAAGAAGCCTGTAGATTTCATGACAGTCCCTCTTCACTGTGTGCCCTGACCCTGCCTCTGCTGTGCTGGGAGCATGCTTCCTGGTAGTTAGATCTAGGACTCTTGAGTTTGGGTTAGTTCCTGTGTGTTAGGATCTCTTTGCTGGATCAGAAACATCTGCATTATTATCCACAGAGCCCACCCTGGTTCTCGCCATATGGTAGGTTCCAAATAATGGATGTGATTTTGTGTGTATAGGGGACCGTCCTTTAGAGAGTTCATTTCTCTGATAGAACCTTTCTTGAAAATACTTGAATTGCTTCTGTAAATAGAAGTTATTTCTTTCATTAGCATAAAATAAACATTTTATCATATTCTTACCCAAATTGAGACTTTAAGTTATATCAGATTAAATTTACTTTCACATTAGTGAGGATCTGCTACTGCAACACTTGACAGGAAGAGTTCCCGTCAGTTGCTGGGAGATGCAGTTCACTAAAGGGATGAGGTGTGTGAATGATACTGGACTCAGCAGTGCGCTGGCTTTGGTCTTTCAGGACTGCATTAGGTTTGGTTTTCATACCAATGCAGAATTCAGCACTTGCATTCTGGAAGAAATGGCAGGTATTCAGTTGTCTGAACTTGGCACTGAGAGCTAAGTATCCTATTTGGAGTGGAACTTAGGATGGGTTTTCCTTTCAGTGCTGGGTGGAATTTTTTTTTTCTCCCACATAATAATTTGTCATCTTAATCTTGTGCTTACACTGAGTCAGCAACTCCTCCCCTAAATGTTCTCTCACATAAACCTATTTCTCCACAAACCTCAGGAATCCCATACATGGTCACTGCCCTCCCAATCCTCTTTCAAGTTATTTAGCAAAGTGATTTAGTCACTTTTATTAATTGTTGTTAATCTTTTCTCGTGAACTAAATTATTTTGTTTGTTTTTAATTTTAATAGTACTGGAGAAAATGAAAATGTACTTGGCCTGTCATGATGCCTGACTCAGGAAAGAAGCACATCCAAGCCACTGCTGTAAATGCTAAAGACATCAGCAAGAGGGGTGTCCAGAAGTTACACTGTGGCCAGGTTTTGTCTCCTTGGAAGCCAGTGCTTAAATGTTGGCATAGAGATTTTGTTTAAAGCTGTTGTGTATAGAGCAAGGAGTAAGCTCATATCTGTAATTCCAGAAGTCCAAAAGCTGAGGAGGAAGATTTGCTGCAAATTTGAAGCCAGCCTCAGCTACATAATGACTTTTGTGTCTGTCAAAACTCACTGTATATATTTGTCTTATAATGTATAAAGATAAGAGAATTATGTATGTTTATAAAATTAAAGGGAAGTTCTATTATACACAGTAAAGCATTTAGCTTCTAAATCTGAAATGCCCTGTTTTCCTTTTGCCTGTGAATTTGCTCTTTAGTTTTAAAGATGGTTTTTCTCCTTTCTTCCTCTCTTTTCCTTATTCCCTCCTGCATTTTTGTTTACTGTTTTCTGTATAATTTATGTAATATTTTGCTTTAACATTTTCTCCAAGATTTATACATTATAGCACATTCTTTTTACAGTTGAATAATTGTTTTTTAGAAAGTTTTTTTGTGGGCAGGGATAATGAAAACAGGACTCAACAGTAGGCATTGCCCCAGCCCTGGCCACTTCTGTCTGCTGCTTCCCTGGGCAGCACCGAGCATCTGAAGGAGCTGGTAGATGTGGGTCAAGAACTCAGTTGCCAATTCATTGCTCCTGCCTAGACAATGGAGAGAGGTACACAGGCTGGGGAGGGGTGAGGGAAAGCGGCAATCTAACAGAGGGTTATTTCTCTTACAACTATAAATGCTGAGGTTTTGTTTTATAAATGACGGTCCGCAGCTCTCCTGAGTTGTGCATATGTAAAGTGGAAGGTGAAAGCGTGGCGTGATTGTAGATACTGTCACTCAACATGAGGTTCCGTCACAGTCATGTGACAATATACATTTTCTTTCTGCAATAAATTATAAAAGGTTTTTCCGTGTATTGGTGTGCATGTAGAGACGGGACAGCATGCCATACCACTTGTGTGGCGGCTAGAGGACAGATCTTAGGAGGTGGGTTTCTTTTACGATGTGTGTTACAGGGATCAATCTGAGGTGGCCGCCTTGGTGACAAACACCTTACTTTACTCAATGATCCATCCCTCTAGCCCAGTAAAAAAAATTTTCTATGCAAACTGAGATCTAAGATCTTTTTAAAATAGTTCAAGCATGTAATGAATCCTTTCTAAAAGAATGTTTGCTTTTAAGATTAGAATTTCCACCAATCTATCCAGCTTTTTTCTGAAGAATTTTTGAAGAAAAGGAGTATCTGTGGGGATATAGTCCCTTAATTATACCTGTACTTTCGTGCATTGTAGTCATGTGAGCTTCTAAGGAAAATGAGTATTTCTTAAGACTCAATAAATATTAAATATCAAATAACGGGATTATAAAGGTTAAATTACTTTAGTTTCTGAGAATTCCGAATTCCATTTATTGTTATTTCTCACAGCTATAGAGCACGCATCCTGTTATAACATGATTGCTGAGATCATGCCCCTGAGAGTCTCTGTTTTATATTAGCCTCATCATCTCATCACAATTTGTATAAAACTCTCATTGTAGAAAATTGATAAGGAGGAAATGGTCTTTTAAATCGTCATTGGAATTTGTCCTTAAAGTAATTGGTCAGTTCCCTTCTTCATGGGTCAGTGCCATTTTTTTTATCATCAAAAGTCTTAACTTTTCTGTGGTCCCTTCTGACCATTGTCTGTTGGCTCCTTCTCTGGTCTTCTTTGTCTGGCACTGTTGACAATAAAGGCTTCACTTCTGGACAAGGCTTGCTTTACAATTATCATGTTGGATGGTCGGACATTTTCATTATTCCTGTGTTTTCTGACTTAGGGTTGTCAGGCTTTTTCTGTACAGGGCCATCTGTCATGATACATATCTCCAGCTTTGAGAAGTGCATGAACTTCGCATGTCTGCTGTTGCACAGGGGACCACAACATATAAACAAGGCTATAATCTACTGAGCATTTTGGAGTTCATTGTCAAATAATTTTTTTTTCATCTTTACAAAGTCAGTATTATATAGATAGAAGCATGTGCCAAACGGGACTCAGGAAATAAATTTTGCACTAATAAATTCTCTGCAGACAAACACTGGAGTGAGACTACTTAGGCTTGGCTCTACCAGGACTACTTCCCCACTGCCTAGTGTTTTATACAGCAAGCCACCCTTACTTCTCTCTGATGTAGGCTGACTACCTACCACCCACAGCAGTGGTCTGTCTTCATTCAACAGCTGTCCTTCCTCCTAGATCCCAAACAACCTTCTAAACTTAATTTTGAAAGTTGGGTTGGAATTTTAAAAACTTAAACTTAACATACGATACTTCAATTCAACTCATTGTTATTTTCTCATGCAAATATGTCTACAAAAGGATTTGCATGTCGATATTCTTTTTTAACTTTGATTGGTTTTTGTTGTTGTTTTATGTTTTAGATTTTTGAGACAGCTTCATTATTAGTTGGAGCTGGCCTGTAACCTCCTCTGTTGTGTGGGCTGCTCTCAAGCGTTCTGTCTTCATCACTTTTCTGTTGCTGTGAAAGCATAAGATGATGCAAAAGGCATGTTTTAGTTCACTCTTCTGGGCAGCAAGGGCTACACCAGGAGCAGCAGGATCTTGAAATAGCTGGCACTGAACCTGCAGTCACAAGGAAGTAATGAGCACACCTGCTAGTGCTCAGCCAGCCTGCTCAGGAACTTAAGATTTAGAGCTTCATAGAATATTGACTAGAACAGCTGAAGGATATTGCTGTACTAAGCCGTTAAGAGGATGGAAAAATCCCAGTTGAGTAAAGAAGTGGCAGTGATTGGCTCTGTTACCAGAAACCAGGGTAAAGGAAAAGCTGCCCTTGTGGAGGGCTTATAAAACAACAAAAAAAACTCAGGCCAGATGTGATATCATCACCATGATATCATCAGACTTGGCCTGTCAGATATTTCTGGAGACATTTGAGGAAGGGGTGGGATGTATTCTAAATCCCTTCAGAGTAACTCAAATTTTTGGCCAAACTATTTAGCAACTGAAATTTCAGGTGAATTTTTGGCCAAACTATTTAGCAACTGAAATTTCAGGTGAATGTAAATATCAGCTATTGGAAGATCACATGTATTTTCTTGATGAGACAGCTTGATAATAAGGTAAGCTTGATACTGACAGGTTTGAAATTTCTGAGTTTTTCTGCAAGGTATGAAGCAAGCATTAGAGTCCAAAAGCATATTAGTTTGTTTCTGTGTCTTTACTTCAACTGAAGTAATTTTGACAAGAATCTCCCACTATGTCTGCCAACAGTGTTTGGACTATTACCAAAGATCTATGCTAACAAGTATATTGTGAGTTAGAGGAAGGTCCCTTCTGCTAGAGCTATATCCCTCTGAAGCAGCAGAGCCGCTTACTGGCCTGTAAGACAGTTTACTTTTTACAGTTTTTTAGTGTGACAATAATCTATAATTAAACTGTTATGTGAAATATTTATTACTATAGTATTAATATGATGATGCCCTTAAATATTTGTGTAAGGTACATAAGTACATTTTCCTTAGGGTAGAATCCCTCTTATATTTCATTGATATGTTTGTATTGTTTTAAAATGTTTTTATTCTTTGAGATTTTCACACATGTATACAATGTGTTTTGACTATATCTACTCTCCCCTTCCATTCCTCTTAACTCCCCTTCCAAATATTTTGTCTATTAATTAATTTATTTATTTATGTACTTCTGAGTCTTAAGCATGCATGGCTGTTGGGCATCCATACAATGACCACAACCCAAAAGAAAATAACTCCCATCTGAAACAACCATCAATTTCCAGTAGCTCCTCAGCCTGTGAGGCACCGCCACAACCCTTGATGGAATTTTGAACAGTGTGTCCTGTCAAGAAGATAGCATTCTGCCTCATATTCCAGCTCTTACCATTCTTTCCACTTTCTCTTCAGATGTTTTCTGAGCCTTTGGAAATAGCAATACAGATGTCCCAGTTAGGACTAAGGACTCACAGTCATTCATTCATTCATTCTCATCACTTTGGCTAGATGAATGAAAGCCCATACTTGTGGGTATAAAGAGCCATTTCACAAAATAACAATAATAGACCCAACCTCCGCCACCAGGATCTCCGGAGCCTTTGAGCTTATTACCAGGTAGATGACCGTAAAGATATTTATTTAAACATAGAGATAGAGGTGATGATACAACCAGTAATGCAAGGTGTAGGGCAGGTGTAGGACAGTCCTGTAGATGAGAAAGCACTATGCCAAGTGGAAAGATAGTTCTCTCCTTGTAAGGCAATTACCCCTTCTTAGCTATTTTGTAAGGAAGCCTCCCTTCTTGGGTTTATGAGGGTTTATGAGTAGAAAAGGGATACAGGGGGTATTTGGAACAATAAAAGCTCCTGAAATAATCAAAAATGGTTGGGTTGTTTTTGTGTGTGTGTGTGACACCTTGTTAAATACTGTGTTAGCCCCCACCACATGCAGATGTTTCATGAATTTCATCTAAAAGATAGCCTATCAGCTATGCTCATGGGCCCAGCCAGTCCAGTTTTCTGTCTCTACATAATTCCTTTTAGCAATGGCACATTCTTTCCTGTCTCTAACAACCTTGTTTTGTAAGCGCACACAGGCACACACACACACACACACACACACACACACACTGCTCATGGTGGCTAACAAGAAAGGAGTTTTATTGTTAAGGCACATATGTTTCCCTGTGAAGGTATGATACTGGTCTTTGTGGATTTAAGTGGTAGAGAACACAGCCTCCAGTGCCTTTCCCTTCCCTTGATACTTTCCTGCACTTAACACATATTGCCCATTTCCCATATTCTATTTAATTGAGAATGCTTATGATTATTAAAAATTACTTGTCACTGAAATTTATCACATGAATAAAGCTTTCTTACAGATTATTTAGAGCTTAACCTTTGCTGTATCATTGAGATTTTAAGTTGTAAAAACTCATAAGTACCTGGGAGAGGAAAAGAGGACATTTGAACCTCTAATTTATAAATGTTCTGAAGGATCTTCCTAGTCTTCCCAATTACACCAGACAAAAGTACACTTTAGGCTTAAGCTAATTGGTTTTCTATCACTTTTATCTGAAAGACTGATGTAATTGTCTATACCCAGCAGGGAGCTAGAGCCAGATCAGGGACAAAGGCCTCTAAATAAAACCAAAGGATCCTGGTTAACAGCCTCCTGGGTATTCAATGTGACCTTAGCTATTTTTCACTTAATCACATTAGAAGCCCTTTCCACTGCAAATCACCTCGTCTTAGTTGAAATGAGAACATGAACAAAATGAAGAAGGGTAGCAGATGAGGACAGTGATACCTGAAGAACATCAGCTTAGTTCAGTGCTTCACCTGTGAGCTGTGACCCCCATAAAGGTCAAATATCAGGTATCTCTAATGCAATTCATAACATGCAAAATTACAGGGTGCTCACACCTCCAGTCTCCTTTGAATCCACAGTGCTGTATATCTGCTCTGTTCCTTTTCTTTGGACATATATTGTTGTAGGGGGAAAGCCCACTACAAAGGCCTCAACTCTGCAAAAACCAAAGAACACTGAGTAAGGTTGAGAGCATCAGAGGTGGTCCTCCCCAGGGAAGAGCACACAGAAGGGGCTGTCCAGTGCCAAATTCTGCTCCAAAAACATATGTGGGAATAACATCAGACAGACTGAGCAGGTTTTATCTAGAAATATATATGTGTTATACACATGTGCATTTAATACAAGGGAAAAAAAAGTTTAGAGGAAGGAATGGGAAATATGTTGAAATAAATTATAATCCCAAATTAATAAAATTAAAAATAGGGTTAAGCAATCTATCACACATTGCCTATCACATGCTTTGTTTTATAAATGCACTTATTGTTAAACAGATTAAAACTACATTTTACCCAGAACATATACTATTGAAGACATTTTTATTAATAAAGAGAATTTATTTTTAAACAAATTCAGAGCAGAAAAATGCTTAAGACCTTTTGAAAAGTTAGAAATCTGGCCAACAGGGTATCAATGGCCTATTCTAGGACATCCTTGCTAAGGAGACACTTTTTCCCACTGAATCTTTATACTTGACCAAATTATTTTCACCCCAAATTCCTCAGAACGTCTGTAAGTTTTCTCACTGATACTGAGTCAGCTGTTCCCAGCTTTCCCAATGCTGCGATCCTTTAATATAGTTCCTCATGCTGTGGTGACCCCCAACTGTAAAATTACTTTCCCTGCTATTCCCTTGCTTCATTTTCTTTATATTTTCTTATACTTGGACAAAAAAAAAGTATATACCTAACTTTTGTAACAAACCTGTTTGTTACAAAAATCTACAAAAGTTAGAAAATCATAAGCATGGGAAGAAATCAATATTAGAAAACTGAGCAGAAGCATGGGGCTAGATTAACAGAGACACCAGCACATCTTCCAGGAAGCCTTAGTGGAGCACTGGGATTAGTGGGACGGAGAAATGGAGCAGCTGTCAGCAGAGCTTTGTGTTAGTACTGTTTTTAGGTCATTAGTCTTTTAAACAACATGATGAATTATTTTGAAAGGAAATTTTAGTGAGGAGGTGCCAGTTCAAAGCTGTCTTGGGCTAAGAAAATGGTTGAAAATTTAGATTTATATATTTACTTTTGCATCCATATATATGCATATTTTTTCAGATATAGTCACTTTTTAAACGTCGGTGACTGTTGAACTCTTCCTATGCTTGCTCAGGTAGAGAAAGAGAGTAATTTACATAAGAACAAGTCATAAACTGAAGAAAGTGTTACTACTAACCATGTCACCTTGACTTTGAGCAAAATATGAAACACCAATTTCCAAGACATCAGGATGGTATGAAAAACAGAAGCAGCAAACAATGGGAAGTGCAGCCAAGAATTCGTTAGGAATTGAGATACCACCCCTGTGTCACCAGGAGCTTGAAAAATTAGCTGGGCTGCTGGAGAGGAACATTAGTCAGAATGTGATGGATGGAAGGGATCAAAACGCCAGCGTTAGCAGAGGTTTTTGAATCTAAATAAGCTGCTTAATATTGCTGAGCAGAAAAATAAATCTAGGTGAGTATTTTAAGCTTTCTCCTTAGAAGGTTCAAACAAAAGGGAACAGTTGAAAAGTAGTGACATTCTGTGGCCTAAACCTGGCAAAGTTAACAATCATTGTAAGAGCTGGAGAATTTCCACAGTTCTACCTATACATACATGCATACACACATTCATGCATATATGCATACAAGCATACATGCATACAAACGCATGCATACATACATACATGTATGCATACATATATACATACACACATACATACATGCACACACATTCATGCATATATGCATACAAACATGCATACAAACACATACATACATATATGTATGCATACATATATACATACACACATGCATACACAGATCCATACATGCATATAAACATGCATACAAATATACATGCATACAAACGTATACATACATGCATGTATGCAAACATATATACATACACATACATACACACATACACAAAGTATTTTGATCGTCATCTCATTCTTTTCCCCCATACCTATTCTTCCCTCCCTCCTACTTCCATTTCCCTTCCCTTTAGCTCCACTGTTTATCAGTAAAGATGCTTCATGAACATGGGTTGGGGTAATTTACTTGAACAAGGACAACATTGCCATAGGAACATAATCCCCTTCATTAATGAGGCATTAGCTGCCTATAGCACCTCAGGAAGAAGTGGGGCTTTGTGCTGGCCAGTCTTCTGTCAACTTGACACCAGAACTAGTTATCCAAAAAGAGGGAACCTCAATTGAGCAAATGCCTCCATAAGATCAAGTTGCAGGCAATCCTGTAGGACATTTGTGATTGATGGAGGGAGGGCCCAGCCCATGGGTTGAGGCCTGGGTTTTAGAAGAAAACAAGCTATGGGGAGCAAGCCAGCAAGCAGCACCCCTCCATGGTCTCTGCATCAGCTCCTGTCTTCAAGTTTTGTCCTGTTTGAGTTCCTTTCCTGTTTGCCTTCGATGACAAACAGTGATATGGAAGCATAAGGCACATAAACCTTTCCTCCCCAACTTGCTTTTTGGTGTTGGCATTTCATTCCAGTGATAGAAACCTTAGGACTGGCCTCGTGAACTGGGCCAAGTGCTCCAGACCTCTAGCTTTTACCTTGTCTCAGCAACCTCCTTTGTCTTATTCCCTGAGCCTTTGAGGGGATGTTTTAGATGTTCCTGTTAGCATCAAGCATTGACAGCTACTGATTCACATCACTTTGAATTGTCACTCAACTGCAAGAAGAAACTTCTCAGATCAAGGCTAAGAGTAACACTAATCTATGGGCATAAGCCCAAATATATGGAGGACTTATCAATGGTAGCTTCTTCCCACCTAGGACCAGTCAGGGGCTTCTGATCAGGTTTCCAGTATAAGGCACGAGTTCCCTCCAGTGCTGCTGGCCTTAAATCCAGTGAGAAAGAAGTTCCCTCTTAACAATTATTCTACCATTTCACTGGTGGGAACATCTTCCCTGGCAGTTGGTATTTAGCATAGTCTCCACAGCTGGGTAAAGACTATTGATTACTTGCTCCCCCACAAGCCTGAATGGTACCTTCCTTCCAATGCTGTGAAAGCCAAGCAGCAGGAAAGACCTTTCCAAATAAATGTAAGCTTGCTTTCTCTATGGCCTGGTCTGTGGTGTCTCCAGCTGTAGGGCCTTCCCATCTAATTCTGGTCAGCAACCAAATCATTGTATTTATGAGGAATCTTGGGCTTCCCTGCCCCAAGGGAAGATCTCATGGGGAGATCTGACACCTGGCACTGGGATTTCTGTCTAATAGACTATGGTTTCCTGGAGCATCATTATCCACTCATGCAGCATATTTCTGATGACACTTCTTTAGGTTCTACTTTTGAATTACCTTCCAAAATAGTACATTTCTATGGGTAGGATTTTTTTTAATGCAGTATTTATTGTAGTTCTCTCTTAACCCCCCCCCTTTTCTATCCACCCCCACCCATAAAACTTTCAGCCCCAAGTATTTTCTCCTGTTTTCATGCTGCATGTATCCTGTTCCTGCTCCAATATGCAACATGCCCTTTCTATGTTCTATGTTCCTCACCTCTACAGAAGTTTTAGAACTTTGAATAATTCTGGGTGGGGTTTTTTTGTTTTTGTTTTTGTTTTTGTTTTTGTTTTTGTTTGTTTTTTAGGAAAGCTAGGCCCCATAGGACAGTTTCTCAGTGGTAGAATTAGAGCACTTGCCTAGTGTGAACTAGGCCCCGAGTTCCTTCCCACCTAGCACAAGGAAGCAGGGAGAGGAGAGGAGTGAAGTTAATCTCTGCAGTCATTGACTCCACTGTGAGTATCTTTTAGAAAAGGACCTGAGGATGAAGATCTTCTGGCATCTTTACACCTTAGAAAGAAACACCAGACTTTAATGCCTCTGGCTACTGGTGCTTCCTCGCCTTCTGTTTCCTGCACATTATGTCCAGCAGGGTGTTCAGCCTTTCGATATTGTGACATGACATCATTTGCAAATGTGTTAGGCCCTATTCAAAGACATCCAATCCACACTGTTAAGAATCAACACGTTCTCTTCAGACTTTTTTCTTGAACTATTTTTTTATGGCCATGCCCAATGGCTTCTGATTCAGCAGGAGAAGCTCATGACAACCTGGCCCAAATTTCTTGTGTCTGAAGTTTACTCTGTGCACCATGCCTGTGTGCATGGGCGATCTTGAGTCTTCCTCCAGTTCAGATTGCTGCTGCTCATAGGGATTTGTCTTTAAGACACTGGGGATGAAATTCTGTCTTTTTGTTCACCCATTAGATTAGATGAGCCTTGCAGTCTCAGGGCACTGTCCTGTCATTATTGGGTATTAGGAAAGCACCTGCTCCTGTGCCTTCTACTCTGGTCTTCATGGCTAGAAAGATACAGATCTGGATTGTAGTGCACACTCACAAATACTACATCTATACCAAGCACACACACACATGTGCATTCGCACATACACACACACACACACACACACACACACACACACATGCACAAATGTGCATTGAAACACCCCACATAGCTATTGGCATATTAACATGAAATGTCTCCCAAATACATGTGTGCTTGAACACTTGGTCTCTAATTGGCAGTATTGTTTCAGGTAGCTGTGGAAAAGGCTGGGCTTTGTTATAAGAAATAAGTCACTAGTGGAAGTGCTTTGAGGTTTATAGTCTGGCTGTGCTTCCCACTTCTTCTCTGCTCCCTAGTTCTTAGAGATGTAAGCAAGCATTTGGGGAATGTATCCAATGCCAGCCATCATAAAATCTCCCTTACACTGCTTCCCCTGCCACCATGAACTGTCTTCCCTCAATCCATGAACCAAAATGAGCCTCTCCCCTGGTTATTTCTTGCCAGCTATTTGAGCGGAGTGAAGGAAATGTAGCTAATATTACCCTGAATCAAACCAACTAGAGAGACTGAGTACTTAAGTCAGAAAAAATGTTGGAGAGAGCCAGGTATGTATGGTCAAGTACATCTATAATCCCAGCATTCAGTGTTAGATGTGCAAGGTCATTTTCTGCAACATAGCAATTTCAGGGCAGCCTGGGATATATAAAAGCCTCTATTAAAATGAAAAAGAAAGATTTTAAGACTGGGTCTGAGTTTATGGAGAGCCTAGAACAAATTGTACATAGTTTATGGTTTTCTGGGATATGTTGTTTTACCTCCACTGTTTCATGGACTGGTACCCTTGCATTTTACTGGTTCTCACACTGGTTCTCACAGCCTCTGGAAGGTTTTATCTTTGCCTATGTGTTTTCTTCAAGGTGGCTGATATATGTGTTGTAAATGTATGGTCTACATTCAGCCAAGTCTTTTCCTTCACTAATTCTAGGGTTCATGGATCACTCTCAGCAGAAAGGTAGTATAATAAAGTATTCCCTTGCTCACAGGCTTATGGATTGAAGCATAAGTGGGCACAAGTTCCTCATAGACCTATACCATTATTACATCCTGCACCTGAAATATTAGACAAGTTCTTTACCCTTGACCATCTACTACTTCAGGCCATGCCAACCCTTCAGAAAACCAGAACAAATATTTTATTATTTAATTTTTCCAGAGATTATGCTTGAAAAGAGAATGAACAGTTAAATTCTGAAGTGCAGCCACATAAGGAAGGGAACTGGGAAACTGGAGATGGGGTCATAAGAAATGAGCACTTGACAGCTCTCCAAAGACCCAGTGACTTTGATGGCAAAAGCTTGGAATATTATGAGAAGCAATTTTGGTCACCAGAGTTCCAGATGCTCTGCCCACCATGGTGGGTGGTTTTTACTCCTGCTCTGCCACCTTTCCAAAGACCACTACCTACCCTTTTACAGTTTTATATTTTCTGTGAATCCTTGAAAATACACAATTTTCTGAGTATTTGCTAAGAGACAAGCTAACAGCAACCTATTTTGGTACCTACCTCATTTCACAAAGGAATTTGTGCTAACACAGAGAAGAGAGACAGAGTTAGAGAATGGTTGATTCTGGGTAAGCATAATGTGCTATATTAGAAAGTTAGAGGAGACTGAAGGCTCGGAAAATGATGAAAGTGAGTACAGAGATCTTGAAATTTATCAATCCTAAGAGGACTGGACATTTACCTAAAGAAGAGCCAAATGGAAAAGTTTCATATTAATCTAAGCCTGGATTTTAGAAGAAGTGAGCATGACATTTTGAGCAAGAACATTATGGTTAGACTATTTCTTTATAATACCTCTACAAGAATAAGATGAAGAAATAGTTGCCTTGACAGTTCCCACTTATAATAATTCTTGGCCTGTCAAGAGATATCAATGGAGGGTTCTCCCACACCGAATACTAAATAGCCCTACTCTGTGACAATACTTTGTACAACAGTCATTAGAAGTAAATAATTCCCACAAGCTATCACTTACCACTATATGGATGATATCTTGTTGGCTGACACAAATATAGATACATTAGAAAGAATGGTTGAAAAAAATTTAAATTGTTTTCTTGAGGATTTCAAATTGTTTCTGAAAAATACAAAGAGGAGATTGTTTCAATAAAGTTTCCAACCCCATCCAGCCAGAGGTCCAGACTCACAGACCTGTAGTCACAGAGTCCCAGACCCCTTAGCCACCCGAAGCTGCTTAGGACCCCAAAACGACTTAGACAATTATATTAACTTCATGTTGTTTGTCCTATGGCTTAGGCACATTGCTAACTAGATGCTTCATCTTAACTCAACACATTTCCATTAATCTGTCTGCCACGTGGCCCATGGCTAGCCTGTATTCCTCACATGTTTCTTCTTTGAGCGTCTGGCTTGATCTGATCTGACTCTGCCCTTCTGATACTACCGATTCTGATACCTCACCTACTTCTTCTATGGTGCCTGTCATGGGCCAAAACAGCTCCTTTATTTAAAGATTGATAATAGGTCAACAACAACAACAACAAAAAATTAGATGCCAAAAGGTACAAATCAAGAGAGATGATTGTGAACTCTTAATAATTTCCAAAGATTGCTAGGCGACATTTCCAATTCATGAACTTTTTATTTTTATTGGGATAAAAAGAATCATGAACTGGATAATTTGTTCAAAATTGTAAATGGTGACAAGGACTTAAATAGTCCAAGAGAGTTGTCACCTGAAGCTGAGAGAGAATTGGCTTTGGTGAAAAAGAAATTACAGGACTCACATGTGGGTTGTATGGATCCAGACCTTACTTGCATTCTGGTTATTTTACCCCATAAGTATTATCCTACAAGAATTTTAATGCAAAGGGAAAATATTATATTGAAATAGATATTCCTGCCACATAAACCAAATGAAATTAGAGACATATATTGAAAAAAATCTGATTTGATTTTCAAAGAAAAATTAAGACTTTGTCAATTGACAGGAATGGACCCAACAGAAATTGCTGTACCTTTACCTAATGAAGAAATGAAACAATTATATGCAGAAAGTCAACCTTGGCAAAGAGCTTGTAGTAATTTTTTGGGAGAGATTAGCAACAGATATCCTCAAAGCAAAAGAATTGAATATATAAAGAAAACTAACTGAATTCTTCCTCATGTTATACAGGATACATCAATTTCTGGAGCCCCTACATTTTTTTCTGGAGCCCCTACATTTTTTACTGATGCAAACAAATCAGAAAAGGCAGGTTACAAATCAGAAGATCTAAGCAAAGTGGCTCAAAGCCCTTACAATTCTGTTGAAAAGTCAGAATTATAAGCTATCATGATGGTATTAATGGATTTTACCGAACTTCTTAACATAGTCACTGACTCTCGGTATGCAAAAAGAGTTGTTTTACACATTGAAATTGCTGATTTTATTAACGATGAGTCAGAAATAACTTTACTATTTATTGTTACAAGAAATAATCAGGAATAGGAATCATCTCTTCTGTATAATACACATCCATTCTCATACAGGTCTGCCAGGCCCTCTAGCACAAGGTAATAATGAAACTGATAAATTATTAATAGGAAATGTGCTAGAGGACTCAGAGTTTTATATTAAAAAAAATCATGTCAATAGCAAAAGTTTATTTTTTTTTTCTAAATCACTTGTGGACAAGCTAAAGAAATTGTAAAGAGATGTCCCACCTGTTCCTTCTTAACCAAATTCCATTATCAGCACTAAGTAATCCTAAAAGTATACATAAAAATGAAATTTGGCAGATGGATGTATTTCATTTTACAGAATGAAGAAAATTAAGACATGTATATCATACAATAGATATGTTTTCAGGATTTTAATGGACAACTGCTTTGAGTTCAGAAAAGGTTGATTCTATAATCATACATTTGCTAGAACTTATGCCCATCATGGGGGTACCTGTACAAATTAAATCTGACAGTGCTACAGCATATGTCTCTGGTAAAATTAAATATTTTTATTATTATAGTATAATAATATAAAGCATATTACAGATATATCACATAATCCTACAGGGCAAGCTGTCATAGAATGATCTAATTGAACTCTAAAGGATATGCTGAATAAACAGAAAGGAATAACAAAGACCTCTAGAAATAGACTATGTAGTGCTTTATTAACTATGAATTTTCTCAATGCTAATGAGAAAGGAACAACATCTGCTGAAAGGCATTGGACTATAGAAAAACAACTGAGCTAAATCAGCCTGTTTACTTCAAAGATGTGCTTAGCTCAGAATGGAAACGAGAACATTATGGAAGGGAGTTTCACTTTTGTTTCCAAAAAAAAAAAAAAGCTATGTATATTATCCAAATTAATAAAGACTCAATTTGAATAGTAGAAACTTCTTGATTAATGATGGTCCATCCACCCATGTAACAATTATTTAAGTAAGAAAAACTCAAGGGTTGGAACAGGGTTTTGGCCATGTTTTTACAGAAAACTATAAATACCCATCTTTAAGAAGTCAGAAGACCTTGGAAATCTAGATGTCTAAAGCAGAAGGGAGGCTATCCAGAAAAAAAATTACAAAAAAATAAGAATATCAAACCTTTGGTACCAATATATACTAGAGGGTAAAATCTCACTGCTTAACATCTAAATCTCTTTATTTGTAAGAAAAGTTGAAGTCCCAGTTCAATTATAAATTAAAGCTGGCTTTGAAGTTGGAGTTTAGCTCTCTCCTTCTCTAAACCTAAGAATGATCGTTAAAGGAAAATGCAAAATCTCTGCATCATACCGGAAGAGCCAACTAATATGGGACAGATGAAAACTAAAAATAAGGCTGTATTCTATTCTTACTAATCCTATGCTGTATAAATGTTTATATATAAAATATTTATAGATTTTTTAATCTTTTTGTCATGATGTTGATATTCACATGGAGTATTAATTAATTCTAGAAAAAGGCTTTATCTAGCTTCCTATACATCGTGTTGGTTTTAGTCTCTTATCAGTTTTCTTCAGTTAACCATGACAGTGCCTAATTGCAACCTTTGAAGTATCCAAAGGAAGATGGGGCCCCACAATAAAGATTTTGAATGGACTATGACAAAGCTACTAAGCTGACAAAACCAGCCAAAGACCGGATTTAAACCACAATCTTTTCAGGACAATTTTCAGGTGACTAGCTGAAATGAATCAGCCTCACAGCTACTGTAGCCAGGACTTGAGACAAGCTGTGCACTTTTCTGTTATGTAGAGACTGGACAACAAATGATACAGCTATTTATTTCAGGACTTTATAATTAAAAATTTTCTTTTCAGGATCCTCTAAAGATGCTATCACCCTCAGACAGCAGGAAGTAAATTTAAGAACATGATATACCCACATTTCCAAGAGGTGTGGTGAGTGGTTTTTGGTCTTTCAATGAGTTATAGATGATTGTCATTGTTTAGGGTAATTGGTTACAAATTGTTGTTGGTTATGGTTAGGAAAAAGCTGAACAAGGGAGATTATATTCAGGGTTATTGTTTGAAAAAAGAAAAAAGAAAAAAGGGGGATACAGAATGATAGGATATAGGTGTGGATTATTAAATCTACTTTTAGAAGGCAATTACTAGTTTTAAATATTTTACAATGGATTGAAATTGTTTATGCCGTATACAAATTGTGTATGTTTATACAACGTTGAAGTTAACTTTGTCACTGAATATATATTTCTATGCTTGATCAAGAAATTGTACCTATGCAGTTCATCTAACAATGTGATACAAATTGCTAGTCCTTGAAAGTTATCGTTATCAACTAATTAAGCTATAAAGAAGTGCAAACAATCCAACAACTGATAGTCATATTAGATATGTTTTTAAGGTCAAACAGATATATTTTAGATGGACAGCGCTCCGAACAGTTCAGAGATCCATAGAATATGGTATTTAAGATAGTTTAACAACATAGGTTCTTATTATTTTTATCATATCTGCTTCTGGTAGTACCAATATACTTCAGAGAAGATGATAGACTTTGAAGAAATTTCGTATGGAGTTGACCTTCTTTGTGGCAAGAGTTAGCCACTGGGAAAGAAAAGTGCCCTGCCTTGACTGCTGGCAGTATGATGTCCAAAATAGGCAAGCAGGACACACCAAACAAACAAACAAAACTGCCAAACCTTGCCAAGACAAGGTAGATAGGTCTTTAAGAATATCCTGCTTCACAGAGAATTCTGTCAGTTATGCTAGGCCTTGTAGGCCGAAGATGGATGCTTCAATACAGCAGAGGAACCTTGGGTGACTGTCCAGGCAGCCAGCTGTTTCATTTTTCAGATCTTTTGGAAGTCACTTGTTTGCACGTCCTGTTTACTTAGTTAATATTACTTCCTTCTTGGCTCTCTGAGGGATCTGAAGATGAGACAGTTATAGTTTTCTGTGTCAGTCTTAGAAAAGAAACTCACTATGGGGTCAAAGTGTGTAAATTTGAAAGACATCAAAAGACAGTTTTCACTTAGTGGTAGAAGTTACATAGAAAGGGAATTGGGTGCAATCCTTTGGATTTACCAAAATAAGATAAATGATAGAATATTTTCTTTTTATTTGTCAAATTGCTAATAGATTGGACATTACTCATGTAATTATTGCTTGTATATGTTATATATAATTACTATACCTATTGTACATAGTTTTTTTATATTAGTTATAATCTTTTTATTTTTGACATAAAAAGGGATATGTGGTGATATAGTTTATATTTAATAAAATCAGCCTGGAATATCAGAGAACAGAATTACCCACAGTCATGATACGAAGGTCAGAGAGTGGTGACTCTGGCCTTTAATCCCATTACTCCAGAGACAGAACTGCCTGTATTTCTATGAATTCAAGGCCTAACAGCCAAGCTGTAGTAGTTCACATCTTTAATCCTAACTCTAGGGTTATGATGCAGAGTTGAACCCAGAAGTGAAACAGCTGGGAGGGGAAGATATTTAAGGCATAAGGCAGAAATTGAACATTCTGTAGAAGCAACCATCTATGGTGAGGACCCATGAAGACAGCACTTACCTTGTTCAGCCTGGGAAGTTGGCTAAGTGAGAATTGACTGTGGTCTGTTTCTTCTCTCTGATATTTCAGCTTTTCCCCAATATCTGGTTTATGGTTTTCATGGTGTACTAATTAGAATTCGTGCAATATAGATCAGTAGTAAAGACTGTGTGTGTGTGTGTGTGTGTGTGTGTGTGTGTGTGTGCGCGCGCGCGCGCACGCGCGCACGTGCGCCAATAAAGAAGTAACCAATCTAAAAGCTAAAGAAAGATGGCTCTCACTCAAGTATTAAGACTTTTGAGCAGATAAATTACAGGAATTTGCTTTTAAAAAAAAGATGAGATTATGAAGTTTCAAGTATAATGGTAGAATGGATGAAGAGATTAAATGAAATGAAGAGATTGAAGTAACTGTATACTAAATTACAAGGAGCAAGGGGTGACTCTTTGAAATAGATGTGTGTGCAATAGAGTTTAGAAACACTAAGAGTCACTCAGTGTGAAGCCAAGAATAAGAGAAGATATAGTCAGATCTGCAATGATTTTTCAATCCCTCAAAAAATCCTAAAGGAAGAGCAGAAGAGTTGCTGGTGATTATTTCATTTGAAAGAAGCTATCTGGAAATAGCCTGTGTTCCAGGATGTGTTGTTCTTGGTTTATAAAATTCTAATAATGCCTAATCATATATATATGTTTCAATATTCAATAATGTCTGATGTTCCCAAAAGTGAAATATATAATCCCTCAGGAGAAAACATGAAGGAAATATGCCTATAAATTACTACACTACAAATATGTATGCAATATGTAAATGATTTGGTGAGTTTCAAATGGAATTTTAAGATCAGTAAGAAAGGAAACACCAAATCATTTGCTCACAAACTATATCTGCTTGTCAGGTCTTAGGCTGTTGTCCATTTTATACATGTTTCTGTGTACTAACTGTCCCACCCCTGAGAATTCCAGATGGCAACATTTGTCATCACCTACTGGGGTTCATCCTCCTTATTCAACAAAAGTTCTGCCATATTTTAGAGGTTTACATTTTTCTAGGTTTTATAAAGCTTTTCAACTAGAAGAATTTTCATTCAAGATAAACCCACTAGCACATTTACCCACATTCACTTACCCTCCAATTCTTCACACTAACGTGCAGGATTGGCTCATCTCAGCTCTACTGTTCTTCCGGTCAGCAGGTAAAAGTTCTTGCTGACCTGCTCAGCTATGTCTTCTCTTTCTTCATAGATGCATGTAAACCCCATAACTCTGTGTCCATGGTCACTGAGCCAAATTGCTGCCATTGCTGTCTTGTCACATACTCTGGAATTGCATCACTTTAATTACCTTCCTTGGTATTGTCTCACAAATCCTGGCCCCAAGGCCTCATCAAATGAACCAGTCAGATCACGGGGCATTCCTCTGAGCCTTTGACGCTGATCATCCGTTCTTTTATTTTTACTCTCTCTTGATGCGTACATACCACTGTACAGTATGTATGGAGAATAGCCTCAGGTGGGGAAGAGAAGAAACAGGAGATAAGAAGAAGTCACTATTCACAGAAACAAGAACAAAGAACTATGAACCTGGACACACTCCATAGTTAGCATCCCTTTGGGAATTCAGGGCTGAGCTATGCGCCAGTTCACAGGTGAGGTATCTGGAATGGCCTAGACCTTGTAAGAGTTGCCAGACCAGCCCCTTGTGTCTAACGTCCTCTAGACATACATGATACTGACATTCCTCCCATTTATGTTTTCATTTGCCTGCCACATTGTATTTCCTAAAGTTGGAGATAAAAATTATGTTTTTCTAATAGTGGATCAAGTTGGTGTTTGGAAAGCATTATTCCAAACTGCACTTCCTCACTTAAAACTGTCACAATGCACTGGACCATTTTTCTTTAATGGTTTCATATGAGACTGTTCACTGCCTTCTGAATCTTACAACCCATGACCTATCTGGTCAAAAAAAAGATTATCTGACAATATCTGAAGTTGAGTAGTATGAGGTAGCAGTGGGCAGTTGGTGTGAGGTGAGCTTTGGCTAGTCAAATCTTAGATTAGGATTATTTTATTGCTTTTAATTTTAGTTGTATTTAAAAATATTTCATACATCCAATGATGATATGTGCCATAAATGCATTTCAAAAATTAGTTTGATAATCTATTTGCTTTTAAAACTCAGGGAGTTTTCTATTATATTTAAGTCTGGTTTGTACATGAATGCAAGTTGGGGTTGGGAGTATATAAAAAATACAAGCTATTTGTGACCATCTGTGGAGCTGAAAATGAAATGTGTGTGTGTGTGAGTCTTCCTCTGTGGTTGGGGTCTCTGTGTGTGCATTTGTGTGTGTGTGTGTGTGTGTGTGTGTGTGTGTGTGTGAGAGAGAGAGAGAGAGAGAGAGAGAGAGAGAGAGAGAGAGAGAGAGAGAGAAAACAAGGTATGTGATGTGTGGAGGGAGAGCTCTTTTTGCATCCTGTGTTGGGAATTTAGAGTTTCAAGTGAAAGTTGGTGTTTTTATCTGACTTGTCAACATTATAGATGATACTGTGTATTTATAAACATATTTGCATATTTCTTATCAGATGAATGTTCTTGGTTGATTTAGTATTCCTGATATTACTTGGAAAATAATATTTTAAACTAAGATGAAAGCTGAGCAGGTTTGGCTCACTGTTAGTTCTGAGCCCTTAGGACTGTAGGGTTGTGACATTTCAGGCGAGTGTTCCATGTAGTCAAATGAGTTTCTTCTTTTTTTTCCTTCACACCCAGCTGTATGTCTACAACATCACCAGACTATCCTGGGTTATTGTTTCAGGGTAGCCCTTAAGATGCCAATCTCTCTTCTGTCTACTTTAAGTGGATCCCATCAAGGACCTCAAATGTGCAGTTTTAAAAGAGGAGAACTCTTTAGGAATCTTGGTAATATAAGAAGTTTGGTGAAGGGTTTTTGCATAATTTATCATTTGTTTCTCCTTCTCCCTTCAGCCATTCCTTTCCTCCCACACGAGTTCCTCTTTCTCTTCTTTCCAAATCCTACCCCCCCCCCTCTCTCTCTTTCTCTCTCTCTCTCTCTCTCTCTCTCTCTCTCTCTCTCTCTCTCTCTCTCCCTCTCTCTCTCTCTCTCTCCTTCATTATGAGGATGAATCCAGGGTTTCACACATTACGGGAAAGATACTAACTGTGCTTTTGTTTTCCAACTCGCAAAACTCCTATCTCATGGGGAGAATAGGTTTTATTGTTTACACGTACAGATAATAACATGATGTCCAGACAAGAGACTGAAAAGATTTGTTTCATTCCCCCTTTAAATGCTTCTTTGTTTAGATTCATTTTTAATTCACTTCTTTGTTTTCTTGATGTCTAGATTTTTTTTTGTTCTTTATATATTTAGGATATTAACTCTCTATAGAATGTGTAGTTGACAGAACATCTTTTACCATTCTGTAGCCTGCCACTTTGTACAAATGATGCTGTTATTTGCAATACAGAAAGTTTTCAGCTTCCTGAGTTCCCCTGTATTAATTGTTGATCTTAGTGCCTATGCTATTGGTGTTCTGTTCAGAAAAATCTTTTCCTGTGCCAATGAGTTCAAAGCTATCTTATGTAGCTGATCTTATGTTGACATCTTTGGTTAATTTGGAATTGAGTTTTGTGAAGGAAAATCGATAAAGACCTGTTTGCATTCTTCTACTGAAAGACCCCCGGGGGTTAAGGACCCCCAAAATGGACCTTTCCTCAGGAGGAGACCCCATGACCCAAGGAGGACCGAGCCACAGATCAGCTGCAAACAGCACGAGGTTTATTGAATAATGCAGGTACCTGCGGGCTACCGAGCCACTTGGGATGGCTGGCATGCCCAGCCCTCTGTTCAGGGCCTTTTTGTAGGGTTAGGGGAGCAAAAGCTGCGTACAGAAGCAGAAGCGTATTTACAAGGTTTTCATTGGCTGGTTTGAATGAAATCACCTGTTGAGGGGTGAGGGCCCCCAGGCTGCCATCTGGCCTGACCGAAGGTCCTGGTTATCACCTGCCCCCAGGCCTGCTGTTTGTTCTTCTTTTGTTCCTTATCTCTTCCTGGAATTCCTTCCCTGATCCGGCTGGGCCTGATCACTTAGCCAAGTAACTGCTTTCTCTCCCTTCCCCCTCTGCCCTGCTGACATACACTGTGAAAGTTTTTATTACAGGGATGCTGGTGTCTCCAGCACCAGGATATATGTTTTAAGAGCAGGTATTAAGAGCAGATATACAGCCCACAGGGGAATCAGTTTATCCTTGGTTGGGGGCTGTTTCCTGACCATGGCTCCTGACCACATTCCTGACCACATTCCTTTGTCTCCACCCCAGGCACCTGGTCTTAGTCCTAACTGCCAGTTCTTCTTTTATCAGTGAAGCTAATCTTTACTGTCCTGTTAATATGTCTTAGGCGAGTTTGCTTACTGTCCTTGCAAGTGCTGTTGCTAGCACTACTTCTTGGGTAAGAGAAATTTGCTAAAACAAGCAAAAGGGAGGGGGCCTTACACTACACCCATCTATCTAGATTTACCAGCACCGTTTTTTTTTTTTTTTTTTTTTTTTTTTTTTTTTTTTTTTTTTTTTTTTTTTTTTTTAAAGATGCTGTCCTTTTTCCTTAGTTTGTATTTATGGCTTCTTTACAAAAAAAAATTAGGTATCCATAGATGTGCAGATTTTATGTCTATGTCTTCAATATGATTTTGTTGATCAATGTGTCATTTTTATGCCAATAAAGTGCTAAGCCAACATTTCTTCATAGTAAAATTGGGTCAGAGATGGTGACACCTACTTCAGTTCTTTTATTATTCAGGAATATTTTAATTATCTTTGGATTTTTGTGTTTTCATGCAAAGCTGAAATTTTTTCTTTTCAAGTTCTTTAAAGAATTGTGTTCCTTAATGTTTGCACTAAATCTAAGCATCTGCTATTGTTTTCATAATAATAAACTCTGACTTTGCTTTACATCGGCTCAACCTGAACTTATGTTCTATGGCAGAAGATTCTATTTGCACATGGGCAGCCTCTGCAAACAATTCTGGTAAACAGTAGTGATGCTGAAATGCATGGCCTGCTGCCTTTGACACCTTTGTAGGAAACTGGCCAGATTTTATAATTTAAAGATTTCTACTTCCTGACTATTAAAAGTACTTATCATTATGTAACTGGTGTTCTAGAGCAAAACCCTGGGCTTTAGCACCCTCAAAAGACTAGGCTCCGCCATCCATCACAATCTGTCAATCAAGGAGAAGTGCAATGGTGAGAAGTGAACATTTAACAAATTGGGAAGAACAGATAAAAATATTCATGACCCTGAGACCAGCAAGAGGTATTCAGACATCTGTCTCAGTCAAAGTGTGGTCTCTTTGATCATTTTCTCTGTTTGGGTTCTGCAAGGTGATCAAAGTGGGGTCAAGGGACTAATGAGCTCTCTACAGGATGATCACTTCTGTTCTCATCTTCCTCACCCTGCTCTCATCTGTGAGGCATTTGATCAGACAAGGGTCAGTTATTCCTGTAATGTGAGATGACTTCAAGTTTAGGACAGGACTTTATCTGTGCGCCTTCATTCTCAAAGGTGGTGGGTAGGGTAGGTAGGTGGCAGTTCTTGGTGGTTAACATGTCTGTCTGGTCAAGCAGGACACTGATGGGATGTAAAGAAGGAGTTGTTAACCTTTCACCTGTGTTTAGTTACTTTGTTGGCCAGAGTCAACAGTCAGCATTTTTCTGCAAAAGCAGTTTCTAAGCACCTGATGTAAATGAGCACTCAAGTTGATGCTGTTGGTGAAACAAAGGCACGGGCTATTGTGGACAAACCCTGGGCACTTCCCTGATTGTGTCACTCAGTTATAAAAGGGCAGTGTCTAACAGACAGTGAACTCATGGCTTTGGTCATAGTGCCCACAACAGTCAGTTCTTCATGTCCTTACCTGCTGCTGAAAAGCATAGCCACTGACTCCATTTTTTGGTTGCTATTTGTGCGTGCGTGTGCGTGTGCGTGTGCGTGTGCGTGTGTGTGTGTGTGTGTGTGTGCGCGCGTGCGTGCATGTGTGTGTGCACATGTGTGTGTGGGCACATGTGCATGTGTGTATGTGTGTATGTGCGTGTGCATGTGTGTGTAGATGTTCATGTATGTATAATGTTCATGTGAATAGCATTTGTGTGTGTGAGTTTGGAGGTTACAGAATGCTGGGGGCTTCCTCAGTAACTCTCCACTTTACTGTCAGGTCTTGAGTTTCTCACCCACTCTAGGGCTCATTCATTTGGGTAGGCTAGCTTGCCATGAACTCTAAGGATCTCCTCATCCGCCTCCTCAGTGTTGAGATTGACACTTCCACACTTGGCTCTTTTCACAGGATGTGAAGATCCAAACTTAGATTCTTATGTTTGAGTAGCACTGTTTGATTGAATTCCTGAACCCTAATTTTCTGTTACTGCTATTTCCATCCATTGTACAAATGGAGAAACTGTAGCCCAGGTATGGGCTTCACATGATTGATTAGTGGGCATGAGTGACTGAAAGCTCTTGGGGGTCTTTCTAATCTCAGCTGACAAAGAAAGTATTAAGTCTCAAATCCTGGAACAAATGTATGGGGTGCCTATTTAACATATCAAAGCAGACCTGGCCACCCGATTCTCCCAACATCCCTCAGTCCCTACTCATTATGGGGTATAGCTGGCATACTTAGCTCCTCAGCCCAGGGGTTGGGTTGCCCTTCTCCCAGAGGCTGGCTATTCCCTATGTAATCCTGCCCTTTTGTCCTTCTGTCTTGGCTGCTGCACCTGGTATTCTGGCCATGTCCACTCTGAACTGTCCCAGATGTCTCTGCCTCTGGCTATGCTCTCCCTTTCATCTACAAGAAACATTTTCCTTCACCATACCTAGGAACAGTCATGTCCTTTCTTTTCATTTTATTTTATTTTATTTAGAAAGAAAAGCAAAACTGTGTCGTTGATGGAGCTTTTTCTCTGTAAAACATAATCCCTGGAGATTGGCTATTTGGGTACAGATGGAACACAGGAGTGGAGACAGAAACCCTGAGATAACATCCTCCTTCTTTTATGGTCATTATTTAGGCTGCTAGATATACAAAGGGTGCTTGGGGAGGCTATAAAATAATTAATAGTGCATGAGAGGAACATTTATATTTCAATTGTCTACATTTAAGAAGCACTTTGCATTTCTGTTCAAGGCTTCTAATCCTGGTCTTGAATATGAATGAGAAAGGAGGAAACAGGAGACCCTGAGGCTGAGAAGCAATTAGAGGGCCCTGGACCGAGAGATTCACCAGTCCCCCAGTCACTGTGGAATCCAAGCATGGCCTCCAGGTCTGTTTTCAGCTGCTTTCTCACTGAGAACCGATGCCTCCACAGAGACTCATACATTGCCTCAGAACTCTGCTCCTTACTTCCTCTCCTAATTGGCCTATGTGGGCCTCATGCAATGAAAACTTTTGGGCTCCTAGTAGCCACTACATAAACTTTCAAATGGTCTAATTAGGTCTATACTTGTCACAATACGAAAAGGAGAGAAAGCCAATAGGTTTTCAGCCAAATTGTTCATGAGGCCTTAAAAATTCTGCTTTTTCTGAGGACAAAAACTAACTTGCATCTTTGTAGTGCATCTATGACAAATAGCAACGCCAGAGGCTTTGTGTTACAGCACTTTGATTAAACCCAGTAGCTAAATGGTAGACTCTTCCTCACTGGTACAGAGGCAGCTAGCCAGTGCTGAGTTAGATCTGGAGAAGATGGTAAGCTGACAAAGCAGAGTGGGTACAGAATGTTTCCACTAGATGGCAGTGTATACTAAGCCAGAGGCAGAGCATCACTGCCATGCCAACTGCCTGCAGCGTCCATATTGCAGGCCAGAAGCCTGGGACACTGTTTCCTCTATGTGCCCCAACTGTGTGCACTGAGGGCTTCAAGAATGTGGCATCTGTCAGTCATACTTTAGCCAGAATCAGAGGGTGGAACTTGCCTTCCTTGGACAAGGCTTTGTGTTTTAAATAGATGATCCTTATTTTTTAGGCAACACAGTTCCTTAAGATTGGATTCTTTAAAAAGATCTTTGCTTTGCACGATTGAAGAGCATATAGAAATAAGAAATGCGGCTTCCTGGGCAAAATATTCTCTTATAGAAACAGGACTAAGTACTGAAAATACTACTTCATCAGGAAATCATACCTCTTGGGTAAGGTTTTGATAATGAGGAACACGTCAGAGGACAGCAACATTACTGTGGAGTCTCATTCTCTCAGAAGTACATCCACAAAGAACAGTATAATAGCACGCAATAGTCACTTTCTCTGTGTTCAGCTTATATGTTCTCCATTTCTAATTCAAAACATTGATTCTTCGAGTTTCATTCTTTTCTCCGAAGCCCTACATCCATGGCAAACTGAGGGTTTAATTTTTCATTTGTGTGTATATGTGGGAAAGTTTTATGTGCCTGTTTTTATAGGCATGTGCATGTGGAGGCATTAGGACAACGTCAAGCGTCTTGTTCAGTTTCTCTCCATCGTACTTTTTGAGACCTGAGTTCTCACTGAATATAGAGCTTACTTATTCAGGCGGATTGACTGGTTCAATGAGCCCAGGAATCCTCTTATCTCTGCTCTCCTAGGACTACATGCATTACCAGGTCTGTTTTTTACATTAGTTCTGGGGATCCCAACTCAGGTCTCCTTGTCTGTGAGACAAGCACTTTCATAACGGAAACGTCTCCCACCACTGATAAATAGATACCAGTTATAAGCTGTTTAGTCTATGGAACTGCTTCCTCTTTATTTAGGATAATGCATGTAATAAATGCCTTAATTTGATGCATTATGTTTATAAAAATCGATGCAAGAGGCTTACCAATGCACACTAGCTAAAATTCATAGTGTAAGTGGGCTTTGCTGTTTGCATTGTTTTATGAGTTCTAATTAATACACAGTTGCATGCATTTGCCATCTTTATGCCGTGAAGATTACCTTCCCTGCCCTAAGTTTTTAGCATGCCATATAAGCATTCTGCATTTCCTCTGAGAACTAAATAACAACCTTTAACCAGACTGACCGTTCCTAGGTTAACATCTCTATGCTTTCGCCTTATTCAGACTGTCAGGCAATAGAAATAATAAACTATTTAGTCCCTTTAGATTATCTTACTTCGTTGGTAATATGCTTTAAATTTTTTTCATGTCTTTTCATGCCTGGTAGTTCATTACAGAATTGTTGTCTTGTGTTTCTTTGTATGGATGTGCTACTGTCTCTTCAGCCACTCACCTATGGAAGGATAACTCGTTGCTACCTGTTTTTAGCAACTCCCAAGTAGCTGTAACCAATTATATGCAAGCGTTAAAGTGAACATAAGTTTCCAACTCATTTTAAAAGTGGACTGCCAAATTGTATGATATCAGTGTGTTCAGCTTTGCCAGAAAAGTACTGAACTGTGTTCCAATGTGTTTGTGCTGTACAGTCTCTTTAGTAATGAGAGCTCTTGGTGCTATACATCCTCACCAGCACTACTTGATGTGGCCAGTGCTGAATGGTGGCCATCTTCATGAGTTTATAGTGGTATCTATATCTATCTATCTATCTATCTATCTATCTATCTATCTATCTATCTATCTATCTATCTATCTATCTATCTACCTAGCTACCTATTTATCTATTTATCTAATCTATCTACTTATCTATCCATTGTTATTTATTACTGGTTAATTGATAAGTAACTTTCTAATGCTGAGGGTCAAACCTAGGTAAATACTAGGCAAATATTCAAATTCTGATCTGTATCTTCAGCCCCCTTTTCTCCATTAACTTTGAGATAGAGTCTCCTTAAACCGGGCAGGCTAATCTTGGACTCAACTCTAAGCCCAAGTAGGTTTTGAATCTATGATCCCCCTGCCTCATCCTCCAGACTAACTGGAATTACAGTTCTGATTTTACCATTTCAAATGTCAGTTCATGAATGACAAATGATGTATGACCTGAAATTCTTTCGTTGGATCATTGGCTGCCTGTGCACCATCTTTCTTGGCTTCCAGAGTATCTTTATGAATCTCAAATCTTGTTTGGTTTTAAGTTGACTCACCTGTTTTCTTAGTGCTGAGATAATGTCCTTTAGTGGATAAGTATTTTACAAACATTTCTTCCATCTTTACTTGCTTTTTTTAGCCTCTTGAAAGGGCTTGCTTCCTAGGAGCTATTTTATAGCTAAAAAGAAAAGTTTATTTCTTACTTTCCTTCCTACATTCTCTCTCTCTCTCTCTCTCTCTCTCTCTCTCTCTCTCTCTCTCTCTCTCTGTGTGTGTGTGTGTTTGTGTGTGTATGTGTGTATGAGTGTGTGTAGCATGTGTAGATTATAGTATGTATAATGTGTGTGGTGTGTGTGTGTAGTATGTGTAGATTATAGTATGCATAATGTGTGTGGTGTGTGTGTGTAGTATGTGTAGATTATAGTATGTGTAATGTGTATTGCGTGCGTGTTTATGTTTATGTATGTGTGTGTGATGTGTGGGGGGCTGGAGGTTAATGTGTATGTGGTATGTGTGTATTCCTGTATGATGTGTGTCTGTGGTGTGTATGTATATGTTTGTGATAAATGGTCTCTATGTGTTTATAGTGTGATGTGTAGTGTGTGTATTCATGAGTGTGTGTGTGTATGTGTGTGTGGTGTATGTTCTTTGTGTCAGGGGGTATCGTGATTTTGTAAATATGTGTGTATTGTATGGTGTGGTGTGGTATTTGTGGTGTATGTGGGTTTGTGTGGTATGTGTGTGTATGTACGTGTGTGTGTGTGTGTGTGTGTGTGTGTGTGTGTGTGTGTGTGTGTAACAGCCAGAGATCAATGATGGTGTCTTCCTCTATTGTTCTTCTCCTTACCCTTTGAGACAGGGTCTCCCTCAACCTGAACTCACTGTTTTGGAGACATTCAGTGGTCAGAGTTGCAGTGCTGGGGTTACATACACTGACTCCACACTTGGCCTCTTTCAGTGGATACTGGGGCATGAAAATCAGCACTTCACACTTGTTCAGTGATTATGTTCCCACCAAGCCATTTTCCAACCCCCTCCCCCAATGGCATCCTGCCATCTCAGAAGTCTGTACTTGACAGCATACTCTGCTTCAAGATACAGAAGATGCTACTTTTCTAAGGTTCCCCTGACACCAGTGTTGATGATTCTTTCTGATGACTGCAGATTCTCAGCATGCTAGTACTGTGAAAGCTGAGTTTCAGTGTAGAAGGAGGGTTTCTCTATGGAAACTGAGACGCTGTGTGTGGAAACTGAGATGCTGTGTTTAAAAGCTGAATTTCTGTGGAGAAGCTGAATTTCTGTGTGGAAGCAATCACGGGGGACCTTTATGATTCTTCACATAAACTGATTACAGAAATGGAAAATTCAGTCTTCCTTGTATTGGGTTCTATTCAGCTTTAAATTTTTACAATTTTGTATGCCAAAAGGGAATTGGTTTTTTGAATAATGCACAGAAAACTATTCCATATTCAGACAGTGAAATAGAACCTTTATTAGTGAGGATGAAGAGGGGAGACCCCTGGACACCCAGAAGCCTAAAGTTGGAGGAGTTTTGCCAGGAGGAGTTTTGCCAGGAGTCATCTTGGAGGATAATATTAGCAATAATACTCATGATATTTTAGGAAGAAAAGAACAAGATGTGCTGCCATTTGCACCAGTGGATCTGGGGTTGCACATTACAAGGGAGTTTTGGATAAAGAGACCATAATTCAAAGTCAAAAGACAAGAGGCAGCATCTACAAAAGGGAGATCCACATGTAGTCAGATGTCTTCGGACTCAGTGCAATAAGGGTTCTCCAGGATCTCCGTGGAGCTGACCTCAGTGCCGACTTGCTGCTTTCTCTTCGCTGGGGTCATCCCTCACCACACTCCTGCATCTGCTTTTCTCTTCTGCTCCTTCCACTGCTCTTCTGGATTCCTTCTCAGTAGAAAGGTTTTATTTAGTGGAAATGCAAATGCCCTTATTTTCATTTTCATATATGTGTACATGATTGTTTACATGTGCACATGGACATTTGTGTATGTAAATGTTTATAGGTGTGTGTGTGTGTGTGTGTGTGTGTGTGTGTGTGTGTGTGTGCCCTGTTCATGGGTGTGTGAACATGGGGAATCCCAAGCTGATTGATGTCAGGAATCACTCTCCATTACTCTTCTTTACATCTCATTCTGTGAAGCACGGTTTCCCAATTAAACACTAAGCTTGCCGATGTGGCATACTTGTTCAGCAAGTAGCTTAACCACAGAGCTCTCCCCAGCCCAAGAGGTATTTAATATCGTCTACCATTCTTAGCATGCTCCTTTGCCCGTTATTTCTACATGTTTCTCCCCTGGATCAAGGCAGCCAATTGCAGGTCATTGTTGGAGTTTCTGCCAAAACCTTTTAAATACACGGAAACCGCCTCTCTCAAGCCAATTCCTCAGAGTTTTGCAGGCTTCGTGAATATCGGTCACTGGCATTTAAGTCAAGTATATCTTCCTCTGGTGAAGTTTCCAGTCCATCAACAAAAGTCCAAACTTTCTTTTGACTTTTGCAAGATTTGAAAGTTCCTTTTTTATTTACACTAGTGTAGAATTATCTATGGGATTTTGTTGTCTGGTGTTGCCATTACATTTTACATATGCATACTTAATTTAAAACAGATTAAAAATAGTGTTTTTAAAAATGGTTTCAGAGATTGATCCCATGGCATTCACTTATTAGGGAACATTCATATCCAAAGTGCTGTCATTTCCAAAAGACCCATTCCATTCTATTCATCATTTTTTTTTCTTCTTTTAAGGCTCAATATGTATTTATGCTCTCAAGGCACTGTCTTTTAGCTGTTTCCTGCATTCTGTTCCTTTCTGAAGCGTTCAGTTAACCTCTTGTGTTTCTTTCACAAAGTCATTTTATTAAGGCTTTCCAAGTTTGCCTTTGGAGTCTTTCAAAATCTCTTCTGTTGGTTGTTTGCCATTCCTCTTGGAATATTAGTATTTTGTCTTCTAGACATTGTTATTGTTTATACAAATATGTAAGACCAATCAATTATCTTTATCAGGAAAACAATAGTAGTACTTTTTTTCCTGATAATTGTTGGAATTTCACTTCTTTCTTAGATTTTGTAGCTTTACTAATAATATCTAGTAATTGCATGTGCCTTGCTTAGAACACATTATGCTTATTAAAACCCAGAATTTAGATCTTTAATTGGTTTATACTTTCCTTCCTCCCATTCTGCTTATCTTGTGCTTCTTCTACTATTCTTGCATTATGGTCCTAAGATTAAAGCTAACACCATTAATTTAAAGCCTTACTTTTTCTAATTTAGATGATTGGTGTTAGAAATTTCTATGTACCCCTTTCATCCTAATCTCATAAAAATTTACCTGTTGTTTTTGCATTTCATTCAGATAAAAACAGTTTCAGTTTTCCTTCAAATTCTTGTTTACTTCATAGCACATCTGGTATTACTTAGGGTTCTTCTCTGTCTGTACTTGAGACATTGAGAAATACTTTCTTTCCTTTGTTGCTTGCTGTGGTCTTCATGCATCATTGATAGTTTCAGTTGTCAGAAAGACACAGACCTAGAGTCCACTGGGAAGAGAGAATCTCAACAGAAGAATTGCCTTGATCCTATTGGCCTGTGGCCATATCTGTGGGGCATTATCTTAACTGCCAATTGGATGGAGGAGATTTCAGCCTATTAGAGATGGTGCCATCCCTATGCAGACAGGCTTGGGATGTAAAAGAAAGCTAGAAGGGCAAGCCCAAGGAAGCAAGCCAGTAAGCAATGGTCCTCTTCTTTAGTGCCTGCCTCCAGATTCCTGCCTTTGTTCCCCTCAATGATGGACTATCACCTATAAGGCAAATGTACCCTATCCTCTCCTGAGCTGCTTTTGCTGTTTTATCACAACAACAGTGAGACAAACTATGGCACCACTCCTATGGTTTCCATGGTCACCATGTCTCTGGTTTCCATGGTCACAACGCCCCAGCTTCCATGGTCTCCTTGATTCTGGCTGTCATAGTCTCCATTTTTCCAGCTTCCGTAGTTTCCATGTCTCTGGTTTCTATGGTTTCCATTTCATATGGCTCCCATACCTATTGCTTTCATGTTTTATATGCCTTTGTCTTCCATGTTCTCTATGTTTCTGGCTTCTATGATATTGATATCTGGTGCCCATGTTCTCCTTGCCTTTGGCTTCTATGGTCTCCCTTCTTCTGGTTTCTGTGGTCTTTATTTTTCTGGATTCTGTGGTCTTCTTGACTCTGGCTCCTGTGGTCTAGATGTCTCTGACTTCAATGGTCTCCATTCTTCTAGTTTTTATGATTTCCATGCCCATGGCTACCTTGGTATCTCCGGTGCTCTGTTTCTGGGTCGGTTGCATGGAAAGAGGCCCAGGTTAACTTGCATTAAAGACTGTTTTCTTGTAAAAGCTTTGATTTCTTGGGGGTCTTTTGGGGCCCAGACTCGAGGCACAGCTGTGGGGGTGTGAGGGAAAGTGGCCATCATAGGTGCGTATATTTAAATACTTGGTCACCAGGGAGTAGAGCAGCTTCAGGAGAATTGAGAGGTGTGACCTCGTTAGAGCAGGTGTGCATTTGGTGGAAGGAGTGTGTCACTGGGGATGGACCTTGAGGTTTCAAATGCCCCTGACAGGCCCAATGTGTTTCACTCTGCCTTCTGTGTGTGAATTAGGATGTGAAGCTCTGAGCTACTGCTCCAGAGCTGTGCCTGTCTGTTTCTCAAGAAAATAACAATGGACTAAGCCTCTGAAACTAAAAACAATATCCTAATTAAATACTTTCTTTGATAAGAGTTGCCTTGGTCATGGTGAGCCTTCCCAGCAATAGAATAGTAACTAAGAAAATGCCCCTGGTTTCCATGGTCTTCAGGTCCTCGACTTCCATGGTCTCTATGCCCCTGACTCCCATGATTTCTGTTACTCTGCCTCCAAGGATCTCCATAGCACCTGGCTTCCTTGATCATGACACTGACTTCCTTGGGCCTTGAGAACCTATCTTTCAATATCTCTATGCTTCTGATTTCCATGATCTCTCAGCCTTTAGCTTCCAAAGCCTTTGTGACTCAGGCTCCTGTGTTTTCTATATCTCTGGTTTGCAGCCAATATGCCTCTGCATCCATGATCCGTCTTCCATAATTTTTCTTTATGTCTATGCCTCTAAATTGGTTTCTATGCACTCAACTTGGTTTCTATGCCTCTAACTTGGTCTCCATTCATTTGGCTTGGTCTCTATGTTTCTAGCTTCTCTGGTTTCATTCCTTTGGCTTCCATAGTCTCTTTGGCCCTGGATTCCATGGTCTCCACGTTTCTGTCTTCCATGGTCTCCAAGCCTCTGTTTTCTATATTCTCTATGCCCCTGCCTTCCATCATCTTCATGCCCTTGGATTTCATTATCTCCATGCCCCTGTATTCCATAATATTCATGACCCTGGCTACCATGCTCTTTATGATTCTGGATTCCATGGTCTCCTTGCATCTGCCTTGTTTATAAGAATCTCTTATACATTAGTTTATTTTTCTATTCTTCTGATAAAATTTTATGTTAGAATTTAAATGAGTAGTGGTATGTCAATACAACAGAATATGATTTACTGTAGAAAGAAATGAAGCACTTATGTGCTACAGTATACAGAAGGGACCATGATAACACTAACTAAGAATCCAGGTACAAAAAACTATCACGAAGTATATGAGTTCATTCCTCTAATATACATGGAAGAAGCAAATCCACAGGGAAATAAAGGCTTCTGTGTATTGATTTAAGAGGAAGTGGGAAGTAACTGCCTAATTGATATAGGCTTTGATTTTGCAATGATAAAAATGCTTCTGGAGAAACAGAAGCGATGACTGCACAATATTATGAATGTACTAAATATCCATGAATTAATTATTCACTTTAAAATAGCTAATTTCGTGTAATGGAAATTTTACAACTTTAACTTCATCAAGGAAAGTCTAAAGAGGAGTTACTAGTGGCCAGTGGAAGGGTCACCATTTCCTAGACTGGGGAATGGGAAGTAGATGATTAAATTTATGAAGGCTGTGTATGAAAATCAAGAAAAAGAAGGCTGGAACAGGCTACATGACATGAATTTTGACTTTCTTAAACACTTTTAATTAATGCTTTCAGTAAGTTAAGGCTTCGAGTTGGAAGATATTTGAAAGAGGTGAATTCTGCTGTACAGTGAGCTTCTGAACCACTACTATATACATGCTAATATGATAATCACTTAAAGTCTACAACAAATTACTGAGAGAGTGATATTTTAAAATGTTGAGTATAAGAGTGCCTGACCCTTAAATAATATATATTGAATGATTTTTTTAAATTATAATAAAAAACTAAAATAGGTGGTAAACCCATGCAAGGACAGTAAGTACCATACCTTCCAGAGCTTCTCTCTGCTCTGTGCTTGTGAATATGTGTGTGTGTGTGTGTGTGTGTGTGTGTGTGTGTGTGTGTATACAGAAACATGTTTCCTTTTAGAGATACTGTGAGTACTTGCCAAGCAGCCAGAAGTAGGACCATTCCAACGCTGTAGCCCTGAAGCCCCCAATCTTATTATATAGTTTCTAGGATATGAGTGTTGTGCTGTTCTTAGACAACTGACTTTCCAAGCAATTAAGTTCCCTGTATCCCCATCACAGATGCCTCATGAGGAAGTAAATAAGAAAGGGAGGCAGCAGCTGGGGGAGAGGGGGCTTCCAGGTTATTTATTACTTTAATAAATCGGAGCTCCTCCCAACCCGCCTCAGACTCTTGCTTCTGTCAAGCTCTGAGGACAAACGATCACTTAATTGTAGAGTTTGTGGGCCGAGGTGGGCTCCAAGCACAGCAGTTTATTGTGCAAGAAAGGCTGTTAGTAGGATGAAATGATAGTGCCCTGGCCAATAAGTCATTAAGCAGAAATTAAAAGCTGAAAACTTCTGAATGCCTTCTCTCTAACTTGTGTTAACCTCTTCAAAGCTGAATGGGATATGGTTAGAACTAAGGAACAGATCACAGGAGCATATTTTGTCAGGGGAATGGCTTGGTGTTAGGTCCATGATACTATCTTCTGGGAAAGGGTCCTCCCTGAACTCTCCAGCCCCTACAACAGTGTCAAACCTGTAGAAGCAAAGTCCTCAGGGCCGGGTGTCATCACAGATCACCTCCTTGGAGCTAAATTACTTCATTGTAACATACCAATTATGTTATTATCACCATAGATGCCATCAGACCACTCTGACCCCACCTGCTGCTTCAGTGAGAGAAGAAATCTAACCTTGGCATACTGCCTCAGTCTTTAGTGGTGTATTCCTACAAGTGGCATATTATCCAGGGACTGAAATACAGTATTTCCTTTTGCAGTTAAAGGTTAGAATAGCCCCAGAAATTTAAATAATGACCCTTGATGATTCTATGTAGCAATATGACACAGATTTGAATCCAGTCATTCCTATTGAACTTCTATCTGCATAGACACAAGTTCCTTCTATGTGCAAGTCCCTTTCTGAAGTTTTAGTTACCCACCATAAGTCATGGGCAGAACATTTTTATTTCAACTTTTCCTAAAGAGAGACCATATTCAAATAATTTTTATTATGCCGTGTTGTTATGACTTTCCTACTTGAGACCTGATGACTCAGTTGGTAAATTGTTTGTCTTCCAAGAAGGAGCATCTGAGGTTGTTCCTCAGAACCTACATATTGTAAAATATTATTTTAAAATATGTTACTTTTGTTTATGTTTTATTTGTTTAACTTTGTGAAGCTGTGATTCTTTGCCTGCCTAAAACATCTGATGGTTTAATGAAAAACTGCATGGTTAACAGAAAGGCAGAAGAAAGAACAGGTGGGGCTGGTAGGCAGAGAGAATAAATAGTAGGTGAAATATGGAGGAAAGGGGGGAAAAGCAAGAGAACAAGGAGAGGAGACTACTAGGGGCCTGCCACACAGCCACCCCGAAGACAATGAGCAAGAGTTAAAGTAAGATATACTGAAGTAAAATAAGGTAAAAGCCCAGAGGCAAAAGGTAGACAGGATAAATTAAGTTAAGGAAAATGGCGAGAAACAAGTCAAGCTAAGGCCAGGCATTTATAAGTAAGAATAAGCATCCATGTCTGATTTATTTGGGTGCTCAAAGATCCAAAGAGCCCAAAGAGAAAAACTGCCAACAACACTTACATTAAATTACACACACCACACACACACACACACCACACACACACACACACACACACACACACACACACACACATACACACACACACACACACACACAGAGAGAGAGAGAGAGAGAGAGAGAGAGAGAGAGAGAGAGAGAGAGTTTTGATGTGCTTGTAATCTCAACCAGCACTAGGGAGCCAGAGACAAGCAACCTTAGCCTACTCAACAAGCTCCAAGTCAATGAAAGACCTAATCTCAATCTATGATTGTCTTCTGGTCTACACACACACACATACACACATACACACACACACACACACACACACACACATACACACACACACACACACACACACACACACACACACACACACACACACACACAACTACATAATAAATACACACACAATAATTTTCCTGTTTGATTATTAATGATTGGGACTCTTAGAACAGCACACACAGTGTAACACACACATGAGACTCTGAATGGAAAATTAAACCCTAAAATGTTTATAAAGCAAATTGGACAAAGAGTGTCAATGTGGAAAAGAAAACACAAGTATGGAAGGCTAAAGAAGCTAGAAATTATTTTACAAGGTCTCTTTTTATATGAATCTTTTCAGCCTCTAGTCCTCTCAATGGTGACAAGAATCCTTTTCTCCTAGAACCTGCTATTTTTTTTACATGCTATTTATTTCAAAATAACCCTTATGCCCAAGTGATCTACTCTAGGTTTGCATGTATTCACTGTTACTGTATTTCACAGGATTGTTTCATGGCTTTAAAAGTCTCCAATGATCCAATTTAATGTTTTACTTTTTCAAGGTCCTCATAATCACAGGTCTTTGGCCATCTCCATGGCTTTGCCTTTTCTAAGATTACATGCCATTGAACATGTGGTATTAATCATTTTGGTATGACTTCTTTCACTTAGCAATATGCACATAAGCCATTTCCCTTTAAATTCGTGGCTTAATTGTTCATTTCTTTAGTTCTGAATTACATTCCATTGCCCATTTGCTCTTTAGACTGTGAAAAATAAATGTTGTTTAAGATCCCAGTTTATTATACTAAAAACTGACATGTACAGTTGGAGTGTAATTGTCAATAATGTCAAAGTGACAGGATCTATAGTCACTCAGGGTACAAATCTCTGGGCATGTGCGTGAGGGGTTTCTAGATTGGTTTGGTAAAAGCGACAAGACTTAAATGTGGATGGCACCATCCCAATGAGTAAGAACCCAGACTTAGTTAAAAGGAGGAAGCAAGCTTACAACAACATTCATTTCTCTCAGAGGCCTAGTTGCAGACAGTGTGATCAGCCACTGTGGCTGTCATGACTTTCCCACAAGGTTGACCTCAAACTGTGAAAGAAAATAAGTCCTTCTTTCTTACAGTTGCATTTATCAGGTATTTGGTCCCAGTAACAAGAAAACTGTTTCAAAGAAGTTTACAGGAAACTACCAATCTGGTCCAAAACAACTACCATGTGGAAGACCAACCAGCAGTCAACAAGAGTTTTTGTTGCCTGATACCTTCGGAATTCCATGCTGCCTTGAATCCTGATTCCAGATCAACCATTTTAATAGCTTGGTTAATAGTTTAGGCAGGACACCATGCTTTGACCCACCTCTTTCAGAGTTCCTTCTGCCTGAGATCTTGCCTTCTTCCTCTTTGTTGAATCACAAACTGATTGATGATGTGGTTTTTTCCTTGCCAGCTTCCTTTCTTCACATCTCCCACCTCTTTTATGATAGTTTACTCATGACACCCACTCTGTCTCCTCTTTCTTGCATTTCTTTACCTTTGCTTACCTTTCCCCCATCTCTTCTATTCAGTGTGAAACTGAAGCATAAGATAGGTTTCAAATATATTTTGTGGTATTGGATATATTAGTTAGCTATTTATTAAAAACAGCATGTGTTGACCATTTTATATTTCTCCTAGGGAAGCAACACCTAATAAATCAAGTTCCCTCTTGTATGCTGCTTGTGATTTATTTTTTTCCTATGGTATCAGTAAATCTCAGAAAGGATTTCTTTCTGACTACCCACTCTACTATTAGTCTGTTTGAAACCCACAAGGATTTTTAGTAAATGGAAAAAATTGATTCTTAACGTATTTCTGATTCTATATATTGTTCAGATCAGAGCACAATCTTGCTTTCTCATATGTAAACCATAGCTGAGGGGGTTGTTTTTCTCACACTACATTTGAGTGGAATGTTAAATAATGATGTTGATACCCTAGAACTTTCTTTAATTTTAATGATGTTCATTTTTAGTGTTCCTTTATGTTCTGTCCTAGTTGAGGAAAATTATTCAAAACTTGGAAATAGAGTAGAATGATCCCATGTGTCCGTCTAATGTCACACTGAAGTATCCTGTAAGAAACCCACCAACTACCACATCTCATCCTATATAACTTCCTTAAGTTTATTGTTTATTTATAGTTTTAGCTTAGGCTCTATAAATTTGTTTGTCAGACTGTGGGTATCTGGTATTTTGCAAATGATTTTTGTTAAATCCAGCAGACAAAGCCCAAACGTAAGTTCTACTGCTCTGTAGGACACTGATCAATTTCAATACAAGTTTGAACTATCCTCCCCTCCTCTTCTTTCCCTGTGAATTCATGATACCCTTGCCTCCTAGTTGCTGAAATTACAGGTGTGCGTCATCATGCTCAGCTATGAAATCTTATACTTTTATTTCACTTATGTGTATCAGCTTCTCAATTTCTTTTCCAAATCAACTTTGCCACCCTGCTGATTCCTTCATTAAAGAGGTAAAAACACATATTGATGCATATTTTTACTCATATATGCTTAACTTCTTGAAAAGTGCCTCATCTGTCAAGCTTAGCCCAAGTAACTGGTGGAAGCTCCGCCTGCGTCTGCAGCTTGTCTTGCCTTTCCGACTTTGCATAGTTGATTTAAATAAGTTACTATCTCCCTATATTCTAAAAAGTGTATTTTTTTATGGAAAGAACCTACATTTCATACATTCTTTTAAATACATTCCTATCTATGAAACAAAGGCAGTTTCCTTAAGCATTTATTGGACTGAATCTGTCTCCATTTTCTTCAGCATGAGGCTGCTAACAATAGCTTCTTCAAAGGAAAGCTTTCACGCTCACAGAGGGTTGGTTATTGTTGGTCTCCCACGTGGGTCCCATGAGAGTTTGCACTGATTAGCGCTTCTGCTCATCACTGCTTACCTTTGGCCCAATTAACAGAGCAAGGTTGAGGCTCATTCTTTGATCTCAGTGACATATAACCATTGTCAGTAGTAGGTTAAACCTTGGAGTAATGGATTAAAACCAGGGACATCATTTCTTGCCTATTTATAAACATGTCCACAATGGACAAGGTCTTGCCTTGGAATTAAATAAAATTTATGCCTTTCTTTTTTGTTTTCATATATTGAAATTAACGTGTCTTGCTGTAGATTCCAAACAGATGGGGAAAGGTCAAAGTTTCTTTGTTGCTAATATGTTTCCATGGCTACAGGATAGTAGCATCCCTTGTTTGGCTGCTGGTACCTCATTAGAAAAAGGATGAACTCTGGATTGATGGTTCAATGTGGCTGATTTCTGCTTACTTAACTTTTCAGCATCGTATGAGAACTATGATAATGACTGTAGGTAAAAATTAATTTAATTGAAACAACTGAAGGCATATCAAATAAGCCTTGAGTAAAATGAAACACTGACCAGCAAATCCATGTCTATGTGCTGCTGGTTTCATGGGTCACTACTCCTGATGGCATCTGCCAGTTTTCTTAACCTCCTTAGTACTTGGCTTTCTGTGTCCAGGGAATACCAGAGAACCACTCTCCTTTGGTTTTGGGGACATTACCATATCCACATGTCTGTAATGTTTTTGTTGCTAGTTTTTATTTTATTTACTTTTTGCATGAATTTTCTCTTAAGAAACATGTTCTAAAGCTCTTCCTAGGGTTGCAAAGTCCTAGAGGGCTGTACAGTAATTCCACCCTGATTCATACTGTGAATGCTAAGGCTTAGAGAAAGCAGAGGTCAACCCTAAGGCTACTGTTGGTGGCAGAGCAACAGTCTCAGGCTGCAGCAGAGAACGTGTGTTCATGAATACCTTGAAGTAGGCAGGATTAGGTCTAGAACTGACAGATCCACCCTGTGTAGCTGATCTGTAGTGAATATGCTTAAAACACATGTATGATGACAGAGGTTTAATTCAGGCATAATACAAGCAATTTTTATGGACCTCAAATATTTCAGGGAGTGTCTGAGTATTCGGGATATTGAGAAGCAGAGCTATGTCAAGCATTTTGTCTGGATTTGAGGAAGAGGTCAATCAATTTAGGCAATGGTCCAGTTCTCAGGAAGAGAAGATAACATGTTATGCTTTTAGAGACCTCATCTAAAACAGACTTCATTTTATATCCATGTTTTATCTATAGTGAGCACATGAACACCCATGCCACATAAGATATCCAGGCTTCTCTACAGCAATAATAATTCTAGATCCTACTGCCACTAGACCTCTAGATCTACTTCTGACTTTGGTGATGAATAAATAATAGATCTGTCACAGACCTGGTAGTCATTTGTCCCTGCATTTCCAGCTAGTGGAACTAGTGAAGCAATCAGAGAGAGCTGTGCCTGAGGAATCGAGGGCTTTTCCTTTGTCCTTTTCCACTCTCATCAAGATGACATCTCACTCTGCAGCTTTCCTTTTCCATGTCGTGACAGTCCTAGTTAGCTTTATCTGTCGAGTAGACATGACCTAGACTTGTCGGAAAGAAAAATCTCTATTGAGGAATCGTCTAGATCAGAGTGGCCAGTGGACATTTCCGTCTTGATTATTAATCGGTGCGGAATGGTCAAATCCAGTAGGTGATAGCATCTGTAGGCAGATCTTGGTCATATATGAAAACTACGTAAGCGTGAGCCTGTGAGCAAGCCAAAACGCAGTGTTTCACCATGGTTTTTGCCTTGAGTTCTGGCATGTGCTTCCCTCAGTAATAGATCATGACTTGAAAGTGTAAGTCAAACAAATCCTTTCCTTTCCTAAGTTACTTTTGCTAATGGTGATTGTCATAACAACAGAAAAGAAATTATGTATGAAAGCAGGATTACTTGAGTCACAAGAGTGTGGCTCTATCTACCTCCAGCAGTGATACTTCAGAATGGTCCTCTGCCTCTTTTGGGCTTCAGCATCCTTGATCTGACTTGGGCTGAACTTACTGATCAGTCTTCTAGGGCTTCATAGCCCTAATGATTATTTTCGGACTGTGTAGATTGCATCAACAGAAGAGACTTGGGCCATTTACTCTTATATAACAAAATACTGGAGACTGGATAACTTACAAAAAGCTAAAATTATTTTTTTCAGTTCTAGAAGCTGTAAAGTCCAAGGTTAAGGGGCAAGTTGTTTCCTTCATAGGCAGCACTATGTTTCTGTCTTTTCTAAAGCTACACCCTTAGGAGGTGGAAGTGACAGAGGGGCAAAAGTGATCTTATAGAAGGTTAGATCCTACCAGGCCTTTATAAGATGCTAATACATTAATTGACTCAATGCCTACACATTTCATATGTACTTAACATATAGTATATAGGTGTTATATGATTGGTACAATACACTACATTTATCGAGTTGCTTAAATCTTTTCCAGAAGACCACACCTTTTATTAATACTGCCACAGTGTATATTCAACTTTAAAATGAGTTTTGTGGTACACACATTTAAACAATAACAACACTACCTCCTTCTTTCAGGCCTGCTTTATCCCTGCCTCTGACTAACCAGTCTTTTCTACTATTTACCAAACTCATGTCTGCCAGAGTTATTCTTTCTTACATCACTAGTCTTCTTGGAGGACTATTTTAAGCTCCATCACTTACAGGATAAAGAATAAACTCATTAGCTCTCAACTGAACGCCACGAACAAACCATCATTCCCACTGGCACAAACAGCAATCAGATCAACTGGGCCCTTTGAGCACCTCTAAACTGGCTGTTTCCTCTACCTGAATGTTTGTGTTCTCACATGAGCTCCTACATACTACTGTCTTGGGATGAAAGTGTGAGCTATATCTCTGACTCTTGGATGATCCTTTCTCACCAGCTGATAAGCCAGAAGCACCCTGGCATGTGTTCTTAGGGCAGGGTTGGTTGTGGCACCTTGTCTGTCTAGAGGCAGACCTCTTCTGTCATATTCCTTATCAAACCCCAGCTCTGAGCATATGTATTTACGATGATAGATTTTTTTGCTCATATTATGGAATCTTATTACCAATTACTTTGCTTACTTTTTTTATTTTGTTTTTAAAATTAATTTTTATTTGTGTGCAGGCGCTCATGGAGGCCAGAAAAGGGTGTTAGATCTTTTAGTACCGAAGTTAGAAGCAACTGTGAACCACCTGATGTGGATTCTGGGAACCAAATTCAGATGTCGAAGCCATCTCACACTCATGTTTATAGACATTGTTGTTGTGAGTGCAGGACCTGGCCCTTGTCTAGTCAAGCACTTCACCACTGAGCTACATCTTCAACCCAGGAAGCTTTGCTTCAAGTCAGTCCCCCAGTTCTGTTGATTTCCCATGACCTACTTTTTCTCTTTCAAGGACTTCTATGTCCATCACCTCTGTAGTGAAATCTTGAAGATTTTTTCTCTTTCAGTTACCTTAATTGAAAATGTTCAGGGTGAAGTAGGTGATTCTTCAAACCATAGGCCCTCTTCCACACTGTCAACACCCACACTTGTGGAATTAATATTGTTTATAACAAGAAAAGAGCTAGCAAAGTAAGAATGATTGCCAAGTAGGTGATATTAGCCTTAAAATTGCACAAAAGGATTGAGATTCATGTAAAACAATTTGACAAAGATCATAGATTCAAAGGCAAGAATGTCAAATTTGAAACTGTTACTTTTGACTTTGAATTATTTTTTGCTATTTATACTGTGAGGCAAATGTCAGCTTCTTCCTTCTCGTGAATCCTGGGATCATGCTTCCAGGGCTCCCATGCTGCTGCTGGCTTCCTTGTTCTATCAGTTGTTTCAGACTACTGTTTATCATGTGGACAGAGAAAGAGCTGGTACTTGTTAAAGCTCAGGGCACACACAAAAAAAATTCACATTAATTATGTAATTACAAAACCTTTCTTCTAAACTATTTGTTTATTTTTATATGTATGTATGTAATGTACGTAGGGGGTGCTTACATACACCCATGTATGCACATACATGTGGATGCTATCGGATTTCCAAGTATCATTCTTCAAGGAGCATCTACCTGTCCTTTGAAGCAGTGTCTCTCATTGGTCTGGAGCTTTCCCGAATAGTTTGGACTAACTGGCCAGTGGACCCCAAGGATCAGTCTGTCTCTTCTCCAGTGTATGGATTATTAATGTGTACCACCAAATTTGGCTTTTCTTATTGTGGATTCTGCTGCTTGGTTCAAGCACTCATGCCTATAGGTAAGTACTTTACTGATAGAACCATCTTTCTATTCTATCAACTTATATATTGTGTAAGTGAATGAATTTATTTTGCATGATTCATTAATTATTTGGTGGAGAATGTAGATCATTTAAAAGGAAGTTTTAAAAAATTGTGCGTGTGTGTGCATGTGCGTGTGCGTGTGTGTGTGTGTGTGTGTGTGCACGCGCACATCAGAAGATGCACATGAGTGCTGGTGCCCATGGAGGCCAGAGGCATCAGCTCTTCCTGAAGCTATAGTTGTAGGCAGTTGTAATTCACTGATGTGAGTACTAAGAATTGAACTTAGGTTATCTGTAAGAACAAGAGCTCTTTACACTTGAGCCATCTCTCTAACTCCAAAGAGGAATAAGCCATTAATTAATAGTTGTATCAACATGTAAGTAAAAGAAGGTGAATTCGGGACTTATTTTGTAGCTTGAATTATGCAGTATTTCCCCCGACCATGATGTCCAATACAGGAGAAGGGCATAGACACCACATACACTTCCTAATAACAAACATTTGAAAAAAAATCTTCTTTTTTACACTCTTGAAAAATTTTTCATCAACTTCTAAGAAACTAATAATCAGCCAGAAAACTGGAGTACCATCCTTGGTCTTTTCTTTTCTTTTTTTTGGTTTATAAACCCAGAAAAGCATATCTCACTTATTGGAAAGTTTGATTATATGTCATTTTTTGAGCTCAGCCCAGAAGTAACTTTCAGTGCTACAAACACCATGTTCTTATATAAAAGAAAGCTCTGTTGGGGAGAATGGTGTGTGCAAGGGCGGGGGTGGGGCCTGTTGCTTGTTATTCTTCCTGTGCCTTCTACTGTAGTTCATTTTGTGAGGATAAAGCATTGTAGGGGAGGAGCTGAGGGATGGATGTTCTCTAACCATAAAACGCAGAGTGTAACATTTGATATGAAAAAAGCAAGGGCATTTCAAAGCTAACACCAGGGAACTGATGATATTGCGTACTATGGCTAAATTATTACACATGCAAACCTTCCATGGACCAGGCAGACCAGTCTGTCCATGTAATCACAAAAGACTCAACTTTAAGTAAACATTAAATAGACATTCACTGGCTTTGAGAAAATATTAGAGTGGAAGAATCCTTGATTTAAAAATATGCCTAAGACTTATAGAGTATCTCTGAGAATTTCACTAAAAATAACCCAGTCATAACCTTTTAGTCAGGCATGAAATAAATTCAATGTTCAACATAAATAATGCTACAGAAAGAACTAAAATAATAAAGTTGGTACAGAGAATAAGACTGGACATTGTTTCTTGTTATGCAATTTTAAATCATTTTTTAATGTGAGTTATGCTGTCTGTTTAAAGTCATTACATTAGACCAAGTGCTTCAGAGGGTTGGAGAAGTATCTGCTTTCTCACCCTAAAATGTGTCCTACATTTGGAATAGTGCTAGCCTGAAAAAGATGTTCATAATGATACTTCTTAGGGTCAAGAGGAATTTGTGGTATTGGTTGAAAACTTTAGTATAATGAATCAATCAGTGAGATGTACACCCAACATTGTGACATGTCACTCAAATCTCTTGTAGACCTCAGAATCATTTTATCATTTGCTATTTCATTGTTCTTTTCATGTTACCAGAGCTGATCTTACAACACATGTGTTTCAGATTTGATATTCAGTTATTTAAAGATCTTACTTTTTAAAGATGAGCTTTATCAAAACTCATACATGGAAAACTTACTGAGAAGTAAGTAGAATTATTCTACTAACTCTGAAGGTACCCCCAGTTCTAAGTATAGTCCATTGAACATTCTTACTTGCTTTCTTTACAAAGACTATTTAAGAGCATGTTGAAACATGCTACTGCCCCTGAGATGTTTTTCACTTACATCACAATTCATAAGTTATTCAGTGTGAGCTACTCTCCAGCTCTTATTGTCACATGGGCACCGGTGGAGACCAAAGAAAGAAAGGGGTCGCACAGTTTCTGTTCATTTAGAGGTGAGAAAGGAATGGCTGGGGCACCAGTGATGTCTCTATACAATAGTTAGGAGATCTCTAGTAGCAAGGATGTGAGTTTTAATGGACTACTGATTGTCTCTAGGACATGCATGAGGCTAGAAAGTCAGAGTAAAGACAATTTGGCAAAGGGTAAAGACAAAGGTTTTTGCAGTGTGATTTTGCTGAACACCTGGCTTGGACACTGAATTTGTAGGAAAATATGCAAGAGGTAAGTGACATCCTGAGAGAACAGGTGGTCACAGCCTTCTCTGTATTTCCTCTGCATCTCTCTAGCAGAAGGAGGCTAACGGCCAGCCCTGGTTGAGACCAAGCAATTCATCAGGCAGAGTGCCATGAGCTAAGAATTTGTGCCAAAGCTCCTCCTGTTCTGCCAAGCTGCAAGGACACCTGTGCCTTATTTCCAAGCATCAAGCCGCTTCTGGACTCTCCATCTTTGTTTACAGTGAGGATCCAAATCCAATTGTTCTGGACTTGCGCTCATGGAGAAAAACCTACATTGTTCTAGGGCTTTTGTATTGAGTTCTTTATGCTCAAGTAGCCAAATGAAGGAAAGAGATCATTAGTATGGTGGGGGCCCGGGCTGCCCAGGTACAGGAATAGATGGGCATGGATGTAGTATGTGTTAATCTTGAATTTCATTGAATTATCTCTGTAATATTTGTGGAACTCACTTAACCTTAACAAAATATGCTCTCCCCTTCTAATTATAAATAAGACTAACCTCTCATATGTTCTTCATAGGACTATTAAGACAGCTTAGTGACACTATAAAACAAAACTGCCTTTGAAATTATAAAGCACTATTTGAACATAAAGATATTTTAAAATATAATTATTTGCATATAGAAAGGTTCAATAATTGTTGTAAGAATGTATGAATCACTGAATGAATAAGTTGACTCTTTTGAATATTCTGCAGCTTAAGGGGCTTGTGTAATTTTTCAGTTTTTCAAACCCTTTTTTTATATTTCCTTGTTGATTAGGTGCATATTACCCTTTCTTTCTAATAATTGATTCTCATTCTAAATAGCTATAGACATAGTCTTCATCCCTCAAATTAATAAATAGTGACCAAGAACTATCTGTGAACTATAAAACTAAGTAAAAACTCCTGTTAGAAACTCTAAAACATTGAAGTAGGCTTCCTGAACAAAGAATTCCCCACCTTCCCTCCTTCCACTGAGAGGCAAGTGAACAGATTTATTGATTCAAAATCTTTCCGGCTATGATTTTTCAGTCCTGAGATCCACCTTACCTGTTTAGAGATGTAGCTTCAGAGTCTCACAGGGAGGTAGGCATCTGAGCTAGGCTCATGCAGCTGGTCAGTGTAAGAAATGCTAAATCTAGAGAACTGGTCTGTCATCTATAGTCCTGAGAAAAGACAGAAGAAACCCCAAGAGATTCTCTGTACTTTGTTGCTTTGTTGTTGTTTTTTTTTTAAACATATAAAAATGAATTTCAAACTCTGGTGTTTTCACCACTCAATTTTGAGGTGGTCTCTTCAAACATGCCCACAGTCTAGTGATATCTTTAGGTGCTGTATTCTCTGGAAACCCACTGTTCTAGACTTTTCTTCCTACTTTTAAAAAACGTTAGTAGATGCAGGATTTAGTGTCCTCTTCATTACTGTTTGGCCATTAAAAATATTTTATTTCATCAGAAAGCAAAGTAAGTTGATAGATTTCCTAACGAGCTTATCAAGGAAATTCTTATACTGCTGGTTCCTGATGTACTAAGCAATGTTTCAAGAAGTGGGAGGTATGCTAAGAAAAGAATCTCATTAGTTATGGTTTCCAGGGATTGGAACTTTTGAGTGTGTCAGTTTACCCAAGGAGCAGCCAAACTTTTTAAAGGAGTTCGTAGCTCTATTGTCAATTACAATCACAGATATTTAAAAACACAGGTGACTAACATTCACTGAGAGGTGACCAAAGTGGTTAAGGGAAACCTTGTCCTCTGTGTGAGGATAATTTACTCAAGCTTTTAGTTTTTCTTTCATGACATAATATCTTGCTCATTGTAATAAGTACATTTCCTTGCAGAGAATCTTCAGATGTGTTAAATAGTTGCTGTGGAAACCAAAAGCAGTAGTAACAAGTAGCTTCCATCAATGTAAACTTACTGTTACCCTTAGTAACATTGTGTTTGTGGTATCTCTTAAGCACTGTTTGTCAATAATTTTTAAAATAAATATTTATTTCACTCATTTTATAGGATTGGGAGAGGTGGTAACTAAGTTCAGCCCTAGGGTGGATTACAGATGGACTTACAGACTCAGGGTTCATATGTCTTGAATATATGATATAGTGGCTCTTTTAGTGTCAGTCTTCAGGCAGTACTCACAAAGGTTGCCTCCTCTGCTGCCACAGCTCCTTTTCTGAGGAACCTTGCTGTCCCATGATATTTTAGGAGTGATGGCCCTCCATGTTCTGGTTAAGAGGCAAGCATAAGTGGAGCTGACCTCGAGCTGAAGCTTGTAATTTAGAGGAGCCATGCTCTTCATTGTGGTGGTATATTTCATATTTAATAAAATCAATCTGAAATATCAGAGAAGAGATCTACCCACAGTCAATCCAGGAGGATCAGAGAGTAGTAACTCAGGCCTTTAATCCCAGCACAGGGAAAGACTAAGAGTGATGACCTATGCCTTTAATCCCAGCAGATCTGAGTTTGAGACCAACTTTGTTGACAGAGAGAGTTCCAGGCTCCCAGGAAGGCAGTAGTGATGCCAGGCCTTTAATCCCATAACTCCAGAGACAGAGGAGATCTTTCTGTGCTTCTGTGAGTTCAAGGCTAATTACCAAATGGTAGTGGCTGACACCTTTAATCTTAACCTGGATGTGAAACAAGTGGGAGAAGAGAGTATTTAAGGAAGGCATAGAAAGACAGATTCAGGCAGTAGAAGCCATGAGAAGCGAGGCTGAGGAATCTGGAAGATAGATGGATGAGATTTGACTGTAGTGTTTCCTCTCTTTCATATTTCAACCTTTCCCTAATAACTGGCTCTGAGTTTCCTTTATTTGTGCAACACTCCATGGCCTATGTGCTGGAACAGCTTGTTTCCAGGAAGTGACAGTATCTGGGTAGATTTCAGAACCCTTAGGAAGTAGAACATTCCTAAAAGAAGTGGGTTACCAAAGGTGGGCCATGAAATTTCATAGTCCAGTTCTATTTTATATTCACACTCTGCTTCTTTACTGAGGAAGAAATATATTACATCTGAGCTGGTCTCAGTTTCTGCTTACATAATAGAATAAATATATCTCCTTGAACTGTAAGCTAAAATAAATCCTTTCTTCCTTAAATTGATTTTTCTCTGGCTCTTTTGTCACAACAATTGGAAAGATAACTACATAGTAAGGTTTCTAACATAACTATGTAGACTGCTGGATCTTTAATGGTGAGAAGTAGTCTTAAGCTACACACTCACAGGGTTGGTGCTGGGTTTCATGACTGTTTTGGTCTTTCAAGGGGTGAACTGGTACTTGCAGAGTGGGTTGCTATAGTAGAACATGCCCGTCCCCAAATCTTAGTTGATAGCACACTAGAGAAATAAAGTCTGTCACTGTTTGCTTTATACATGGGTATGTGCAGTACCAATAGTACTCATCTCTATTGGCCGGTGTGTGTGTGTGTGTGTGTGTGTGTGTGTGTGTGTGTGTGTGTGTGTGTGTGTGTGTGTGTATGTGTTTGTGTATGTGTGTGTGTATGCTATTTTAGATGATAGAAGGAAATTGCAGATTAAGGCTATGAAAGTTCAGACACAGAACTGTTGATATGTGGGAGGTGAAAAAATATGGCATCTGTACAATCTTAGTTTAAGAAGAACTTTCTGAAATAGGCTACACAGCTATATAATTAATTATCATAAAGCTAATCTGTGGTAGTTTGAACGAAAATGGCTCCATAGGCTCATAGGTGTGCCCTTCTTGGAGTAAAGTGTGGTGTTGTTGAAGGAAGTATGTCACTGAAGGAGGAAGACTTTGAGGTCTCAGAAGCTAAAGTTGAGCCTGGTGTGTTTCAATTTCTTCCTGCTGCTTACATATCCAGATGTACAACCTTCAGCTTCCTCTCCAGCACCATGTCTGCCTGCATGCCATCATGCTTCCCACCATGATGACAATGGACTAAACCTCTGAAACTATAAGCCAGTCACAATTAAATGTCCTCCTTTATAGGAGTTGCTGTGGTCATGGTGACTCTTCACAGCAACAGAAAGTCTAATGAAGACACTATCTATCATGCAGTAGTTTCTAGTTGCAGTATTCAAGGACTACAAAAACTCTTTATTAGGAGTTGCCTGTCCTGTAATGATGTAATGATCTCACTTTGGTATGATGACTTCATATCTACCTTTTCATCTGATTCTTGCCATGATAACACTGTGGAGATTAATATATTCTGCAAGCACTATTCTACATACATTGATTTATTAATTCATTAATATTTATAATACATACCAATGCATTTAATACTCCTTAAAGCCTCATAAGGCAGGCAGGTCACTCTTTAAAATGAACAGTCAAATTAAGGCAGCATTTAGTTAAACAACTTTTCTCAAGCCACATATCATATAAATAGTAGGAATAGGTAACATTTATTTCTCTCTCTTAAAAAAAAATGTACATACTTTTTTTTCTTTTATGAGCCAGGGTCTCAATTTGAAGGTCAGGCTATACTTGAACTCTTGGGAGATCCCTTTGCCTCAGCATTCCCAGTACAGAGATTTTATATGTGAGCTAAAATTCTCATGTTTACAGGCAGGATCTGAAATCTTCTTACTGATAAAGCCAGTGTCTGTGCACTCACAGCATCTTGCCACGTGACAAAGAAGTAGGCTCAGAGACATGCACAATACATGCTAGCATCTGTGCATCCAAACATGGCTCCAAAATATCAGTCCTAGATGACAGTTGCCATACTAGAATGTGTTATATCTTCTCATTCATTGACATTTTAGATAGATCATCCCATTGTTTAATGTGACACCTAGTTACCTTTACCTTTAACAAATATAGTATAAAACAGGCTGCTTTGGACTTGCATGGTCTGTATTTGTGATCTCTAAGTTTAATGAAATCTATGATTATTCTGCCATGCACTTCCACACAGGCTTCATAAAAAGAACACAAGATATCTTATTGGATAAGTGTGGTGATATATATATTTAATAAAACCAGTCTAAAATCAGAGAACAGATCCACCCACAGTCAAGCCAGGAGGGTCATGATTCCACAAAAAAAGCTGCTTACCAGCAAAAGCAAAACATGGCTGGAGGAGTGATTTCTGCCTGGCTAGGATTTTGGTTTTAAGTTAACTGCCAATCTTAGGCAGACTTGCCACTCATGTTTCTATTTCACTTTAATATGGGTAAGTTTTTCAGATAGTAGCCTCTTTCTCCTGGTGAGTTACAGATTTTTTTCTCTTTTGGACCCCTCCTTGGGCTTCTATCACACTAGGTAGCTACTTGACTTCACAGTCATCTAAATAGTCACCGACAACAAGTTTGGTGAATAAATCAGATTTTTTTAAAAATGGGAATTTGTTTAAGGCAATGGAAGGTATTTGGTATTTCTATGATCTTACTCTAGATGATTTGATATTGGAACCAGTAAATGAGAAGATAAAGTAGATAGGACTAGCCTCATAGTGTTTATATTTATTATGAATATTTTTGTTTGATTTGTGTTTTATTATTTAAAAAGTCAATTAATGTGAATGCCAAGGAGAAAGCCTATTAAGAGAGAACACAAAGATATCCAAACCCAAACAAGGAATATAAAGAACCAATCTCATCAATGTCTTTTGAGGTTGCACAAAATCAGCCTCAGGTTATCAAACAGCTAATGTTAATCTATGCAGCAATCTTAAAGAAATTTCAAAAGGATAGAAATTGTACAGAGGTTAGTTGGGATCCAGTACAAATGTTAGAATTAAGAAGAGTCAAGAAAGCAATAATTACATATGGTATGCACTCATCATTTATAAAACAAATGATAAATTCCTGGTCATCATGTAACCAGATCACACTTTTATAGTGGAAAATATGGTGGAAGGATGAGACTAAAACAATAGAACAAAGAAGCATAGCTAGAGGCGTAGAAGTCTCCCAAGACAAATTTCTTGTGGAAGGAGATTATGCTCATCTACAAAGGCAAAGATAACACAATGAGCATACCTTGAATTTATGCTGCCTCGCAGCATTAAATGCATGAAATCAGACTGAAGAGATAGGAAAGAAAACTGAATCCTTCACAAAAGTCATTTCAAGCCCAAAAGAAACTTTTACAGACTTTTTGCAGAGATTAACTGCAGCAGTAAACAGAATGGTACTGGATTCAGAAGCTAGGCAAATAATAATTGAATTGGTGGCTTTTAAGAATGCTAACTCGCAATGTAAATGAATACTTAGACTGTTAAAACTAGGTCAGCACCCTTGGAGGATTGGATTCATGAGAAAATTAATCTAGAGCCTTATAATCATGATGATAACTGGTTGGAGAGGTTATTTCTAGAGGTATAAGAAAAAGGCAAAATGTTAAGTGTTACAATTGTGGAAGGCAAGGTCACATAAACAGAGATTATAAACAATGTGTTCTCAGAAACCATGTCTTTGTTAGGAATAATCTCAAGAGAATGCCCCTTCTTTCTAGAGTATGCAGAAATTGTGGCAAGGGGAGGCATTGGACTAGTGAGTGCAGGTCAACAAGGGCAAACAAGGGAACTTTCTGCTTTCAGGAGATACCCAAGAAGGCTTTCAAATGAGCCCATATCAAATCCAATTCACTCTTACCCTGTGATCATAGAGAAAATGTATTCCCAGAACAATTAAAGAAATTAAACTCTATTCTAAAAAGACATTCTGCACTGATAGAAAAATCTACAGAAAAGGAAAAATTATAAAGCAAATATTTGAGCAAACTTCTATTAATGAATAAAGGCCAAAGTTAAAAGTAGGAATAAATGATGTTATTATTGAAGTTTTGTTGGGCACAGGGGCAGATGTACCAATAATTTCACCAGAGTCATGGCACCCAAAAAGACCCATTCATTAGGTAAATGTTCAGTTTTTGGGAATTGAGTCATTATCACAGGTAAATAAGAGTACAAGATGGCTTGAGTGTATAGAACCAGAAGGACAGAGAGGAATATTAAAGCCATATGTTACTAATATTTTTATAAATTTATGAGATTTATTACAACAATGGAACACATGGATTAACATTCCTCCAAACAGAGAAATAAGCCAAAAACTAACACATGTTCAGGGAACATAAAACATTAGAAAGTATTATGAGAAACAGTCACAAATAATTCAAGTTATACAGAAATAAGACACAAAAGCTGCTGATCTTTCAAAGACACCCATAGCACTACTATTAAAATGGCTTACAGCCTATATGGGTTCATCAATGGCCTTTAACAAAAGAGAAATCTCAGGCCTTAGAGCAGCTGGTACAGGAACAGTTAAATACTCAGCATAGAGAAAAATCAACAAGCCCTTGGAATGCTCCTGTATTTGTTATTAAAAAGAAATCTGGAAAGCGGAGAATGGTAACAGATTTAAGAGTGAAAAACAAAATGATCAAGCTCATAGGCTCTCTACAGTCTGGAATTCCTTTGCCTTCTGTTACCTAAAGAATGGCTTATTATAGTTACTGATTTAAAAGTTATTGATTTATAATACCTCTACAAGAACAAAACAAAGAAAAATTCACCTTTACAGTGCCCACTTATAATAATTCTTGGCCTGTAAAGAGATATCAGTGGAGGACCCTTCCTCAGGGAATGGTGAATAGCCCTACTCTGTGCCAATATTTTGTAAAAAAAAAAAAAAAAAAAAAAAAAAAAAAAAAAAAAAAAAAAGCCATTTGAACAGATATGTAACAAATCCCTTCAATCTCTCATTTGTCATTACATGGATGACATCTTCGGGCTGATTCAAATACAGATACCTTAGGAAAATGCTTGAAAAAGTGAAAAATTTTGCCTGCTTGGGGATTACAAATTGCCCCTGAAAAAATACAAAGAGGGGATTCCATTCATTATTTAGATTACAAAATAGGCCAACAAAAAATTAGACCCCAAAAGGTACAAATCAGGAGAGAGAGATTAAAGACACAATGATTTTCAAAGATTGCTAGGCAAAATTTTTAGTTTATGAACCACTATTGGAATAAAAAATGATGAACTGGATAATTTGTTCAAAACATTAAATGGTGACAAGGACTTAAATAGTCTTAGAGAATTGTCACCTGAAGCTGAGAAAGAATTGGCTTTGGTAGAAAAGAAACTACAGGATGCACATGTGGATTGTGTGGATCCAGACCTCAATTTCATTCTAGTTATCTGGCTCTCTAAGCATTCTCCTACAGGAATTTTAATGCAAAGGGAAAATGTTATATTAAATGGATATGTCTACCACATAAACTGAGTAAGAAATTAAAGACATATGTGGAAAAGATTTCTGAAATGGTTTTTAAAAGAAAATTAAGACTTTGTCAATTGACTGGAATAGACCCAGCAGAAATTGTTGTACCTTTAATGAAGAAAATGACTAATTATAGGCAGAAAGTGAACTGAGCCTACAGTAATTTTTTGGGAGATATTAACCACAGATATCCTCTAACAAACAAGTTGAATTTATAAAGATAGGTAACTGGATTCTTCCTTGCATTGTATGAGATAAACCAATTTTTGGAACCCCTACATTTTATACTGATGCAACAAATCAGGAAAGGCAGGTTACAAATCAGAATGTATAAGCAAAGTGGCTCAAAGCCCTTATAATTCTTTTCAAAAGTCAGAATTATATGCCATCGTGTAGGTATTAATGGATTTTTACCAAACCTCTTAATTCAACATAGTCACTAACTCTCAGTATGCAGAAAGAGTAGTTTTACACATTGATACTACTGATTTTATTAATTGCAAATCAGAATTAACTTCATTATTTATTCTGTTACAATAAATAATCAGGACTAGGAATCATTCCTTCTATACAACACACATTCAATCCCATACAGGTCTGCCAAGTTCTTTAGCACAATAATGAAATTGATAAATTATTAATAGGAAATGTGTTAGAGGCCTCAGAGTTTCATAAAAAACATCATCTCAGTAGCAAAGTATTAAAAAATTCCTCTGTCACTTGGCAAGAAGCCAAATAAACTGTAAAAAGATGTCCTGTCTATCTCTTCTATAACCTAACTCCATTGCCAGCAGTAAGTAATCATAAATGTATACATAGAAATGAAATTTGTCAGATGGATGTTTCATTTTACAGAATTTGGAAAATTAAGATATGTACATCATACAATAGATATACCTTCAGGACTTCAATGAGCAACTCCTGTGAGTTCAGAAAAGTCTAATTATGTAATCACACAATTGCTAGAAGTTATGGCCATCATGAGAATACCTGTACAAATTAAGAGTGACAATGCCCAACATATGTCTCTAATAAAATGAAATATTTTATTTGCTTATTATAATATAAAGCATACTACAAATATACCTCACAAACCTACAGGGCAAGCAGTCATAGAGAAATCAAATTGAACTATAAAAGATATGCTAAATAAACAGAAAGGAATAAGAAAGACCCATAGAAATAGACTACATACAGCTTTATTGACTTTGAATTTTATCACTGCTAATGAGAAAAGAGCAACAGCTGCTGAAAGGCATTGAACTATAGAAAAACAGCTGAGCTCAATCAGTCTGTCTATTTCAAAGATGTACTAACCTCTGAATGGAAGCCAGGATATGTGCTACATTGGGGAAAGGGTTTTGCTTTTGTTTCCACAGGTGAAGAAAAACTATGGATACCAAGAAAATTAATAAAGAATTGGTTTGAGCAAGAGAAACTTCATGAGTATAAGAATTGGTGACTCATCCACCCACATTACAATTCTTTAAGTTGTAAGAAAAAACAGAGTTGGGGCAGGTTTTTGTTTCTGTCTTTACAGAAAACTAGATATCCTGATCTTCATAAGTTAAAAGACATCTAGACATCTAAAGTAGAAGAGAAGTTTTCCAGAAAAATTTACTAGCAAAGGAATATTGGACCTATTGGAACCAGTATACTCTACAGGATAAAAATCTCATTGCTTAACCTCTATATGTCTTCATTTGTTATAGAAGTTGAAGTCTCAGTTTAATTACAATTTAAAGCTGACTTTAGAGATGAAATGTGGCTCTTTCCTTCTCTGAACTCAAGCATACTTGTTAAAGAGAAATAAAAACCTCTCTATCATATCAGCAGAGCCATTTGATATGGGACTAACTAAAAATAAGGGACTATTTTATTGTTACCAATCCTATGCTGAATAAATGCTTATATTAAAATATATAAGATTGTGTATATATTTATATATTTTACATTTGTTATGATATTGATGTTATATAGAGTACTAATTAATTATAGAAAAAGGTTTTATTTAGCTTTCTGGACATTGTGTTGGGTTTTAGTCTCGTATCAGTTTTCTGCAGTGATCTATGACAATGCCTAATTGCGAACTTGAAATATCAAAAGGGAAGATGGGGCCCCACAACAATGATTTCTCATGGATTATGAGAAAGCCACTAGACTGACAAACACCAACCAAAAATCAGATTTGGACTACAAACTGCTCAGGACAATTTCAAGGTAGCTAGCTGAGATGAACTAGCTTCACAGTAGCCAGGACTTGAGACAAGCCATATATTTTTGTTGTTGTTATGCAGAGACTGGTCATCAACTGATACAGCTACTTATTTCAGAACTTGACAATTAACAAAGCTTTTCTTTTCAGGATCCCTTAAAGATATCATCACCTTAGACAGCAGGAAGTAAATTCAAGAACATGGTGTCCATATTCTCAAGAGGTGGGGTGGGTGGTTTATGGTCTTTCAATGGGTTATGGATGATTGTCATTGTATAGGTTAATTGATTAAAAATTGTTATTGGTTATGGTTAGAAAAAAGTTAAACAAGAGAGATTATATTCAGGGTTCTGTTTAAAAAAGAAGAAAAGGGATACAGATATGATAGGATATAAGGGTAGATTATTTAATCTACTTTGGAAAAGAAATTACTAACTTTAAATATTTTGCATTGGATCAGATTTTTGTATATTGTATACAAATTGTGTATATTAATATAAAGTTGATATTAATTTTGTTAATATACATATATCTTTATGCTTGTTCAAGGTAGTATATAGTTCATCTAACAATGCAATACAAATTGATAGTCCATGAACGTTATTATTTCCAACTAATTAGTATGGTTTTTGGGTAGGGAGGGGAGGAATTTGTGCCCCACGTTGGGCACCAATTGTTACACAAATAAATGAGATTCAGGGATATATCTCTGAGAAAGTCGGAGATATTAGAGAGAGTAAACACCACAGTCAGATCTTATTCAGCAGTCTTTTAGCTACTTTAGCCTGGCTTTTCTTGGCTTCTTATCCTTTTATGTCTGCCTTAAGCCTTAAATATTTTTTTGATAAGTTAAGGCATGGCACCACCACTGCCTGCTTGGTGTAATTCCTTCTGTAATCTAAAATGACCTCGACTCAGTTGGGATTATATATATCTCGTGTGTCTTCTTTTTTTTTTTTTTGCCTCTATGATATTTTGGGCTGTAGTAGTGGGGTTTCTTGGTCCCGGGTGGCCAGAGGCCCAGACCCACAGACCTGCAGCGCCAGACCCATACCCACCCGCCTCTGTTGCTCAGGCCCCCAGAAATGACTCAGACGTTTATATTAACTTTATGCTGTTTGGCCTATGGCTCAGGCACATTGCTAGCTAGCTCTTACATCTTAAATCAACCCATTTCTATTAATCTGTCTGCCACATGGCCCGTGGCTCACCTATGTTCCTTACATGTTGCTCCTTGGGTGGCTTGCTGGATCTGCCTGACTCCACTCTGATTCTCCTACCTATGCTCTGATTTCTCCTCCTACTTCTTCTATGGTGCCCCTCATGGCCCAAAACAGCTCCTTTATTTAGAGATTGATATTCACAGCTTACAGAAAGGCATTCCCACATCATTGGGCTGACTTCATAGATGTTTTAACCCCTTTGTGACAACATAGCCCCCTACCATGCATTTAAAAGTCTAGTTCTGTCTTTTCAGATTTTAAAGGTTTAACCTACTTTTAACTGAAGCTTGCTTTCTTCAGTGCCAGCTTAGCTCTCACCTGAGACTCCATGATGGAAACCATTCCCTTTTTTTCTTCTCCTTTCTTTTCCCAAGTTCTGTGGTGTGAGGGCAGGAAAGATATGAGTCAGAGGTTACACACTGGACTACCAAGGGATTCAAGGGCTTTCATGGGTAATGGTGATAGAGGATCCATTCTCCTGGCTACAACCACTCCAGATGTTATGAGATTCATGCTAATTGGTTGTTCACAGGGCTCTGTTTCTCACTTCCACCAACATGAGGATTTCTGTAGGGCTGTTTCTGATGCAGGATCAATGTCTTGGATCCTTGCAACAGCTTTTGAATTCTTACCTCTCAGGATGTAATTGTATCAAATTATCTAGAGTTTGAACAATCATAACCTTCCTGTTGCATTTTTCAGTGATGTGGGGACAAAGGCACATTTACTTACTGTCATTCTCAGTAACTGAGGTGTTTCCTTAATGTTTTAGGGACCACAATTCAGAAAACCCAAGATTCATGGATTTGACTTGGAAAAGCATCCTAGGATTAGCCAATACAAAACAGAGTTAAGGTTTTGTTAATGATATTTTAATATAGACTTTAAGCATGGGGATTGAGAGAGAGATTCAGAAGGAAAGATAAGCCTGACAGCATGGGAGTAGGAAACCCCAAGAGTTATAGGTTATTAGATTTTATGCATGATGTTAAGAAAAAGAAGCCTGGGAAAGAAGAAGGCACATCAAATATGGGTGTGGGCTTCTCAAGGGAGACTTACGTTTCATTGTCTTACAATTGTCATGTGTAGGGTTTTGAAGCTATTATCTTCAAAGGGTTGTTAAGGAACTTACATGAGATCACAGAGTGTTTCCCTAGGGACACTTGACAGGATTATTATTGATAAGACAAAACTCTAGATCACAGGGTACAGGAAGGTACAGGAAGGTATAATAGTGTCATTATAAATAAGGTTAATAGTCTTGTTTAAGATTCCCAGATAATGTTTGGGAGAGGATTAAGGCCCCCCACTCAAGGTCATGTGGATTTAAGATGTAAACTTACTTCATTGCCATTTTAATACAAAATATCTTCATATAATTGAGAAATACGATTTCTGTGCTTTCTGCCTCCACATAAAATGCTAATTTTCCTGTAAGTTTTGCTTTTCAGCTAGTAAGAAGCTTCAAACAGACATGAGAATGGGGAGGGCTTTTTCCTTTCTGTGGTCTCTACAGCTTCCCTGTCTTTCTGTGCTACCTCTTCTTCTTTTATTCAGGATTTATTATTTAAATCTATAAGTCTATTTGCTCTGTCCCCTGAGACTTTCTGCTTCTGTTTCCAAGGTGACAGCTAGCTGGCAGATAGATTAACTTCTGCTAAGCTCTCTATTGCCACGAAAGAGGCATGTCTGAGCAATTCCAGCACTCGAAAATTAACTAGCATTCAGGCTTTTTTCCTGAAGTAAATTGATTTCTCACCCTAAATCCTGACTTCCACAACTAAGTCTTTTGTTTGTGTATAGGTGTGTGTGTGCTTATGTGTGTATAGTGCAATTGTATGTGTGTCCATGCAGAGAGGATGGTGGTAGTCAACATCAGTTGTCTTTCTTCAGTTTCCTCTGATATTGTTGAGGCAGATTTTCCCATTGGCCAGGGACTGATGACTAGGCTAAGGCAGCCAGCCCCTGAGGACAAGAGATCTGTCTACCAATGTTTCCCCAGTGTGAGAACTACAACCATATACCACTGTGACTGGATTTTTTTTTTTTTTTTTTTACTTGTTTTTGACATGGTTCCTGGCGATTCAAACTTGGATCTTTATGCCTGTGTGACAAGCACCTTTTCAAGTGAGCCATCACCCCAGCCCTGTTTAATTCTTATTATTAATCTTATGGGAATTAAAATCATCATTGAAACATGCTTCATAGTGTGCCTATCTCTAGAAAAGGTTAATTGAAGTGGGAAGATATACCCTAAACATGGACAGCACATCTGTAAAGGGCTCTTAGAATGAAGAAAGAGGAGAACTGGACCTGGCACCAATATTCCTTCTACATTGCTTCTTCACTGTGGGTCTAGGGAGACCAGATGTCCCATTCTAAGATCAGAGTTCCCCTGCCATGGTATAACCTATCCTCAAACTGTCACTCCAGATACATCCACTCCTTTTTAAAGTTGCTTTTATCAGATGTTTTGTCCCATCAATAAGAAAAATAAAGTATACAATTGTTTTTATAGTCATGTAGGTATGAGCATGGCAAACATTGCTACTTAGTGTATTAATTTTAATTCAGATTGAAGAACATTATAAGTCTTCATTATATGCTCAGGATGGCAGGATAGTAAATCATAGTCATATTGAGCCTCACAACCTTTCAGCTAACATGCTTTGTAAAAAATTTTAAAATCTCTTGGGTTGGGCATTTTGGGCAAAGACAGAGAGTGAGTTGTTGACTCTACCACTTAACAATGGTTATCTCAAACTTTCCAGGTAGTGTTTAGCTGATAGTGTACAGAAATTGTGCCTTAGATCACTGTGTTTCAGATTTGCATTTCTGGGTACTTGTGACATAAAGAAGCAACATACAGAAAATAGGTGCTGAGAGCTGGGCCATTTCTGTGAGAAACCTGAGCACATGGTTCTTGGTTCATCTATATTGGTTTGTGGGGGAGGGAATATGGAAATTGTATTTGTTTGTTTGTTTTAAGGAGAGTTTAATGACAGAGTTTTGATGGCAGTTCAAGAGACTGTGGGCATGAGGTTTCAGATCTTATGAAGGGGTCACCTTTGTTTTCGTGAGAGGGAGTCGCATGGTTACCAATCCACAGATACATTTTGTGATCATACTTGAATTCAAGGATATAAGATAAAAATTTAAACTCTCTGACTCCCTCTTTTCCTTTTTTCTTTGTTGGCTTTCAGAAATTTCCAAGGATCAGCTGGCGTGGCTTCTGATTTCATTCTCTACTTTATCTATCCAACCCAACAGCTGATTTGCAAAGACCAGTCTGTGGCCTTTCCAAGTTGAGGATCTGAGTTTTTATTTTGCATGAAAAAAATATTTTTTCTTTCTTATTTATTTTTTCTTAATTGTATTTTGAGGCCACATCTGACTTTTCCAGAAATAAAAGGGAATTAATGTCAAACAGGAGGTGATAATAATGGAGAAAATCATAGAGAAGGAAAGAAATGATTGTGAGTGTTGTGGATGAAGCCACCTTTGCCCAGAGACTTCAAAAGACTGTATTCTCACCCAGGGTCATAATATTCTGTGCTTATTAGCTTCCTAGAAATCTTTGAACAGTGAGTGGTCTTTGCCTGCAGGACATAGAATTTTCTTTATGGAATCTCAAAATCATAAGATCAAGGGATGATGACCAACTCACTAAACCAGCTGAGGGTGGCATTCTCTCTCTTTCCATATGTATGTGTGTGTGTGTGTGTGTGTGTGTGTGTGTGTGTGTGCACATGCATGTGTATGCACAGCTTATAAAGGGCCCTGCCAGGTAGGTAATATTTGACAAAAGAATGTTAAGTCATCATATTTTCTTTACGGACAATCATTCCAGATATTTGACATTTTATTTAAAATCTAAGACATCTTGATGTTAAATCAGAGTATATGAGTCCTAAAATGGAGACTGCTCCATTTGAAAGTCACTGTTTCTATTCCTATCTCACCCACATGAGTGATGGGCAAGTACCGAGAGGCTTTTTCATCTAGATGACTCACTGAGAGCACTCTGCTAAAATGATACCAGCTCAATGTTATTTTCTCTCTAACAATGTGAAGAGCACATCTGTAGTTATTTAGAAGCTGAATCACAGATGGTATTTTGTAATCCAGTGGTTAAGAAAGTTATATTTCTCTGGATTCTCAACCAGGTTGAAGAGATAAGAAATGTTTTGCTGTGTATGAGCAGATTTGCATTCGCACAACATCCATCACTCAAATGGCAGTTCCTCCAGGTGCTGCAAGTGGCTCAGAGGCCTGGGCAGCCTTGAGGTTAACTCACAGAGACAGTGACTATCCACACCTCTCTTCCTTTTTATGGGAATTTTATACTTCCCAGGTAGGTCTGAGAAGGAGGGCTGGAGAAAGAAGATGTCACAAAAGGAAGGCTGCCTCATAATCATGTTTTTTTTTTTTGATAATATGGAAATAATTTATTCTACAATAAGATAAAATTAGTTTTATCATATCATGTGTCAGTTTATTTTATTAGTTACTTTATTCAGTGTTGTCCCCAAATTCTTGACAAGAAGCAACCTAAGGGAAGAAAGGATTTATTTGATTCATGATTTGGGACAATACAGTCCACTGTATGTGTGAAAAGGGTGCTGGTCTGATTTTTTGCATTATCACAGACCATGGAGCTAGTAAGCAGATCAAAGCTGGTAACTCAGGAATCACTCTCTGGTGACCCACTTATTAAAGTTAGACCCCCACCTCCCAAGGTTCATCAGTATCCCAGAACAGCCCCAATGGTTATGACCAAGTATTCAAATACATTATTCTCTGATGGCCCCTTTCACTAGAAAGATAACATGCACTTAGATTATTGATAAAGAGATATGAGATAATGACATTTAAAAAATTTATAGAGTTTACAGTCAAAAACATTGGGAGATAACCAGCTAATAGCTTGAACTGATTGACAGAAGAAGTCATGAGCAGCATCTTGTGATTGGTACTTAGGACCTTTAACTGATGGTCCCTGCCCTCATTCTGCCATCACATAGAAGAGAAAAAATATTATTCTGTATGCCAAGTGAATTGCTGAGAGCTGGAAGTCGGCATCCATCTTTTCATGTCCTGTGTTTGTGTCATGTTGCCAAGCACCAGGATGTCAACAATAGGTGGTACAATGGAGATTGAGGACTTATGAGGTTTAAATTTATGCCCTATATGAAATCCAATTGTAGACCCTAAACAGTTTTTCTGGGTCAAAGCTTCTCCAAGAATGGGGCAGGCATACTGTTTCCTCAAATATGGGCTATTTTGTTATAAAAGAACAGCCGTGTAATGTCATAGCCGGATGCCATAGCACAAGAGAAGTGCATTGTGAGATCTTGCAACAATATAAAATCTTGAACAGCTAGTTTTGGTTTGTCATGTCCATCATGTGAGTACCTTGATACACACCCCTCACACGTGCTTTCCATAGTGTCTTACATTACAGCAACGTAGGATTATATTCTATGTGCCATTCAGAGCCTGCCGTTCAGCCTTGCAGTGATGTCTACTTCATCAGCCAATTGTTAACTTTAGTTTTGATTTTTATGGGGAACTAGCAGATTCTGATAGGACACTGGGAACCTACACTTATGCTCAGGGTTATTAGAGTTTTCCAATGTACAAAATTTATGAATGGATATGTAAATATGTGTTAAAATATATTCTTCCTAAAATTTTGTATTTGTGAATGTTTTTTACAGAAAATTCAGTTTCCTAATATAAAATGATATATATTTCATAATATCTAATTATTTGAAAATTATCAGTTTTACAAAACTTCTGAAAGTGGTTTGTCTTATTCGCTGTGATTCTTTCTTGCCATAAAATAGATCAGAATACATATTGATAGTGAAAGCATAGGCTTTTCTAGTCTTTTGAGTGAAAATTTTCAGCTATGTGATGTTCATTTATTTCAACTCAAATTATTTTATTTTGTTCAACTTATTTTACAACAAATATATTTAAAAAATTACAGAATATATGCACATAAAATGCTTACTTTGAAAATTTATCACTCAATTGTGTATTTAATAGTTATTTTGTTTAGACTTATAGTATTTTTCTCATATAACATATGTATGCCAGTAATATATCTGTTTATCATTTATCACCTGTTTATATATCAAACATTTATGTATCAATTTTATCACCTATCTGCCTTTCTTTTAAGTACCTATCAAGCTACCATCTGCCTTAAATGTCTTTCATCATCATCATCTATCATCTATCTTCTGTATTCCTATATATTATTACCTTCTTATCCATTTACCTACTCTTCCATGTCTTCTTTTTGCTCTCTTATAGTAGTTTTGGGATTTGTTCATATCAATACTTAAATATTGTCTACATGGATTTTCACTTCTACTAAAGCATTCTACTGAACCTGTCCCCATTGCCTGGGTCTTTCCTAGTTTTGCCTTTTCACAAGGCACAATTGTATATAAATATCATTACATGTCCAGCTGTTTATAAGAGACCAATATAGACTTAGAGTTACAAGACAAAAGATCAAACACATTTGCCTGTTTCTTAGGTATCACCATAGCCGCCTTAAGAACCAGTGCTATTGAGGTATGCCACTCAAAATGTGACCTGTGAATCTCAGAGTCTGACCTAAATACTTTATCATAGATGGTGCTGTAAGACTTGTGAACAATGAATGAGTCAGCTTCCACTCATATCTCTTTTGACTTTCTTTGTCTTTTTCTGTGTGCAGTGTATATTTGAATACATGTCCATGTGTATGTATACACATGTGTGCCTGCCTCTCTCTCTCTCTCTCTCTCTCTGTCTCTCTCTCTCTCTCTCTCTCTCTGTGTGTGTGTGTGTGTGTGTGTGTGTGTGTGCTGTGCTGTGTTGTGAAGGAAGAGGCTCAATGCCGGTGTCTTTTTCAGTTCGCTCCATTTTACTCTGAAACTGACTGACCAGTGAGTCTCAGATATCTTCCTGTCTCCATCTCCACAAAGCTTGGATTTCAGATACATACTTCCACACTGAGACTCAAACTCAGCCCCATTGTTTGTACAGAAAGCAATCTATGATCTGAGCAGAGGTATCTCCACTGCCCTCACTTGCATTTCTTTTAGTGAACATGTGATACTGAAAGTCTTTTCATGTGTTTGAAGGAAACGTCTATATTGTTGTTACTATTTTGTTCTTGGTTACTCATTGGTGACAGGATTTCACTGTGTAGCTCCCATCAGCCTCGCGTGTCCCTTCCTCTTGCCTTGGCATTCTTAGGGCTAGGACTGTAAGTGTGTACCACCGTGCCTGGCCTGGTACCGTTTTGCCCACTTTACCCTACATTTCCAGTCTAGTTTTTGATGAACTCCCAGGAACTCTAAACTTCTGCATTGCATTCACTCATGTGTATGATCTCTCTTTACTTGGTCAGTGATACTTTTTGCAACATAGACATTTTCATTTCTTCTTATTCACATTTGTTAGCTTTTTCTTCCATGGTCTGGTGTTTTAGTGATACAAGTGTTATGCGTGTAATATTGTAAGAGCTCTATGTCATTAAGGGCTTTGTTCTGCACAATTTAATTATATTTATACTTAGATATTAGATTTATTTAGATTGATATCTTCAATGTTGCTTTCAAAATCTTTTATGTGTGATTCACATCACCCTGATATTTTCACATGGATATTTGTCATGTTGGTCATGTACCCCTTTGTTTCTTATATTTTAGCTTCTTTGCACTCTCTTTCTCTGACCCTTTAACCCCACTTTTCCTTCAAGGCCCTGAGTGAGTCCTGTTTTCATTAATGATGTAACTGACAGTTGAGCCAGTTTGCCCCTGAAAACTGTGAATCTCGTGTGGCTGCTGAAATTATGGACTTGTGTCAGACTCAGGGATATGTATTCCTAGTTGGTGCCCATATAACATACCTAACAAATGAGAAACCACCTGAAATCAGGAGTCATATTGTAGGGGGATTATGTTCCATTTTAAATAATTGTCCCAACTACTAGTTTAATAAAAACACTGATTGGCCAAAGGCAGACAGAAAGTATAGACGGGGCTACCAGATGAAGAAAACTCTGGGAACAGGAATAACAGAGCAGAAACACTGCAGAAATGCCACACTGAAGCCACAGAGACACCACGATGAGATGCCAGCAGATGCAGAGGAAAGTTGAAATCCTTCTCTGAGAAAAGGTACCAAGCCTCATGGCAAACAAGATAAGAGTCATGGTTTAGTTTAAGAGCAAGAGTTAGCAAGTTATATGCCTGGTCCCCAGGTCAACCAGCATAAAATGAATGTAAATGTCTGTGTGTCTCTGTGGGACTTCCAGGACTGCCAGGACTGCTGGACTGTGGATCTGTGGGTCTGGGCCAGGAGGGTAGGCCAGAAAGTCTGGGACAGAAACTGAATACTACAAATGGTGCCCAACATGGGACAAATATACCATAGAAAGCTTAAAAACAGTCTAGAGTACAAAAACAGAACCAAAAGCATCTTCCAAGTTCTGTCTGTCAAGTGGGCCATGGTAAAGAGACTGAGTGGTGTATTGGATTAAATTACACAATGGTGAGTTTGCTGCATGCAACTTAATCTGAACAAGGCCAGTTCCTGAGCATCAGTAGAAGCAGGTAGCTGTATATGGTGGATTTAAGGTTTCTGTTAATAAGGACAAAAAGGAAACAGAGTCAAAGACTGCTTTGTACGAGTAGCAGCATTTTCTTGGGCTCTGTTTGCTGGAGACAAGCAGAGGTGTAGCTTTTTTAAAAAGAAACTTCCCGATTCAGCCTTAGAGGCAAAACACTTGTGAGTCTTTTAAGAGGCCTTGCTGCCTAATACTTAAATGGAGTAAATGAGCAACAGATGGCAGTGCTTTACTTGGTGGATATATGGGCCCTAAAATTTCATACAGTGGTAACTGTGTATGGTAATTAGCTAAAAAGCTAAACTGTATGAAGCTAGACTAGGAGCTGGGTGGAGTCAGTCAGCCACCCTAGCGGGGAAGCCTATAATCCTCAGCCACACCTTGGCAAATTAAAGGTGAGTCAGAAACAGAAAGAGAGGACGCTGGGTAGAGTAAATTACCCTAGCCAAGCAAAGGTGTGGTCAGAAACAGAAAAAGATAAAAAATAAGAAATATACATTAAAGAAAGATTAAAAAAAAAACTCTAAATGACTTAAAGTGTGTTAAAATATATATAAATATATATGTAGTCTTAAGGGAGAAAAGAATAAAAGGATAGAGAAAGTACTTTAAAAAGAGAGGAAAAAATAATAAGCCATGTAAAGATGGAAATTACAAATAGTGTCTGGATTCTGTATGTTATTGTCTTGTCTTTAAGTTTCTTGACTGAAAATTAAGTAGGAAAAGTTGCTAAAAGCCATTTGATTACAAATGCTTCTGGATTAATCCAATCTATATACTTTATAAATGAGTTGACTCTAAAATCAAAATAAAAAAAATTATGCTACTTTGGAGAAGAGGTTTTCTTTTTATTTTCACAGAAAATGAGAGGGTGTGGATTTATTCCTGGATAAAGAAAATAAGGTTTGATCAAGGAAGATGTCCTCAAAAGTCTCCAATGGAAATGGATGGCCCAGATGATTCAGCATCTCAGAGCACCTTTGTTGCAGTTTCCTCTGGAGTTTTGCATCCAGAACAACTTCAAGGAGACTGGCTGAGATGACCCAGCCTTACAGACTACTCCACTAAAGACTGGTCCATAATCCTAAATTTTTCTTTGGGTCTTCATGGGATTGCCAGTTCCCCCATTCAGTAGGACGTGGTCTAGAGAACTTCACCCACATTCCCAAAACATGGATTATGGATATTTGTCTTGTTTACAGTGTTGGTTACAAGTTGTTATAGATAATGGTGAAAAAAAATTATACAAAGGAAATTAGATTTGGAGTTCTTGTTTTAAAAAGAGAAAAGGGGAAGTGTAGTGGAATTATGTTGTTACATTCTAAATAATTGTCCTGTCTACTGGTTTAATAAAAATGCTCATTGGATGAAGGCAGATAGGAAGTGTAGGTGGGGGGTATCTGGTAAGACTAAGAAAATTCTGACAACAGAACAGAAATGCCACAGAGATGCTAGAGAAGCCAGAAGATGCAGAGGACAATTATCCTACTCTGAGGAAAGGTACTGAGCTGCACGGCTGAACAGGATAAGAATCATGGGTTAGAAGAAGAGCAAGAGCTGGCAAGTTTATGCCTGGGCCCCAGTCCGGGCCACCAGGCTAGTCCAGAAAGTCCGGGACATGATGTTAGGTCAGAAAGACTCTGGAATGCTAAATCTGATGAGAACAGGGCCAGGTCTCTGGCTCTTATGACCCAGGGCCAGCTCTCCCACTGGCCACAGAGGGCAATACCAACCCCTGGCCCTGGCCGACAACACCACGTGGCAGATAAGGGCCAGGCCAGATGCTCCGATTCTCCCTTGCTCACATTCTGGGGGCCAGTTCACCAGCATCTCCATCATTAGGATCAGTAAAACTGTTCTAACCAGACTAGGTACAGGGCCCACTTTCCCTAAGGCTGGAGCTGGTAAGGGGGAGGAGGGTCAGCTCCCTCATCTGTGGAAGGTGATGAAGGAAGAGGTGCAGGATAAATGGAGAGTATCTCTTTCAGTCCCACATGAAGGCATGAGAAATAAGTAGTGGAGACAGTTCTGTTGGGATATGTTTAAAATTTAATAAAACTAGTCTGAGATATCAGAGGGATCTACCCACAGTCAGTCTAGGAGGATCAGAAAGTGGTAACACAAACCTTTAATCCCAGCACAGGGAATATCTGGGAGTGGTGACCTAAGCTCTTAATCCCAGCAGATCTGAGTTTGAGGCCAGTTTAGTTAACAGAGGGAGTTCTAGGTTCCTAGGCAGGCAGTGGTGGTGCCATGCCTTTAATCTTAACCTGGATGTGAAGCAACTGGGTAAAGAGGGTATTTAAGGCAGACATAGAAGCCACAAGGAGGGAGGCTGAGGAAGCTGGAAAACAGCTGGGTGAGATTTAACTGTGGTGTTTCCTCTCCTTGATATCTCAGCCTTTCTCTGAGATCTGGCTCTGAGTTTCCTTTATTTGTGCAACACAGTTCTCCTATATTCACATCTTCTGGGCTGGCAGAATATATTGAGAAGACCAGAATACACAAAATACAAGCTCTAATATTGTTTCATAGGATCTGTCAGTATGATGCACTGGTCTTTTGATGCTCTAAAGCTCTGGGTACCACAGTCCAGCATTAAAAATACTATCACATGTTCCCAAATTATTTTTATTCTTTATAACATGTTTTCTAATCTGATATGAAAATTATTAAACTTATCAAAAGTAAATTATTTAAAGCATTTAGAAAAATATAATCAAAGTTCTATTATTATTCTCAGAATGATTTTGTAAAAAGTATTAAACATCAACATGAACATGACATAGGCTATTAAAGGAGATTGCTCAGGGCTGAGATAAAACTCAGTGGTAGATTATATGCTGAGACAATGTAAAGCTTTGGGTTTAGTTCCAGCACCAGAAATCAAAACTAAACAAAACCTGTATATACAAACAGCATCAAGCTGACTGTCTCTGTAGCATTTTTTGACCTACTGACTAGAAATATTGATGCCTAAATGAACATGGGGCCATCTGGTTCATCTGAATCCAAATCAAAAGCACATTTTCCTCTTTAAAGTATAACTTTAAAGAATTGGAGAGGGACTGTACATAATGCACAACATCTAGTGATGACCAGACACTCTGAAATTGCTCCCAGTTTACCTGCACAAAACTGGTGATGGCCTGAGTGATTGTGGGCTGAGTTTGGACACCAGATAGACTTTTGTGTGCACTATAGTATTTCGAGTAAGCACTAATGGTTGATGTATTAAGGTGATGCATCCCGCTCTTGAGGTAAAAGCTCAACTACAGCATGATCTATATTTAAAATGCAATGCATTTATTCACTGAACTTGAGAGCTTCATTTGTTGATTTTGGTAAAGGATTTCCTACTTTCCCATAGTCTCTGAAGCTGGCCTTCTCCAGATATATAATGTTAGTGCATTGTACTCTAAAATTCTCCATAAATTATGGCACTTGAGGTTTGAGGTGTGGAATCAATTTTATTTTGCTGACTTATATTCATCCTGAAGTCACAGTTGAAAAAAAAATGCTTCCATGTAGAAATATGAGCACCATTCTATTTTCTGAAGACATAATTCATATTGACTTGGTAATCCTAGTTTGGGACCCTTTGTCAGTCACTCATAGAACTGAATTTTATAAGTTATAGTTAGATATTAATGTGTATTAGTGCTAAATATTAAATGTTTTAGACTTTAGTGTATCATCCAAGTTCAAAAAGAAATGAAAACAAACATTTTTTTTTTTATTCTTACACATAACTTCTTTAGGAGATAGGAAATCAGGATGTCTAATTATTGAAATTATAGTGGATAGTTTTAAGATGGATGCAAGTAAATCATTTACAATTAGTTTAAACATCTTTCATTCTGTGTTCTAGTAGTTTACTCCAAAATATTAATTTTGCAAAACTCACTTGGTAGGAACTTTAGATGCCAACTTGTTACAAATATTCAGGACTTATATGATGTCTTTCCATTTCTGAAGCTTTAATGAACTCAAGGCTTGATGCAGAGTTAAGCTGGTGAATATGAAGCAGCCAAGGTTGGTACTGAGGGTGGTCTGCAGGCAGGCCTGGGGAGGCTCTTGGTTTACCTTCTGTTTGATTTTCAATCTTAACATAACAGGCACCACCATTCTATTACATATGTCTTTCCCATTGAGACAGCCATCAGGATCCTCTCTATCTAATCACATAAAGAGCAAAGTAATTACTCTACCTACCTTTGAAATGGAAAACCTTAGTCCTCTCCAAGACATCCCTCTATGCTGAGCAAAAGGAACAGAAGTTATATAATCATTTTAAGTTGAATTAAGTGACATGTATAGCCTTAAGACAACCACTAAGATGACTGCAAACGAATTTGGGTTTCCTTGAGACAATCCCTTCTTATTTGAAATAGCACCTGAGGATTTTAAGGATATTCATTTACTCTTAACTGGGCAGGAACAACTCAAACACATACCCAGAGCTCTCGCCCCATGCTTCCTTCCCTACATATCCTTTACTATCTGCTGCTTATGTGTGTGGTTATTCTATAAATCTCTTCACTCCCTCAGACCATCTGCTCTAGGATTTACAACTAGTTACTGCACAAGTATTGGTAAATAGCAATTCTAAATACAAGCTGGCAGGAGGAAGGAGAGAGGGAGGGAGGGAGGGAGGAAAGAAAGGAGGGAGGGAGAGAAAGAAGAGAATAGAAGAGAAGGGAAGAGAAGAAGGAAGGGAGACATGGTTTAGGAGATGAGAGATAAAATGCTTGCTCATCATGATCAAAACAAAAAATAGGAAAGACTGAAGATAACTTGGAAAAAGAAGGGAGAGGGGAGTAAGGGGAGAAAACAAGGGAGAGACAGAGGGAATAAAGGAGTGGATAGAGAAATCGGTGTAGCCAAAGCCCTTGAACCCTTGGCTGGTCCTCAAATACCAGGAGAGGCAGCTGTGTTGACCACATTCTCATGGGGTGTGGGTATGGAGATCACATTGCTATCTTCCTGGCCTACTTCCCACATACTTCTTCTTCTTTGGATACTTACTGTGGGGATTATCTCATTTTCCAGAGTGTCCTTTTTGTGTGTGACACAGAATATGAGTAGAAATGCTAGGCATAAGTGTGCAAATACAGCCTTAGGTTGTATTTATCCCAGGATCCATTGATCCAGTATTTCACTATTTTCCTGAAATATGGGCTCAGGCCTACCTTGAGATTTCTATATCCATATATTTTCACAAGATCAGATTTAATTCATTCAAATATGGGAGCGGCTCTAGCTTCCTGAAAGCCAAGACAGAAATGGAATAGTTAGAATAGTGCATTCCCAGGCTCTACTGCTGTGCTTGCTTCTCAGCTGGGAAGGGGAACATCCAGGTGAGTTCCAAGTCTTTGATGCTGTGCTTAGATCTCAGTTGCTCATTACTGCCTGTGTTATTCAGCATTTTTATTTTATTAGATGCTTTTTATTTTTTATTAAAACATTTTCATACATTATATTCTGGTCATGATTTCCCCTTTCTGAGCTTCTCCCAGACACTCCCCACCTCCAACTCGACCCCTTTTCTTTCTCTCCCTAGAAAACAGACCAGATAGAAGAAATAGCGAAATGCATGCTGATGTTATGTGGTCTGTAAAATGTCAAGTCATTCAGAGGAGGAGAGATGCTTCCCAGATCATTCAAATGTTTTTTGTGACGTCTTCAAGTTTATAGGATTTGGAAGTAGACTCTTTCACTGCCTCATTGTTTTATCACCGTGGATAACAAGCATTGAGCTGGCTTTATTTTCTATTGGTGACAGTGATGGCGATCTGCAACATGTTTAACTGAAATGTAAACTTTTAAATTTTCAACCTGAGAGGGATTGGGTACTGAGTACATGTTTATTTTTGACCAAGAGCAGGCTTGGAGAGGTGGGGTGGCATGCTGAAGATCATGTAGTTTATGGCAGAACAATGGAGGCAGAGTCAGACCATGTGCTTACATATGCTCTTCACAGTCTAGGGAAACTGGCGGTGGTGGCTTAGTCTATCCTCTGGCTCTGGGGATTATGATAGTAATGTTTGTTATTGCTTTAATTGATACTGTGAGTTAATATTTTGAACATGTACCCCTCTTTCCAAGTCCTACCTGTGGAAGCTAAGTGGAACAATATTTAGTATTAGGGAAAGATATAATTCTTTCCTTTCAAGCTGGAAGCAGTCCCCCGTTCCTATCCTTACCTTCCCCAGGTCATGTAGTTCATTTATCTTAATTATTAGATCATTTGGGAAGATTCCGATACTGGCTACTTATCAGAAGCTTCTGGAATACTCACCACACCCCTTTGATTAGGGGCGATTAGAGAAGCACCTGATATCAAACTTTTCACATTTCCTTTTACATTGATTGTCCAGGGGTGATTACTGCAGCTGCTGGGCTGCTGTTCTCATTAGTGAGGCATTGATCCAGGGTTGGTGACGGGTCCAAATGCCAGGGTAGCTGTGCTGCATTCAATTTGTCATGTGAGGCACATAGAGAAAGAAAAGAGAAATTAAGGCCAGTGTTTTATTGTCCAAAGTCCGGTCAAATTGCAAGCCTTCTTGCAGTTTCACCCAGCTCCTGCCTCAAAGAAGCAACATTAATTAGTCTTCCTAGCCATGCAGACCTTAGAAAGCAATACCCTTGATCTATTGAAGCCGGCTTTATTAAAATTATCCACTGTGCCTGTCCTTAATAAGGTCAAAGAAGAAATCTATGAAAGCTGATTCATCACAAAGACCCTAGGGATGCATGTCATAGAGAAAACCAATTTTATTTTCCCATTGCAAGACAGAAGAGGGTTACAAACTCCCTTATCAGAAAAACAAAGCCCAGAAAATGCAACATTAATTTAGAAAAAGGCCTAATCAGTCTATGTGATGTGTTCTGTGGAAGGTTCCCGGTCACCAGGCCACATGTGTGAGGTGGAGTGGGGAGAAAGCATTTTAACTCTGTAAGTGAATGATAATCCTCTGGGAGATGCTTGTTTGTAAGAGATTTCCCTCCATGATCTCAGCTACATTTCTTTAATAGTTATTAATGCCACCATGTGGGCTCTGCTCTCCTGCCGTGATAGAATCTGCCCAGTGGGGTTGCTTCACAAGCTTTCACCAGAGGAGGAAAAATATGAGGAAAGAAGAAGCAGTTTCTCTCTTTCATCGGCAGAGTACAAAGGCTAGGACATCGGTTTGTCCAGTGCCACAAAATCTGTAAACTCACTGGAAAGGAGCCAGATCTTGCTCTCACTCTCAACACATTTAGTCTCCCAGAAAAGCCTTAATTTGTGCCGTCTGACTCCAGTTTGTTTTTATCTCTACTGAAAACAATCATAGTCCTGAAATTTGGAAAGTGCAGCCGTGTTAGCACAGTCTCTACACTGCTTAAACGTAAGGAGTGTTTCCATGGTTTGCTGCTGACTTGGGATGTCTTGTCAAGGAAGAGCTGAATTCCCCCTGTACTCATTCCAATACAGCATCCATTCACAGCAAGTAATTAGAGCTTGGTGCTTAATATAATTTATATTAAATAAATACAGATATGAGACTGTGGATTTCAGGACTAGAGGCCCTGCCAGCTTTGCCTGAATCAACCCACAGTCTCCTAGACTGCAGGAATTCCTACCTACAGACTTGTATATGTCTATCTTATCTGGTGTTTTTACAGGCTGGGCATGGTGGTACATACAGGAGCTTCAGCAGTTCAGAGTAACCCTCTGCTACATAGCAAGTTTGAAACTAGCCTGGGTTATGAGAGACTTCCAGTAAAGCATAAACAAAACAAATCAAAACTCTACTTTCTGATGTGGGAATGTCTTTCTGTATGCTGTGAATATCAATCTTTAAATAAAGGAGCCATTTTGGCCCATGACAGGTACCATAGAAAAAGTAGGAGGGGAAATCAGAGCATAGGTAGGAGAAGGGCAGAGTCAGATTAGATCAAGTCAGCTGCCCAAGAAGAAACATGTAGGGAACACAGGTGAGCCATGGACCACATGGCAGACAGATTAATAGAGATGGGTTAAGATGAAGGAGCTAGCTAGCAATGTGCCTAAGCCATAGGCCAAGCACCATGAAATTAATATAAGTGTCTGAGTCATTTTTGTGGGAGCCTAAGCAGCGGCAGGTGGCTAGATGTTCTGGCACGGCAGGTGTGTGGGTCTGGATCTCTGGTTGGACCAGGACCAGAAACCTCATTGTAACAATTTTCTCCTTTGAAAGCCTTGGAGTTATTAGGTCTCTCTTCACTTGAGTATCACAGAGGTTTGATTTCTAGGTCATTTAGGGAGTTTACTGTTCAACATACTGAGACAAATATCGGGAAATTTCTAAGGGTTTTAGGTCCTTTGAGGCTAAGGGGAAAGTATAGCTAAATAATGGTTTTTATTTTGTCAAGCCAAGTGATTAGTTTAGTAAAATCTTGTGCCATGGAGCATATAGAAAGATTTCTCAGAGGAGAGAGGTTTTGCTTACACCGTATATACACATACAGCAGGTATTCTGTAAAAACTATGAAGACACAAACTCTGAAAAAATTGCACTCGATCTAGGAATAAAACTGACATTGGGGGCATCTGTCTTGTTTAGTTTTATGGGAGGGGTGCTTTCATATCTAGAGAGGTGAAGTTAGGACAAATGAAACTACCAACCTAACAAGTGACAAAACCATGAAGCTGACGATCTGTAGGGATACAGTTCTAATGTAATAATCTCTAGAACAGCAGGTACTCAGATGGCTCTTACTGTACCTCTCAAGACTATGGTCACTTGTGATTTAGGTCAACACGTCTGTTTTCTAACTGTGTATTTCCACCTAGTCAGCATTCTTTGGGTCCCAGGATTCCAGGATCAGAGCAGGGTGTGGGCCACCCTCTGTTGGTGTGAGTTTAACACTGTCTCTGGCTTCATCTCTTAGCTCTCACAAGGCACTTTGAAACTCAGCTTATATTTGTAAATTATGAGAATGGACAAGGTGGCCTTATCAGTTTGCTATGTGGATTGATTGAGGTCACAACAGAAGGGACATGGCCCACACTCTAACTCTGTTTTTGAATTCTTTTTTCACTGTAACTATCTCCTTTTTCTATCAGAAAATGAGCTTCAGCATGACTCAGAAGGACCCTCCTAATGTTTTGTCTTCCACAACAATAAAATATGATTCATAGATTCACTTGCTCATGCTATTCCAAGTTGAGGAACTTCTAATGCTTATAGGATGTTTGTAGGAAACATCAGAAGAACTGTGACTAGTCTGTGACCAGGACAGAAATAGTCTCACAAGGGAAGTAATGGATAACAGTGAAAGTGCATTTCCTTTGAGTATGCTGGAACAGCTATTCTTACACTAAACAGGGACATGAGCAGAAAACAAAGGGGACAGGGAGGGAAGGAGCTTCAGAAGGAAACTCAGGCATCTTTGTACCAAGACTCTGATTGTTCAATTGACTTGATGCTGATGCTGGTGAGCATGTGAGGCAGCATATGGCTTTTTTTCTCCATCCTTTAAATATAGGGGGATTATGTTCCATTGTAAATAACTGTCCTCACTGTAGTAGAGGAGTTTCTTTGGTCACAGGCGGCCAGGGGCCTGGACCCACAGGTCTGCCATGCCAGACCCCTTAGCTGCCCAGCCGCCCACCGCTCAGGCCCCCAGAAATGACTCAGACACTTATATTAACTTCATGCTGTTTGGCCTATGGCTCAGGCACATTGCTAGCTAGCTCTTACATCTTAAATCAACTCATTTCTATTAATTTGTCTGCCACATGGCCCGTGGCTCACCCGTGTTCCTTACATGTTGCTCATTGGGTGGCTTGCTCGATCTGCCTGACTCCACCCTGCTTCTCCTTCCTATGCTCTGATTCCTCCTCCTACTTCTTCTATGGTGCCTGTCATGGCCCAAAACAGCTCCTTTATTTAAAGATTGAGATTCACAGCATACAGAAAGGCATTCCCACATCACCTCACCTATAAGTTTAATAAAAAGTGCTGACTGGCTAAAGGCAGACAGGAAGTGTGGGCAGGGCTACCAGACTAAGAAGATTCTAGGAACAGGCAGAACAGAGCAGAAAGCCAGAGAGAAGCCAGAAGATACAGAGGACAACTATGGTGCTCTGAGAAAAGGTACCGAGCCACATGGCTGAACAGGATAAGAGTCATGGGTTAGTTTAAGGGTAAAGAGTTAGCAAGTTATATGCCTAGGCCTTTAGGCTGATCAGCCTAAAACTATTGTAAGCATCTGTGTGTCTCTGCAGGTGGTCTGTGAGTCTGTGGGCCTAAACCTTGAAGCTAGGCCTGAAAGTCTGGGCCAGAAACCTCTTACTACAGTTAAAGAATTAAAAGACAGGAAACTAGCTCAAATCAAAGTGTAAATGAAGTTTATAAGCAAGCATTATAGAGTTCTATATTCGATGAAGTGGCTCTTGGAGCTGGGAAAAACATTGCTTTTAGGGGACATTGTTAGGACTTTTATTTGGATTCAAGTATGTTCCTCCCATTGACCTTCTTTTTTCCATTGGTCCTCTGGTCTTTAGGTATCCCTTCTAGTACTGAGATTCAGCCTTGCTTCTCTCAATGAGCATGGGAATAATTGTGATAGGACCACTTTGCCTTGATGCATGAACATGAACTTGGAAACAGCTGCAACAGGGTCTCCAGTCTTAGTGCAAGGATAAGGGAACAACTGGGGTTTGACCAGCGTTAGAGTGGGCTACACCATTCCTTTTGTAATGAGGAAAGAAAAAGTCACTGAAAATGAAGAGGAATGGCCTACCTTTGGGTAGAGGGAAGAAGCATACTCATAGGGACTAAAAATAGCAAAGAAAATTTTCTTCTTTCATTCTAGAGGCCCACAGATTTAATTTCCTTTGTGGCTGAATCTCTGTGGTTGTAAACCAGATATATTTATCTTAATGTAGGCTTTTGTATTCCTTATGGTCAAAAGATCCATCTCCTTTTCTCTGTTCTGATACATGCCCATTATCCCCATGACTCAGTAAATCACTACCTTCCACCAGAATTCACCTTTCCCACTTTCCCCATTCCAGCTAGTTTGTGTGACTGGCAGCCCATCCTAACCCATTTCTGTTTCTACCTATCTTTTCTGTAGGCTCCATCCCTCATATACATGATACTGTCCCAAGTTCCAAAGTGACTTAACTGTTGGTGCCTGCTTTGCATCACTGTAGCCAAATGCCTTGCAGATGCAAATTAAGAGCGGAAGGATTTATTCAGTGTCATTTATCAGTGGTGTAGGTCGATTGTGTCAGAGCAGAGTAGCTTACATTATGATATCCAGGGGACAGAGCAAGGGGTTATAGGAATATATAGAAATAGAACAAGACACAGGCTCTATCACATCCTTACTTAAAGTACTCTCCAGTTTCCACTTATCCTACCTCCCAGTATTGCCAATAAATTGTGTTATTCTGTCAAGGAATTAACTACCAGATTATGTCAAAACTTCTAATTATTCTGTAGGCTCCAACTGAGACACACTCAAGTGTGCATTTCTCTTCTCTTAGGTGTTTGTTTTAAGATGACAATTAAAGATAAGTGACTAAGCCATCCATATGCTGTATAATGTAACCTATGTTCAGAGAATCTACCAAATCATGGTGAATTGTATTTTCCCTTTAGTGTATTTCTTCCCATGATTCTCATGAAAAGCCCCTAGGTAAGGGATGGCAGCCCAAACTCCCAGTGTAAGTGACATTACAATGAAGCCAAGGTTTTGTTTTGTTTTGTTTTTTAAGATGTAGACGTTTCTAGTTGCAATTAGCCAAATGCTTTGGTGCTTCAGTTCCTGATACACTAGGAGCAACTTAAGCACATTCACCTGCCAAGGGCATCTGACTGTGAGAAGACACAGTGACACCGTAAAGCCATGGCTTCCTTGGCTCTCTCCCACATAGCTTCAAGTGTTTTTGGTCTCAATATTGTAACAGGCGGGTGCCTCTAACTTTAGTGCCCCTAGATACCCCAAGACCATGGCTAATGACCACTGTTAACTTTAAAGAAAAAGAGAGTTTAATGAATGATATACCAGTACACATATGTGCGGGCTCGAGGCACTGTGGTAGCCAAGAGCTCTGAATATTTTTAGGGCAGAAGCTTTATACAGCACTCTGGGTAGGGGAGGTGATATATCCAGACTCCTGAGATAGGAAAGTGGAAAATTACAACAGGGCAGGGCCAAAGGTCAGCTTAGGACAGAGCTTAGGAATGCGACAGGCAGGCAGGCAGGCATATTTCCTGTGAAACAATTGCAAGTCAAGCAAGCAAGTCAGGCAAGCAGGGGACCACCTGAGGATATTCATTTCCTGGAGCAATGGTCACAATGGGCACATTGTGCAAGCTTTAATTATAGGGGATACATCTGGGCTGGTGAGAGGTTGCAAGAAAGCCAGGCTAACTGGGTGTGTCCCAGGAATTCAGGAAGTATATCTTTATTTTGGGTGGTCCTGCTCAAGTGATCACTGTGAGTCCAGAAGGTCAGGCTAACCTGACAGGGTGTGTCCCAAGTGTGCAGTTGAGCCAGCACCTATCAATCCTGTGAACAAAGCTTTTCCGAGAATCTGAGTTCTGAGAAAGCTTCCACTTAACAATGGAGCCGAAACTCTGTCAACCTTGGCTAGTTTCAGGGACCTCAGGAAGGGGATCGGGGGGGGGGGGTGTAATAGGCGGGTGCCCCTAGAGCACCCCAACACACCACAGCTAATGACCACTGTTAACTTTAAAGAAAAAGAGAGTTTAATGAATATGAATACCGGTACACACATATGTGTGGGCTCTAGGCACTGCAGAAAAGCCTAGAGCCCCAAATATTTTCAGGGTAGAATTCTTATATCATACTCTGGGTAGGGGAGGGGTATGGACAGGCTCAGCAGGATAACAGGGCAGGGCCAAAGGTCAGCTTGGGACAGAGTTTAGGAATGCAGGCAGGCAGGCAAGGGTATTTCCTGTGAAACAATAGAGTCTTGGGCAAACAGGAGACCAGCGAGCAGGGGACCACCTGGGGATATTCATTTCCTGGAGCAATAGTCCCAATGGGCAGTTGTGCAAGCTTCAGAAAGTTCTTGCCTCAGCAAACAGTTAACAGTTAAGGGTTAACAGTTCTCATGGTAGGGCTTTCCTGGGTGATCCCACCCAGGTTGCTAGATCAGGAATTTGGTCCCAGGGCCTTATCTTGACTGATCCTGCTTGAGTGAAGTCAAGAAAGTCAAGCTGCTCACCAAATGCGTCTCAGGAATACAGGAAGTATCCGCTCAGGCTACCGGGTGTGTCCCAAGCAGCCATCAGTCCTGTGAACAAAGCTTTTCCAAGAAACAGCCATCTAATTTAGTGATACAATGAAGCCGAAACTCTGTCAACCTTGGCTAGTTTCAGGGACCTCAGGAAGGGGTTAAGGGGGAGAGAGTTACAGGATTTTTCTATTTTCACAGGGGGAAGAATCAAAGAGGATTTTTCTATCTTCACAAATATCAATGTCCTTGTTCCCAAGGAGTGTGAGCACAATCATCTCTCCAGCCTTAACTGTGAATCCCACACTGGGGTAGGAAGTGATTTCCATGGGTATGAATGCAGAGAAGTCTGCAGGATTGTGACAATTAATATGGTGACACCTTTGGAGGCACTGAGGACGAACTGGGACAGCAGAGCAGCAATATGGAGGTAAGAAGAGATCCAAACCAACACTTGCATTGCAGTGTTGCAGATCAGGCTAAGTTTCTCACTAGGTGGTAGAGACAGAGCCACCAGTTCCTCTCATTAGAAGCAGAAGTTTTGTTAGGAACAGTGTACATGCCACTCTGACTCACAAGGACCTCGTCCTCAGAGTGTAGTGAAGCTTTCAGAGAAGCCCCACTCAGGCATACTCTCCCCGATTTGAATGTTCGAAGAAATCTCTATTACTTCCAGCTGCCTGCCATTTTGAGGCCATTTGCTTTTCCTTCATTCTTCTTATCTAGCAAAAGAGCTTTCTATGTTTTTTTCAGTAGATCCCTAAACACAAAGCTGGGCGTGGCTGTCTCACTCCCAGTTCAGAAACTCAGTCTTGCCATCTGTTTTAAGCCCAGTGTTGAAATTTAGCAAATCAAAAGGGGGCCATCAATCCACAAAGCATATTGGTGCTGTAAGATCTGGTCTGGAGTTTTCACTGGAACGGTGGAGGTTTAAACATTACTTGAAATGATATTTGAGATGAGATTTTGCGTGTCAAATCTGAGATATAGCAGCAAATAAGGTAGATAATGATCTGGGGAAACGGAAGCCACACCAGTGTGGGAGAGAAGTATTTCTTGGTGAGTGTTAAATTTCAAACACATCTCCAAGTGTATTAGATTTAGGTTATTTTATGATACAAAGATATAGCTATAAATAATTATTTAAGATGCATTTTAGCTCAGAACTCAGCTGGGAAATCCTCTAAGTGTCCATAACTCTATCAGTTGTTAGAGTAATTATAGATTGAACATCAAGGCATACAGACACACAGACACAGACAGACAGACAGACAGACTCTCTCTCTCTCTCTCTCTCTCTCTCTCTCTCTCTCTCTCTCTCTCTCACACACACACACACACACACACACACACACACACATACACACTGGCTGGAGATGTAGCACTTCTGTGCATGTCATTAATTACAAACAGCAGAGGAAAAAAGAAAGCTCAGTTGAAGAGGTCAGAAAGATGACAAGAAGCTAAATTTTGTTCAGGGGCATCAAGGGGTAGATAAGTTTTCTGTAGAAGAGAGAACAGAAGAGGGATGACAGAGGAATAGTGGGAATATGAGCAGTGATCAGAGTTAACAAGGGGTGGGAAATGAGTTCGTTGTCTCATTTAGAATGAAGGTAAGTGCTTGGAATGGTAGTTAAGGAAGTGATGGGGAGCACTTAAAAACAAACCAAGACAGCTGAAGTTGCTGTGCTAGAGCAAAAGACATGCTGATGGATCTCCAGTGGAAAATCAAGTGTGAGTGAATACACCTGAACCCTAGGTAGAGCTTAAGAAGCAAAGCCATGAAGTACTAGCACCATAGCCTAGGCAAGCAGGGGTGAGGAGAAGAGGGAAGAGACAATGGAATAATGAGAATGATGGTGAATAAACAAAAATCATATCACAGGACTGAGGACTCAGATTCTCCTTTCTCTCTGGCCACAGTAGGAGCCTCCATTAATAATGTCTCCATTTCAGCCAAACTGCTGGGCATATGGGTGAAACCAGGCCTTTTTAATGATGAGGAGTCTCTGGTCCTCATCTGCTTAGGAACCAGATTGTCATGTCCAAATCTTTCTTTAGTTCTGAGGTTCAAGACTAGAGTCTCAAGTATTCTAAATTTTTCCCTGAGCTATATCTCCACTGCAGCCTTTATGTTCTGATACAGTTGAATGGTCTACCAAGTGGGTGGGTGCTGGGAGTGCATAGGGTTTGTCCTCCTTGTTCTGGAAAGACTTGGGAACTCCTTTCCTCCAGCACCCTCATTTCCACATGCTCCCAAATCAGAATTGAAAGGCCTATCAGCAAGTCTGGCTTGTGTGTGGACCTGCCTTGCCACATCTACATCTTAGAATGACTCTGCTTTTGTTCTTTCCGTTACCCCTTACACAGCAATGATTATTGAGGGTTAGAAAAGATACTGGATGCTTTGTTCTGCAGAATTAGCTGTGTTTTATGTCAGAAATGATGTGTTAAAGTGTTTCCAAGCAGGCAAGACTGAGAACCTTTGAACATATTCCTGAATATCAAATGCCCAGTAGAACTGTCCTGGAACTATCCGTGACGTTGCCATGGGGTGGGGCAGAGAGGTCTGGAGATGCAGGAAAGAGAACTGAGCAGAAGAGATGCAGGCAGGCTAGCAGGGGCAGCTCAAGGTGGCATTGAGACAATATTAGGAGAATGCTCTGCCTATTTCCCTTGTCCTGGACCACATTCATCACACCATCTTCTCGGTTCTGTGTGAGCTCCACTTGAAAAGTTAACTTAGGGCCCAGTGGTGCTGTCCCCAAGACTATAACTAGTTTACTGCCACTATTCGGTTTTCTGAGTTTGTGACAGAGGGAGTTTGCCTTCTTTAGTGTGACCTGGAATTCATGAAGATAGACAAAAACTAAATTCCTAAATTCCCCAGGCAACCAGCATCTTATTTGGAACCTGCAGCTTGGACTAAGGCTTTTGAAATGGGCCTTATTTAACTAGGGCTCTGATTCCCCTTAGCAATCATTTCCTCAGTTAAAAAAAAAAAGGAAAGATGTATTTTTCCCAAGTGGGTGTGTGGCTGCCTACAGCAGCCTCCATCTAAATGAAAGCATTCTCCCTGTCTCTGGGGAACAGCACTGACAGGATTTAGAATTTTCTAGGTTTGTTATTTGAGCCTAACAAAAGAAAAATACCATCTTAGATGTAATTAGACATTTTCTTTCTTTGTCTCCCCAGAGAAATGTAAAGGGCAGAATCTTATAGCTGATATAGGTAATTTGAAGTGAGAGATAATATCTGCTAACAAATAAGAGTGGATGTGTGTCCTTTCCTCTCCGTGAAAAGGTGATTATGTGCCTAAAGAATATTCTGAACAACAGAGAGAATCTCAAAACAATCAAGTAATAGGGAATTTTCTGACAGAAGGCAGGATAGAAAGTCCCCCCTCCCCAAAAGCAGTTTCAGGACAAGGACTACAGATTAGGAAGATTTCACTGACCTTAAGGGGGGGGTGGCAGGAACAGAAAGACTTTATTATTTTGTCTCCTAAACTGCACCATTGCTCACAGGTTATAATTGCTGAGTTATAATTTACTTACAACAAAACTAACCAGTTTACAAGATAGGCCTGGTTGATTTTTGACAAATTCCCATGATCCTGTAATCACCACCACAAACAAGCACACCTGCGTCCTGAAATGTTTGCCTTGCCCTTTTCGATAATCCTCTGCTCAATGGCAACATTCGTCTGTTTTTCCATTTCTGCAATTTATTTTTCATTGGCTGAACTCTCAAATATGTTCTTATTCTAACTATACTAACTGGCCTCTTGATCTCGGGCAGTTTTTGCTTGGTTTTACTTGGGTGGAGAGAATGTGAACAATATGTACGTGCAATCTAACCTTCATTTCTTCTCCTTCTTTCCAGGCTCTCATTGAAATCCTCCTTGTACTGTTACAGCTACGAGATCCTATATACAGCAAGGTGCGGGCAGGGAGATGGGAACTAGCAAGAAGGGGCAGCAGCAGATCTGATGTAATGATCTGATACCTGAGAGAGTTTTCATGTAGACCATGGAGGAGGGAAGACAGGCCAGGTTGGCTCGTGGTTGTGGGTGAGTTGTGAAGGAAGATACCTATTTTTGAAGAATAACAAGTTAAGACAGGTGAGACTAGTGAGGTAACCCAGATGATGGTGATGCCAGGGGTCATATGACAGCAACTTGATTGGATAGTTAGGGATTCTGGTCAGTCTGTAATAAATGGAGAAAAACAACCCAACAATGGTAAGGCTTGAAGACACACACAATACTACTCTACTCATCCCACCCACCACCCTGGGCCACCAGGAGTCACTATTTTACAGACTATCCAGGCACTATTTTTTGTGGTGCTCATTTGATCATTTGGAATCTCCACCCAAATTAAATGCATTGATATTTTTTTCATACCTATCAAACAACTATTTTCATGAATTTTTCATTGGACTGCCTAGGCATTCATTGAGATGGGGTCCATTGTCAAAACTCTATCACATTTGTTATGTCTTTCCTCTATATAAACCATCGCCTAATTATTTTTGACATCACTATCATCTTATCGAGCCATTTGAGAATAGTTCTTCAGCATATATATGACATCATATATATATATAAACAACACATACCATCTATGTAGTTCCCACAATTCTGAAATGTAACAGTAATATAATAGCACAATTTGACATGCAGCTCTTATTCAAACTTATTCCACCTTATAAAATATAAGGGCTTATATTTTAAATGACTTTCTTGAAGACAAAAATAAGTCTCATGACTCAAAATGGGATGTGTTGGAGGATAAGAATTCCTAGAGTTGTTACATGGGAGCAGAACAGAACAACACCCATGGTAACATTTGAAATAAATCTTTTGAAAAGTGTCCAATAAGTATAGCTTAATTGATCTAAAGTATTTGTATATTGATTAAAATTTATTTACCTGCTTTCACTTTTTATTCTTGGCTCTGTGTGTCCTGTGGGTAATGAACCTGCAAGGCTGGGCCATTAGCTACTTGAAACATCTATCTCAGCCCCATTTCTCCAGTGACTTGTAACCAGCATGGCTACAGAAGAAAGCCCCTTTACTGCTCTGATTCATATCAATCAAAGACCAAAGAAAGGTTCCTAATATCTTTTTTAAATGTTTTCATTCATCTTGGAGTTTAGTTGTCATAAAAACGGTATGCTTAAATTGTCCATTGGGTACAAATGGCCCCATAAACTCTTGTAACTGAATGACACAGGATAATGAAAATACCTTCACAGAGAACAACAGAATAGATCTTTTTTTATTGTAATCATCAAATAGCATGCCCCAAGGTATTGATTGAATTATACATAAACCTAATATGGAGCTATAAAAGTGTGATAGCATGCTGATTCCAAACAAACCATACAGAGATTAGTCTGAAGATAACTTGATTCTAATAACCTAATATAGTTTGCTGGAAGTATCTCAAACAAAAGAAAACCAGTTATAAATAAAAACAAACACCTCCTGTATGTTTGTAAATTTTTAGGGTACATTGTGAGCTACTCATCAATCAAATATAACAAATGTACATTCGAATAAGGAATAGGCATGCTTATGTAGGCAATATTAAATAACGATTAATGTACTTAGTCATCCAAAAAAGGACCTGGAGATGTCACAGAAGAATGTGTTTAGAGAAGGCTAAGATCTAAGAACATCTGAGCAATACTGGTTTGAGCTGGGTCTCCTGTGTATTTTTCATTCAAAATAATAAACTGATTTACTTTAAGATTTGGTTTCACTATATAGTCTAGGCTGGTCTTGAACTTTTGATTCTCTTGGTCCCGAAACTGCTGGGTTCACAGGGTATACTACTATGCCATGCTGTTGAACTCCTTTAAATAAAAATGTCATTTCTTTGATTTTTCAAGTTTCAGTTGGTTGACAAAATGAATATAGTGGATGGTGTCTCCTTGACAACGCGAACTCTTCCATCACCTTTATCTGTACAGTGCACTCTGCAATGGAAAACATACCTTCTCTTCTCTGCTTGCGTTCTATTCTGTATGCCCACATTCATCTTTATCACCTTTCTCATTGATTCCAAAGTTCCTGAAATTCTTTTCTCTTTGCTTTTATTTGTCCAGAGACAAAATTCCCATCGCAACACCCTTGCCATCCACCAGATCATTCCTTAATTGTAAGTGCTAAATCTATAAAATATCACAGAGAATAGAGGGGAAATGACTTTAAGTTTAACAAATTATTCTGAATTACCACAGAAATAACAGTTCCAGGAGTGAAAGAGAAACGTTGATGAATTGCTCTTCCTGAAGGTTTAAAAAACCTGTTCTGTAAAAGACACAAAGAAAGAAGAGGGAAAAGCTTACTTCCATCAAAACAAAACATGGCACGGATCTACATAGGACTTACATGTAGAATGTAGAAGGTGTTCTTACAACTCAGCAAGAAGAAGATAAAATAGCAATAGCCGTTTAAAGAAAAAGGATTTTAAAGAATCTTTTTTTGGGGAAGTTATGCAAATAGCAAGTAAATGTGTACAGATTCTCAGTGTATAAAACACTAGAGAAGCATAAATTAAAACCCTCAGCTTCCCATACAGTCCCACTCCACGAGGAGACTCACAACCTTGAGCTTGAGCAAGGAGTATGGATTGATACCGAACATTCTTATCTATGGCTGGTGGGAATATGAAATGACATTTGAGAAGCAGTTCATTAAATTTTGAAAATGTACCTTTCCTAAGTCCTGACTGTTCTACTTTTAGGGGAAAAAGAAAGCCTGAATCTTCATGAGGCTTACATGTATGGGGCTTACTCCTGGGGTACCTTTCTCATTGTCCCTGTGAAGAAAACACCGTTTCTCTTTATTCTTATAAATATGTATGGGGATTAAACTCTAGTTGTCATACCTATATGACAAGTGCTTTTACACAGTCTGTTTAATAACACTCGTATCCTCAAGAAATACAGCTGTTTCTTCACATCTAATTTGATATCTCTGGGGTAATCATCAGATACCTGATTGGGCTCTCTCAATAAGTGGGAATAAATGTCTGCCTGGTACTGTAAACTCAGTCTACTACCTGTGTCTGGTGAGGTCATGAACCCAGAGGAAAGCTTACTACTGCCACTTAAAATAAAATCCAGCATAATTTCCTAATATATTCTAAAAACGTACCCCTATGTTGACAGATAAGTGTAACTCTCATCTCTCATCAAAGAAACTTCCTTTTGAAGAAGACAAAGGTTATCACAGAAATAATCAACTGGTCAAATGCAGAGAACACTGACTATGGGGTACCCATACCCAGCTGACACATCTGCAAAACATCTGCTATAGCTAAGGTTCACTGAAAAGAGGGCCTGGAAAAATTATATGAGCCAGAGGATCACATGTCTGCCAATAAACTGTATCTTTTATCTATGAAAGAGAGTTGTACCAATAAAATCTTAACAATGTGGTTTTTCTAAACAATGCCTGCACAATGACAACACCATTGATATCCCAACAAGGATGGGGAAATTCACCTTTAGATGAAGAGCTATGGGTAACTAACAGCTGCTAAAAGTGGAACAATGATTTTTTTTCCCCAAGGGGATGAGCTTCCTGGTATTTCACACAATCACAATCTTTCAAAGTGTTCAACTTATCTATCTATCTATCTATCTATCTATCTATCTATCTATCTATCTATCTATCTATCTATCATCTACCTATCTATGTTTGTCCATCTGTCCATCCATCTCTCTCTGCTTGTCTGTCTATCTATCTATCTATCTATCTATCTATCCATCTATCTATCTACCTATCTATCTATCTGTCTATCATCTATCTGTTTTCCACCTGTCTATCCATCTCTCTCTCTGCTTGTCTATCTATCTATCTATCTATCTATCTATCTATCTATCTATCTATCATCTATCTTCACATATATATGTAACACTAAATGGACTTAGCAAGTTGTCTCTTTACCTCTCTTTCTATTTATTGACTTAGGTAACAATAATGATGAAGAATTCATGAATTTGATGGGAAATAGGGGTACATGGGAGGAGTTAGAGAATAGAAAGGATGGCATGAAAATGAGGTATTGCAGAAATATTTATTTGTAATATATAATATAAAGGATTAATATTTATAGAGGGTTATATAAACACTCATGATAAAAACTGAACTTCAGGACAATTCTTGGAGAGTGGAGCTGCCCTACACTGGGCTGCTGATCCACTCCCAGAGAACTCAGGAACAAACAGGGAGAAACGTCAGTGTTCCCCAGGTCTCTATCGATTCTGGCCACATCCTATAGGGGTCCTGATACTCAGGAGCTATGCTCTAAGCTTCCCTAAATAATACCTGAATCCCACTACAGCTCTTTTTTGTTTAATTAAGAAAGTTTTAAACTAAGTATAAGGCTATATATAATAGTAATAATTATAGAGAAATGTCTGGGGGAGGGAAAGGCAATAGCATAAACAAGGTCAAACTATACAACATAAGGTATATCTTAGATGTTTAGATTGGTAAGAGGCAATGTATAGGGATTATTTTAAGGCTGTTTATTTTGAATAATAATATTTTAATATTTGAATGCTTTTTGTTAAGATATAAGATGGTAGTAACTTTAACTATTTAGTTTTAAACTCTATTAAGACTTGAGAAGGAAGATAGATTATTTGAAACTTGGAAGCATGAGAGAGTAGCTTTTAAGATTTAGGAGAGGACAATGAACATTGTTTGGATAGTCATTTATGGCTTTTTATAAAGTTGGAGTTATTTATTTTTCTGGCTATAGGCTTATGATATTTGACGGCCTCTTTTTAGAAGCAGGGCAATTTTGGAGAAACTGTTTTATCTTGTTTAGGTAGGTTTTAGTAGTTTTTTTTTTTTTTTATTTTGTTTGTTTGGATTGGACAGTGTGTATAATGGCACTAGTTGAGTCAAGGGCAGTTTTTTGCCTAACAGGCTATTGTTTGTAAAGAAAGACAAACTTTTTGTGGAGTGTTTTGATGTTTAACATGATTTTGGGAAATGAATAGTGATGTTAGGAGTTGAGTTTTTTATGGCTGAATTTTGAATAACAAAACTTTAAATGTTCTAATTTTAGGTCTATGAAGTGGTTGAAGACTTTTGTTTATTTGATATATGTTTTTGTATATTTGAGAAAATTAAATAATATGATTATTATATGGCAAACAAGTATCTGTGATCTTTAATTTTTATTATTTTAAAAACTAAAGTTCATATTGTAAAAATATGTAATTTATAAATGGTTGTATGGCTTTTGAATAATGATTTTAAGTGTGACAATTATATAAACATTAATTAAAGGTATATGTATAGTATAAAATGACAATAGTATCTTAAATACATATTATTATATAAAATACTTAAATAGAGGTATATAAATATTTTATGTATATATTCTGACTACTATAATTATAGGATTAGTATAATTAAACAGAGGTAGAAATTGTGGGAATGACAATATGTTTAATATGTATTAATGTGTAAAATATTTTAAACAGAGGTAGTAATATATGTAAAATATGACAATTATAGATTTAATTTTGTATTAATATATAAATTATTTTAGACATAGGAAATAATTTTAGAATAAAATTTGTATTAATATTAATTATTTTAGACGTATAAAATAACTTTAGAATTAAATTTATATTAATATATAAATGATTTTAATTAGGCATATAAAATAATTTTATATTTGTATTAATATATAAGTATTTATATTAGTGTAAATTGTTTTGGCTTATATTTAGCTAATAATTGTATATAGGTAGCTATAATAATTTGTTTTATTTTTTTAAAAGGGATTATTGAGTTTATATTATTGTTTTATTTTTAAGTTAAATATGGTTTATAATTATTTTATTAGAAAAGAAAGATAGTTATAACTTTTAGAGGACAAAACTTATTGAAAGAGGGGCATAGTTTTTTTTATAAGGTTTTTTTGTTGGCTTGTGGGTGACAGAATTTTTGTGAGGTCTTGTAAAAACTAAGACAGTGGTTAAGTTTTAATGGACTGACTATAAACATCTATAACTATTTTTAGAGTATTGGGTAAGACTATTTGGAATTTTTGTTAAAGATGTGACATGAAGGATAATTATAGAGTGTTATTTTGTAATTGTTTTGAATAGTTTATATTTTAAAGGTACTTGTATATGAAATACGCAAAAATAATATAAATTTTTATTTTTTTCTGTAATTATCTGAGTAAGCAGAAGGCCCGAGCTTCCAGTTTGCTTAGCAAGTGCTAAATTGTGGGTTTAAATCCCCAGCACCCTCTAAGGCAGAAGAAAGTAGGGAGCAGAAGTTGAGATCTGGAGTTCATATGCTGTTATAAGCAGATAGACAAACTCGCCCCATGCAAGCATCTGTTCACTAAAGTAATGATTTTAGAGATGCTCCCTTTACTAACTCAGTGTCTAGCTAAGACTGAGTCATATTCATCAAACTTGAGACTCTTGATCATGAGTATTTTGATGATGAAAATCTCATAATTCTGATAGTCTGGTTATATGAGTTGCCCCAATTATGTAGTATTTCTTTAATTAAAAAAAGACATTCAAGAACTCAAGCAAACACTTTCCTTAGGCCACAAATAAACCTTGATATTAAATATGCCAGACCTGCTATTTTCTTCAAGCTGTTCTCTATGTCAGTGTGGTATGAGAGCCCAGGAAACTACCAGGAAACAAGTACAAGTGTTCTATTTTTAAATATTTTCAGTGAGGCCACAGGAAATTTTTGTGTTAGCCTGAGGCATTCTGACACTTAGAGGCTGTGTGTGCCCCAGAATTGATCAAACCAGACAGAAAACCCCTCTCTATACCAGCAGGGACCCAGCAAAGAGCTACTGTAAGTGACCAGCTGCTTAGGACCCCTCCCTTAAAATATGGCAACCACTTAAATAGTCCCAACAAAACCCTTCACAGATTCACTCTGGATTCATCTTGACTTTGCATTGTTCATATAGTGCTTGGACTGAACTTTTTTGTTTGTTTGTTTTAGAAAAATAACTTTTCAAAGATTTTTTTTCAGCCAATATTTTCTGAAATTCTAATAAGGGACCTTACAGTTCTCAGTAGTAACATCTTCAAGTCACTGCATATAGCCTAAATTTTCTCACTTATAGGAATCTCTTATACCTACAATGAAGTGCACAATTCAATTTCATCTCTCCTTAAAATGTAAATACATGATATTTTAATTAGTTTAAAGGAGATAGGTAATATATGAATAAATAGGCATAGGACCCCATTGGCAACTTTGCAAACTTCCATCTCACAACCCTGTGGCAATGTGCTTATATTATTTTCCCTCTTCTGCATTCCCACACCCACAGTTGTGCTAGGACATTTTATCTGGCTGTTGGAGCCTTTCATGATTACCCACGGAGCAATCTGAAATTGTCCACATACTTCTCACTCCCATTCAGATGGGTGTTCAATACCCAGAACTCCCTCCTGCAGCATGTGGGTCATGATTAAGAACCGTGTTCTATGTTGCCCGTTCTTTAGATGAATTCTGCAGTGGTTGTCAGTGATGGCATAATAGTAACTTGAGGATATAACCCTGTCGAGGTTCTTTTGTTTCTCATCTCGTTATTTCCCAGTGTTTCCTCGTGTCTTAGGGTTTCTATTGCTGTGACAGAAACACCAGGACTAAAAGGATGGGGAGGAAGGAGTTTACTAAGTTTATACTTCAGCATTGCTGTTCATCCCTAAAGGACATCAGAACAGGGCAGGATCCAGAAGCAGGAGCTGATGAAGAGGCCATGGAGGGGTGTTGCTTACTGACTTGCTTCCTACGACTTGCTCAGCTCACCTTATTATAGAACCCAGGACGAACAGCCAAGGAATGGCACCACCCATCATGGGCTGGGCCCTCCCTCATTGATCACTAAATGAGAAAACGCTGTACACTTGGATCTCATGGAGGCATTTCCTCAGCTGAGGTTCCTTCCTCTGATGACTCCAGCTTGCGTTAAGTTGACACACAAATGCAGCCAATACACTTGGGATCACATTTTAAATGAATTCATGCCTTTGGCTTTTCAACTCAGAAGTGTTCCTATAGAAATCTAAACTAGAAGATGGTTGCAAACTTCCAGGTTTAAATATGGCTTTGTCTGCAGCCTTCTGAGTCAAATGCTCTAAAGAAAGGGGCCACTCTCTGCAAACTTATTATGAGTCATTTACCATGGGTCAGGTCTTGTACTGAGCAGGACACAGGGTAACCTAGGGAAGGTCAAGAGCAAGGTTACACCTTATAGCTACTTTGCTCTTATTATAACTTTTTTGGGTGGGAAAGGTCACCCCATTATACAAGTTTGGGAGTAGGTATATTTACTTTCAGTCTTAGCAAATGCTGAATGTAGTATGTGCTGCTTGGGCACAGCATGAGGCTAAATTCACTGGAGGCTCTCAGTTAGTAGTAAAAAATGGCAAAGAGGTTTTTGCCCATAATATTTGAAAGTTCTGCTTAAAGTTATCCTCGGTCTAGGCACACTGTTTGTTATATTTCTCTGCCAGGAGGGCAGATGAAAAGTCTTGCTTACTTAAGGCATGATGCAATTGACAGTCCATTTCAGTAGGAGTTAGGAGCTGGGGAATGGCAGGTGCTTAGGACCACATGTTCTTCCTTTTCTATTGCAGAGGCTATAGTTGTGTATTGTGAGTGTTACCAGCTCTCCAGTCTAGGAAGGTAGGCCTCCATCTATGTAGTGTCTGCAAAATTCTGTGAAATAGGTACCTTCTAATTTTCTATGTTAGCAAATTGAGGCTCAAAAAATGTAGATATGTATGAGAGCCAGGATCTCCGTGCTTACTCTTATTAATATGTTTGTTTGGGTTTCTTTGCTCTGATATTTTTTTTTCCAGTGAGGAAGTGTTCTGACAGCTAACTATGGTTTCAGCTTTCTGTACTTTCTGTGACATTCATTGTTTCTTATCTGTTAAAACTTGGCAAAGAGACATCTAGACATCCATTCAAGTCATCAGAAAATATTCTCCATTAACAAAGAATTCTACACGAATAAAAAAGAAGCATCTTAAATACATTTTATGAATCAGCAAAAAGTAGCATTTACTTAATAAATGTTAGCGTTGAAGGAACAGTTTCAGAAAGAAAATTGATGGGAATACTAAGAGCTGCAGAGAGCATGGGATTCCATTTTAAACACCTATTCTACCATTTAATTTGCTTCTGTGTTCTATAAGCACATGCCACAGTCTCATAAACATTTCTTCTATGCCATACACAGGATACCTATGAGTAAATAATTTATTCGTATTACTTTTTTACACTATTATAGACAGTAAAGACACATATAAATCTACCCAGATAGAAGGTGAAAGGGCTAGGTATAGCAGGTAGTTTTCGTGCAGAAGACCTGACTGAGTTCAGTTTCTACCATTGTATCAGGTGGCTCATCTCCAGGGCATCTGTGTCCTATGCAGGTACCTACACTCACAAATTAAAATGTTCATGCAAACACAGACATACACAAAAATGAAACTAATAAAAATAAGTCTAAAGAAAAAAATCAGAACAAGAGAATAAACTATATCCAGATGTAAAATCAACCTAGTTTATCTTTTTGTTAATTTTTCCAGATCCCTACCCTAATCAAGTATATTGAAGGAATGACTGTAGCATAGACTAACTATTAAACATGAGCACAATTATATAATATTTTAGAGGAAGGTAATTTAAAAGGCCCGAGTCTCCGGATACTGTGAACTGATACTGGAAACTACTTCATGAGCCATTCCAGGCCTTTTAAGATGTGTTTCTGCTGTGGTATGCACTTCAGCTTCTGCTTGAAAACCTTGAATGTTTATAACAATACCTCAAGACCAGAGGGAGTACTGAAAAATTGACCACTCAACTGGTATGTCTGGATCAGCAGTTTGAGTTTTTCCTCTGTGGTATGCTATTTCATTGGTTTTAACACACACACACACACACACACACACACACACACACACACACACACACACACACACACACACACACACTTATGTAATAAGAACTATGAATTTCAGTTCTGAATTATTTTAGTTAATTACCTTCTAAATATCACATTTTTATATTTACAATTTGTTGTGATTTTTTTAAATGTAGTATTAATTCATTTTAACAAATTACTTACTACTACTTATAATACAGTTTAGGCAATGCTGCAGTGGACCATCTTTAAAACTATTGTTTCCTTAATATAATACTAGAAGCTATAGAGAGAAAATTATGAATATTGTTTATATCATCATCAGGCTATCTTCATGTATTTCTATGAAAATCCAGAGCTTAAAACAATGTTGATAGGGCCCAATATCTGTCTGAGAGATTCTTTTGTGCTTATCTGTTTCTGATCTGAAATGCTATTGTATTATATTTTCAATTTGAATCATAGCAAGATAAAATATCTTTGCTGTATTTTCAGAAACAAAGACTGTTTTTTAAAGAAATTCTCCTAAATAAAACTAACTACATATCAAATATTTCTAAATCCCCATGATAAGTAACTCTTAGGTTACTTCTTAAGCTCTACCAATACTGTAATTAGACAAAAAAAAAATCAATGTTGCAAAAAATGATGTAATTTTCCATGTCTGATGCTGTCATGTGATATTGTTGTAAATGGCTTAAATGAATCCCAGTCACACTCCAGGCACGCTATGCCCCACACATCAGCAATGGAAAACATGTCATCTAGGCATACCTGAGCACTGACAGGCTTGAAGGGAGGGGCATGGAGTACTATGTTTCTGACCTGAACTTTCCAGCCTAGTCACATGGCCCTGACTTTCTAGTCTAAACTCGTGGCCTGGACTTTTAGAGACCCACAGTCCCACTGAAACACATAGATGCTTATATTAATGGTATGCTGATTGACCTGGGGCCCAGGCATATAACTTGCTAACTCTTTACCCTTAAACTAACCCATGATTCTAATCTTGTTCAGCCATGCAGCTCAGTACCTTTTCTTAGAGCAGCATTTCAACTTCTTTCCTCTGTGTCTGCTGACATCTCATTGAGGTGTCTCCGTGACTTCACTGTGGCATTTCTGCTCTGTTCTTCCTGTTCCCAGAGTTTTCTTAACCTGGTAGCCCCACCCACACTTCCTGTCTGCCTTTAGCCAATCAGTGGGTGTTTTTATTAAACTAGTAGGTGGGGCAGTTATTTACAATGTAATGACATAATTCCATTACAGGGTCAGATTTATGTTCTACTTTACAAATGAAGGCATCAGAATGGACTTTGTGGCCAGAGATAAAGATTTCTTTAGTCAAAGAGCTATACCCTTGATACCTGTTAATACTTAGGACATTGTGAGAAACTGAGATTGTACATATATATGTATATTAGATATTCCAACTTAAGATAGCTTTGTGTCATTTTACCAGAGTTTCCAGAGACAGTGGAAGGAGAATAATTCAGTAATAGCATATTTATGAGATAAAGATTCCAAAAATGCTTTAAACTATGATGGCTGAACAGGACTCCCCACATAGACATTTCCTACTAACAAGGGAGGTTGGCCTAAGATTTTCCTACCTCTATCATGTGTTTCTGAAAGGCTTCTGATTTTAAGTGAGAGAAAGAAACAAAGAGAACTCATGTAGTAGATTAAGTTCAACCATAACCAGTTGCTAAGACCCAGTTTCTGAAGGCACTACATGCCGGTGTCACATGACATGGAAAATCTGGCTGAAACTCAGCTGGAAGGTTCATCCCACTGAGTAGACCTCTTAGTGCCAGAAGGTGCTAGGCAGGCTGGTGTAGGGGGACTTGCCACCAATAGTCTTTTAAGGTGTGGATCCTGTGTGCACAATACAGATGAGCCAGGAAAGATCTGCCCCCTGGAGCAATTGTTATGTAGGAAACCAAATATTTTCTGGCAAATTTGAAACCCATTCCAAAAAAGGAATTCACATCTGGCTTTGTAAAGCCAGTCAAAAACAATGTGGCAGGAGATGTCATAGGACCTAGTGAGGAAGCTGCTGCTGTTGTTTAGATATGTGGACATGATATGCCCATAAAATCTCCTTCTGAATAATTATCTTTATACTATATAGTAGTGCACCTGTCAGCTTCAATCAGAGAAATACTGGGAAGTGCCCATTGGTCAAAAAAATGAGAGTCAGTGACAAGTGAATGCTTAGCCATAAGTGGTACATATATTATCACCCCATAATGTCCAGGAAATATCACAAAGTAAAGAGCAAACAAATGTAAGAATCAGAAGCTGGAGAGTGAGTGGTGTGGAACACCAGATTTTGGGCAAGTTATGACCTTTGCACTGCTGGCCTCACAGCAGCCATGTCTACATACACCAGACTGGCCTACCAACATGTTGTGAAGGGGGGAGGAGACCATGGGTCTTACTCTTCCTTGAGGACTCAAACACAGAAAGCAGTTCACGGACAAGGAGAGACATTTTCTCCAGTGCTGCAGGCATTTGGTAAGGTATCCTGGAAATGACCCCTCTCTCACGCTGTTGTGAGCAGCCACAATGAAACACACCAGGTTATCAGTAAAAGAAAAGGAGGAGCCACAAATGAGCCTGGAAGAATACAAAGGGAGACTCATAGAAAATATATGTAAATTTTAAATTTAAATTAAAAAGTAAAAAAGCCAGTCAAGAAGTATAATAAATCATAGTCTAGTCATAAAGAAGAGCAAGAATTACATATTAAAGGTGTGTTTATAGCTTAGATAATTGATGACTTTGTAAAGACTGACAACTTGAGCTTGGATTTGACAGTAATCATTTCTGCCAGTTTCATAGCTTTTCATTCCACCAATTACTCAGCTGCCCTCATATGATCTGATAATGCCTTGTCTTGTTAGTGTTTACACCTGAGTTTTCTTTCTATGATCATGGTAAGGTTAGATTCAATAAGCCAAAAAGTAAATACAATACCCTCAACGTTTGAGATGTTTTTATTTAAAAGACAATTATTATTTTTTTTTGTTTTTAAGGTTAATTTTATGAAGCTTTATACATACAGAGATGGACATACATTTCAATTTCCAGAAAGTGAACATGCTTGTACAGTTCTCATGAGATAAAGAAATCACAGTTAAACAGAAATTAAACACATAGAGGGGAACTATTATCTGTATTATCATGGATTGCTTCTGCCCATTTGTAAAATATATATGCTGCTAAAGTCCATTATGCCCTCTTTTGTGTTTGATTAACACACACATCAAATTTTTTAGGAATATGCACATTTGACTCTTACTTTTTCTTTTTTTTTAATTCAAAGTTTTTTAATGGACCACACGGTCCCCCTCCCTTCTTCCTACTCACCCCCCCCCTGCTTCCCCTTGACTACTTCCATATTAATCTATTAATCTTATTAATCATATTAATCTTATATTAATCTTATTAATCTATTAATCTATTAATCATATTAATCTTCCATAATCTGGCATATTAAATTGAGGCATATTAAATTGAGGCAGGACCAAGCCCATCTCTCCAGTATCAACGCTGAGCAAGGTGTTCCTCTGTAGGGAATGGCCTCCAAAATGGCTATTAATTTTTCAATAAAGTTTTATTTTAGTATATAATTACTGTAGGAAATTTAAAACTTTACTACAGAAAATTAAAAAAAAAAAAAAAAAACAACCAAAAGACTATCCTTGTTCTCACCATCTCACTCATAAGCATTAATTTTGACATTTTGGCATCTTGTTACTTTCTCTATACATTCATTAACTGATAAGTTCGTGAAAGGAATCTGAACAATGTCAGCATTAGAGTTGCTTCGGACAATCCATCTGCAAAAGGCATACAAATCCAAGAGGTTATGAAGCAAAGTTCTTGCTCAGGATATTCTTGTGGTAACGGTAATGGAAGTTTGTCCTACAAGCTTTCTTAGAGGCAGCTGAAATCTTGCACAAAGATCTTTCTACAAGGACATCTGCTGAGCAACTGTCTTTGCAACTTTAGACTGACAGCATCCTTATCATATGCACAGTACCATTTGATGTTGGACTCAAAGAAATGTCATTATGCTTTGGAGAAGATCTCTATGATTTGTTGGTTTTCATAGATTGACAGATATATGGATTAAATATTTATGAAGTTTCTACAAAATGCAAAATGTATGCACTATGCTGAAAGCAAAACAAAATCCCTCACAGCCATTGCTACTTTTAAACAGATATAACAGCGAAACACTTTGCATTTAACTGTTCATTTAACCTTGCAGTATAGGTCCATTTTCATTTCCTGGTACCCCCTGGAAGAAGGTATTTTGACCTTTACAGAAGAATATCTGTGTGGAATTCTAGTCTGTGTTGAAAAGACTTTTTTCTGTGGCTTGGCAAAAATGGTTATTACTTTTTTATGGTAACTACAAAAACAATGAATGTGAACATTAAAGAAAGTAATAAATATAACATATTTACAAAATTATTGGTGAATTCTTTTTATCTATTTTATTGAGAAACAGTCCATAAATATCTTTTTATTACAAGTGTTAATGCAAGAAATGACTACATGCAATTTTTGATCAAGAGTTATGAATGTCTTTAAGTTTTCAATTGCCTCTGTCAATAACAAAATTTCAATCTACAAATGCTTTAACAGAAAACTTAAAATTCATCTTTTTGCAATTACTTCACACTTTATAGCATTCAAAATTGCATGTAAGTATATAACAGCCGTTCTTTTTCTTTCATAGACTAATGGTGGCATTTCCTGCTATGATGTGAGAAGATTTAGCTCTAATCGAACTTTTTCACTTGGGCTATTTAGAAATAATGAGAGCACTCTAATCTGCAGACTGAGAGCACATGTTGTAAGTGCATCATTCCATGTTTTCATTTAAGTTTCAACATGCTTGAGGAAAGGGATTCAGGGCTCTGCTGGGTGTTTGTCACATCATGCCCTTGTGCTGTGCCCCACCCCACCTCACCCACACCAGTCACATCTTATACGAGACAGAAGGGCTCGATGGCGTCTCATCCTTCAATAGCCTCTGGAAGCTCATATCTCCAGCAGTGCTGTGCTCTGCAGCTGAATTCTGCAGTCATCCTGAGTGCATTTGGCCTGACCAGATGCAGGCCAGTGGCAGTGTCCCCGATGCTTATCCTGCCAATGACCAGAGACTGCTCTATTCCAAGATGCCCAAGAAGCCTCCAAGGGAAGGGTAGAATTTGAACTAACCAACTCATTTGTTCTGGTGGCCTCAGCCCCTCTTGGCATCTGCTGTGAGCATGCTTTGCCAGAAAAGATGCAGGTTAGGCGGACATGTTTGTTTTCTATATGAATCTTAGGAAAATTATTTTTTAAGTGTCTAGCTTTTAGTCTTTCTGTTTTGACCCAGCGTGTTACTGAATACACTTAGAAACAGCTCATTTGGTAAGTCAGGAGGCAGCAATGTGAAGCTCCTTGGAGGGTAGAGCCTTCTGCCAGACTGGCATATTTCAGATCGTAGGCAGCTGATGGTTGCATGCCTTGTGCACCTCTCCTCATCTGTAGAAAATAGGGATAGTAAAAGTACTATGTCAGATTATTGAGAAGGTCTCAATTATGACAATGCTCATTTCTTGCTTCAGGGCCTAGAACATAGTAAAATGTCCAGTAGTCACTGAAGATGCTTGGATCATGGTAATGATAATATCATTATCATTAAGTTGAGAGTATGCAGCTTTTATCTGTTTTCCACATTAGATATTGTTCTCAGGTGCTAATATTCTCCCATTTATATAGGTCAGGTACCAGGATAAATATTACCCATTCACTTCAGTCACTATAACAAGATGAGAAACTATACATAAGATGAGGAGTGAGGCATGAAATAAAATCTGGCTACTAACCTGTAAGATCAAGTCTTATACCATTGTATTTGATAATGTATCCTGAAGCTACTAAAAAAACACTTCACCTAATATAGTGACTTAAAAATTTAAAAATGCCCATGCTCCTTAATACTTTTATGTAAACAGAAAAATATTAAATCCATGGGCCCATTTGTAGGTGTTTAGAGAGCAGAGGATGTCTTGAGGGAACTGTCTCTTTTATCAGTGCTGGAACTCAGGCTATTGGGCTCCACTCAAGAGCCTTTACCCATTGAGCAACCTCATCCATCCAAAGACTTCTCTTAATGGTTTACATTTTCTGAACCATGAATTTAACTAACCAAAACAACCAGGAGACCATTTATAATTTTAGTCTTTTTCTAAAAGATTACATTCAATAGACAAAATATGTCTGCCTACAATTTATATTGATTATTTCTTTAATTCGCCATATTTTCCCCAGATCCTTCCCACCTCTCTACCTACCCGACTTTATGACCTTTCTTTTTCTCTTGACTTAAAATACAAACAACACACACACACACACACATACACACACACACACACACACACATGCACACACACACGCACGCACCATAAAATAAAAAAACAATGTATACAATCAAAAGGCCAGTAAGGCAGAAAATACACAAAGCTCTATAAGACAAAATGTCTATAAAAACACTGCTGATTTTGCTTTGTATTGGCCGTCTACTCCTGGGTATAGGACCTACTGTGAAATGTGGTTATATATTCAGCAGGCCCAGCGTGTGCTGCCTCAGTCTTTGTGAGCTCATATGTGCATCAGTGTCATGTATCAGGAGGACACTGTTTCCTTGAAGTCATATGTTACCCCTAACACTTAGAATCTTTCCACTCCTCTTCTCCATAGGTCTCTAAGCCCTGAGGGGAGGGCTTGATGTAAACATCCCACTTAGGACTGAGTGCTCCAATGTTTCTCATTCTCTGCCAATTTCCAGTTGTAGGTCTCTGTGTTAGGTCTTCAAGTGGATCTAGTCCTTTAATCCAATATGTTATTCTGTAACTTTTTATTGGGTGATTAAGACAATTAATGTTGAGAGTTATCTGTGTTTATTGATTCCTGATATTTTATTGTATATATTTATTTACTTATATTGTGTCTGTTTTAGGTTCTATTGCTGTGAAGAAACACCATGATCATAGCTACTCTTATAAAAGAGTACATTTAATTGGGGTTGGCTTACATGTTCAGAAGTTTAGTTAATTATTGTTATGGCTGGAAGCATGACAGCATGCAGTCAGACATGATGCTGAGGATCTGAGGATTCTGTATCAGCAGGAAGAGAAGGCAATACTAGGTCTGGTTTGAGCATCTGAGACCTCAAAGCCCACCCCCTAGTGACACACTTTTTTCAACAACACCATACCTAGTGTAACAAGGCCATACCTTCTAATAGTGTCCCTCTCTGTAAGATTATGGAGGGTATTTTCTTTCAAGCCACGATAGTGTCTTTTAGGGTATGATTAGACTTTGCAAGACTGAAGTTTCCTTCTATTCCCTTTGTTGAGCTAGATTAATATACATAATTTGCTTAATATGATTTTATTGCAGAATGTATTTCTTTGTTGATAGTTATTGCTAGTTTTGCTGGTTATAACAGTCTAGGCTATCATCTATGTACGCTCATCTTCCCTGGGCCTTCCAGCTATGAGTCTCTACTAAGAAGTTGGGTGTAATTCTAATAGGTCTGCCTTTATATGTGATGTATTTTTCCTCCTTTGAAGTTTTTAATATCCTTTACTTTATACAGTTAGCATTTTGATTATCATGTAGCAAGGGGAATTTCTTTTCTGGCCTTGTCATATTTGGTGTTCTATATGCTTCTTGTACCATCATAGGCACATCTTTTTTTTTTTTTTTTAGATTGGGAAAATTTTCTCTTAGGCTTTGTTACAAATATTTTCTGTGCCTTTGACCTGGATTTCTTCTCCTTCCTCTTACTTTTTATTTATGGATTTCATAGTATTACATTCTTCCTGGGTATTTTGTGCTTAGAAGTTTTTGGATTTAACATTTTTCTTGACCAAGGTATCCATTTCTTCTACTTGTCTTCAAGATCTGAGCTCCTTCTTTCCATATTGTGTACTCTGTAAGTCCTCTCATTGGAATCCATACATTTCATTTTTTTATTTTCTATTTTATGTCAGTTTGGATTTTTTAGAGTCCTTTAAACTTTTTTTTTTTTTTTTTTTTTGCTGGTAAGAATGTAAACTTGTACAGCCATTTTGGAAATCAGTATGACTGTTTCTCACAAAACTGAGAATCAATATATCTCATGGTCCAGAAACAGCATTCCTGGGCATATACCCAAAGGATGTACATCCATACCACAAGGACTTTTGCTCAACTATGTTCATAGCAGCATTATTCATAATATCCAGAACTTGGAAACTAAATGCTGATGTCTCTCAACTGAAGAGTGGCTAAGAAAATGTGTTATATTTAGACAATGGAGTACTAAGCAGCAGAAAAAAAGACATACTGAAATAGCCTTTTTTAAAATTTATTTTCATGTCTTGAATTACTTTTATTTCATTCAGTGTTTCTTTGTGTGTTTTTACTATCTTTCTCAAGGTATTCATCTATATATTTAAGGTCCTTACATATATTTATTATTGCTATTTGAAGTCTTTGTTTTATGTGTCAGCTATATTGCATTTCTCAGGGCCTTCTGTGGTGGGGTTAATGGGTTCTACTAAAAGTATATTGTCTTGGATGTTAATATTTGTGGTTTTTTGTGTTGGTTTCTAGGCATCTGAAGTTATGCTGATTGGGATGTTTCTAGATGATCATATTCTAGGTGATTCTTTGTTGAATGGTTGTTGCCTTCTCTGGATCCTAGGTGAGTGTGGTGGTTGTGAGATGACTGTTAGAGAGTGTTTGTTTCTTCAGGTCAGTGGATGGCAGAAAGAAATAGAGATGGGATATAAGAAAGCCTGAGAAGTGCTAAGGAGAAGAGCCACGGGGGGGGGGGGGGAATCAGGTTCACACCTGAGTCCCCTGGGAGTGGAGGTGTGTGGGAGTAGGTTGCAGTAATAAATAAATAACATTAAAATAAATTTATTTTCTCCAGAATAATTCTGGAGAGAACGGGGATAGAAAGAATAAGGCTCCCTTGTTCTACTGAATGGAGCTGGGGTGGCAGGAGGGATACCTATAAGCAGGTGATTTAGAGTTGTGTGAGAGAATGGATTTATCATACCAGAGAACAAAAAGAATAGTGAATAACACTTCTCTGAGTCTGAGTTTGGTTATAGTTTTTGTCTTAACTAAATATGTATTTTAGCCTTGCAATTTATATTCATTTCTACAGAAGGAGTCAATTTTATGCCCTTTGCATATTACAAGTTTTGCCACAGAAAAGACAATTAATACAGTAACACTTTTTTGTAAGTGGACATTAATAAATGCCAAATTATCACTGAATTCCTATGGAACTCTGCACACCAGATACTTTCACATTCAAAGAGGTTTTTTTTTCATGATTAATGTTATTGTAATGAATATCAAAGAAATTAATAACCATTTGCTGATTAATTATATGCTATTTTTTATTCTTGTTTGTCATAAGAATGAGGAGCTAGAGTTTTCATGTCTAATATGTGGTGTGAATTAATGACGAAGCTTTGTCATACTGACCTTTTCACTGTTCCAATCTTTACGTTGCTGACCCTTCAGACTTCTCCTTAGCGACAATGTGGTTTCTGAGTGGAGTGATGTGCAGACCTACTGGGTAAATGAATGCAATAAGGAAATATTGTAAGATGTACTTTCATTTCATATTTCACCATCTGTATTGGAAATTCAGATTTTCAACCTTTCATTATCTTGACAAATGCTGTAATGCATACAGAATGTGGCTCTACATAAATCCATTGTGGTGATAAAGAACATAGTAAGTGTCAGAAACAGCAAAAGCTGAAAGCAATCACTTCACAGTTTGGATAGTGCTAGAGTTCCATCCAGTATCATAGAAGCTCTTTTTGGCCTTTGTAAAGTGGCTTTCAATGGATAACACAGCATGACTCCAGTAGATCCATGTGCTCAGAACTTGAGTTTGGACCTAATTACTTGGAATGTGGACTCTACCAAAGCAGAACATCATTAGTTTAATGGATTAATGCTGTATACTGGGATAGTAATCATCATTTATTTATACAGGAAATGATTTATCTTTGTTTTGATGGGAAATGTACTTCTCAAGCATAATCTATTTATTTACTTGTTTATATGACCAACTATTCATTGAATAATCATCAAACAACTAAATATAATGGTTTCACAGTCTACTAAGGTTAAATGTGGGTGAATGGGCGTCAAAATCAGTAAAATATGAGAGAGATCAATTGAGAATTAAAAATCTTGGCTGGATCTTTCTAGGGAGCATGAAGAAGACCTATCGTGATTTAAAGTAGATCTTATGTCTAAACACTGTATCTTTTTGAGGAGAGTAGGAGAAGATAAAGAAAAGACACTGTCAACACAAGTAGAGATAAGAGTAATGTGTTCATGTGTGCTAGGATTGACAGCTGGCCAGCAGAGACAGAATGGAATTTTTTTTAGAGAAGTCACAAGGAACCATCCCTATTGTTACAGACACTAGCCTTCAGACTTGTTAGGGAATTGCTTCATTGGTAAGAAGAATTCATTTGTTAATAATTTGCTAAAAGGGTCCTAGGAAAGCAATGCACATAATCTCACTAGCTAAGGGGTTGTGACTAGTGAATGTAAATCTGAATGTGTAAATGGGCCGTGACATGACACCACCATTCCTTTCAAGCTCAAAGTGCCTGGTATATTTGACTTACCATTATACTGATCACTAGTCTAATTGAAAATGGGTGTCACCTGTACCACAGGGGCTCAGGTGACCTGGTTTAGGTAGAAGGGGAGATTAGTCAGTCCTGTGTTTGTCTTTGGCTTAAATTAGTCCATAAGACAAAGCAGCTATTTGATGCAGCCCATGCCAGACTCTTTCAGCATCTGTCTGTGTTTCCTGCCAAGCTCCAGAGTCTCTGCTAACGTTTCTTTAATCTATTTTCATTCTGTCCTTCAGATGTTATAATTTCTATTTTTTATCTACAGAAGCACTGAGTTTCTTCTCATGATCATAAATTTGCTGTTGAGTTTCATCTTTTGAATTTATTCCTTGCTTTGCTTGTCTTTATACTTTCAGTTTCTCTAGTTAGAACCTATGTTGGTTGGATAAAGACTGTCACCTTTGTTTTTAAATCAATGAGCAGATTTAAGAGCTCTGCATTTAAATGTTCATTTTAACACCTTCTCATCTTGGCCTTTTTATGGCCAGTCATAATAAATGTCTTTTCCCCTACACCTGAACTACAATTTCCTGGCTTGCCCTAACTTTTCAAAGTGTACTATAATAGTTGACTGAAAAACTACACATTTTAGGAAATGTAATTATTCTGAATTTGTATTCTGATTTTGTTTTCACTCTGCCTCTTTTCCTTGCCTTTATTTCCCTTCCCATTTTCCTTCCCTCTCAGCCTTTCCTTCCTCCCTTCCTTCCTGTTCATTTGTTTCTTATTCTTTCTCTCTCTCCTCTCCTTAATTATCTTAAAAATGTCCCACACAGGTATAGGTTCTCAATCACCATGCATGCATAAGGAGATCATGTCCTGTGCTTTCAATTGAAATGATCATATCTGCAGGCAAAGCCATTGCTTTGATACACTGGGGTGGGCACATGATTCAGCCTCAAACAAGTTGGTAACATGTTATTGCTATTAGCCAACAAAATGGAATTTTTATGTAACTACACACTTTGAAATTTGTTTCTTGTTTTCATTTTTTTTTTTTTTTGACAATTTTGTTCTAAAAGTTCTTTTGGTTTAGGTATGAAGAAAATCTGCTGAGCTCTTCTTTTTTGTAAAGTTATAAAATTCCTTACTTGTGTTTTATAAAAGCAAATTCTTACATAATTGTACTATTGACAGAAGGAACTCAGGTTTTTCAAGTGTAACATACACACATATATATATGTATGTGTACACACATATGTAATCTCTTGTGTTAAACATTTTGCTTCTTGATAATATTAACATAATAACACCTACTAATTTACAATAAATATTTATGTGTCAAATAACAATATTGATATATCAGCAAAATATAGTTTTATATAACGGGTACTATGTAGGGGGATTAGGTGGTTCCATTGTAAATAACTGTCCCCGCCTATAAGTTTAATAAAAAGCGCTGATTGGCCAAAGGCAGACAGGAAGTGTGGGCGGGGATACTGGACTAGGGAAAGTCTGGGAACAGGAGGAACAGAGCAGAATGCCAAAGAGAAGCCAGAAGAAGCAGAGGACAACTATGCCGCTCTAAGAAAAGGTACCGAGCCGCATGGTTGAACAGGGTAAGAGTCATGGGTTAGTTTAAGGGTAAAGAGTTAGCAAGTTATATGCCTGGGCCTTAGGCCGATCAGCCTAAAACTATTGTAAGCATCTGTGTGTCTCTGCGGGTCTGTGGGTCTGTGGGCCTAAACCTGGAAGCAAGGCCCGAAAGTCCGGGCCAGAAACCTCCTACTACAGTACTATATGTTTGTAATATAATGTTGATGCTGAGTTTTTATTCTACTTGGATATTTTATTGTAATATTATGTGTGTATCTCTCTTTTGTGTGTATGTGCGTGTGTGTGCGCGTGTGTGTATTTCACTTTGCAAATCCTCAGACATGTTATGTTTCCTATCTAGGATTGATGATGACAGTCAGTAAACTTCTCTGCTCTCCATTGTGCTTTACGCTTTTATTATCCCATAATTCTGTTCATAACTTACACATTTTACATTCTGACTTTATGTAAGGTGTGCTAATGTACTTTTAAAATGTGGAATATTAATCGTTTGCAAATCAAGTTGTAAAATTGTTTATTTTCTGGCTCTCAAAGCTTGTTTGTTTACAAAAGCCACAAACTATCAACCCAGAGATCAAGAAGTATGTTTTGGATATCATGCTTTCACAATTCAAGGAAAGTAGACAGAGAAATATTACTTCTTGCATTTATATACAAGATTGTGGCAAGTGAGAGCACCAGGCACCAGGTTAGAAAATCTTATTCAAGTGTGGCTTAGTTAGAGTTTTATTGCTATGAAGAGACACAATGGTTACAGCAATTCTTATGAAGGAAAGCATTTAATTGGGGTGACTTACACTTGCAGAGGCTTAGTCCATTATCATCATGGTGGGAAGCATGGCAGCTTACAGGCAGACATGTTGCTGGAGACAGAGATAAGAATTCTATATCTGGATCAGCAGGAGTGCCACATTAGGCCTATTTTTAGCATACAAGACCTCAAAGAGTACCGCAATAGGAACATACTTCTGTTATTTTATCTTTAGCACAGTGGCTAAGCCTTAGTTGATAGCTATTTCATCCAGTGAATGCCTCCGATGTTACTGGCCTGCTGCTCTGGCAATGGCCTGGCTGCTCAGGCCACATCCTGATGGGAATTCTTTTCCCTTTGCTGCTGCTGCTAAAGATAGCTTTAACTAAATTTCTATTGTATTATTTATAAATAAGACTTGAGATTCAAAGGCTGGGGTGAAAACTCACTAGCTCAGAGAGGTTGAGTAGCACCTAGCTAACCTTCTCTCTTTGTTGGAATCTTCCAAAGAGAATGTCCTTCCACTCTGCCAAACCAACAAAAATACTGTACCATTCCAAATCCTTCCCTACTACTGGCACATCTCTATCTTTTCCAGATGCCTCTGATGATCTATGGTTATTTTCTATTAACTAGGTGCTAACTCAGTGTCCTGACCCAAGGTTAATTTTATTTAATTGATCTAAGTGCAAATACATAGTGTGACTGAATATCTTCAAATATACTTCCTCCAACAAGGCCACACTCCCCAATAGTGCCACTCTCTATGGACTAAACATTCAAACACATGAGTCTAGGGAGGCCATTTAGATGCAAACCACTACAAAATTTGAATTAGATCTTGTATATTTTCTAAATTGGGAAGAATAAAGTAACTGTAAACCTACTAAAAAATAAATACATAGACCCTAATAAACAACTATTATATTATTTATCAAAAACTGTTTCTCTTCATAAAGTGTTAGGGAAATTTCAATCAAGCATAATTTCTTAGCACATTTTTAATTGTTGTTCCTAGACTATCCAAGACTGAGAAATTTATGTGGAACCCATACCATCACAAAAGCATACAAAAGTAAAAACAACTGTGAAAGAAATTTCAGGTACAATCCAATTCTTAGCTTCAGAAATTTCACACTTAAGACCAATACATCTTCAGCAAGACCTCTACTTACCTCTTTACTTAGTCCCATCAAGAATTTTTATGAATCAAACCCCAAAGTATTTAATTTGTAAATATTTTTAGAATACTTCTAAAGTATACATAAAAATAACAATTACATTGCCATAAGTAAAAAAAAAATCATTATTATTTCAAGTTGCTTCATACATTTCATAGCTTTATAATAATTTGTGTCATCAAGCCTGAAAGTTTTACTGTTGAGGAAAACTGGATACTTGTTCTGTAATTTCAGTACATATATTGTTAAAGGAAACCAGGCATTTTTCTATAATTCCTTAGAATCTGGATTTTACAGGACGTATCTTTATGTCTGCTCAACAGGACTTAAAACTTCATTTTTATTTTTTGATTTCTTTGCAAATTGTCGTTGGGTCAAGTGGTTTAATAAAATTCAGGTATTGGGTTTAAATATGAAACATCCATCAAAGGTCATGTATTTACATACTTGGCCCTCAGCTGGAGGCAGGCTTTGAGGTACGGGTCTAACTAGAGGAGTAGGTCTCCAGGTCAGCCTTGAGGCTTCTTTAGTCCTACTTCCTGTCCTCTCTGCTTGCTGGAAACAGTGTAACAGTGGTCTCAGTCCTACTTCCTGTCCTCTCTGCTTGCTGGAAACAGTGTGACAGTGGTCTCAGTCCTACTTCCTGTCCTCTCTGCTTGCTGGAAACAGTGTGACAGTGGTCTCAGTCCTACTTCCTGTTCTCTCTGCTTGCTGGAAACAGTGTGACAATGGTCTCAGTCCTACTTCCTGTCCCCTCTGCTTGCTGGAAACAGTGTGACAGTGGTCTCATGCTTCTATCACTGTGCCTTTCCTGCCATGTGGACTGTTTCTCCTAGAGCTTGGAGGTGTAATAAATGTTTCTTCTCCTAACTTTTGGATCACTGTAGTGAGAAAAGTAACCAGTATGCCAGGTAAGTTTTCAGTGGCAAAGCTGCTGGATACATATGTATAGTGAGAAAATCATGGGTGACTGAGAAAGAAAGATTATTTATTTATTAAGGGTTTAAAGGAGAACACTCACTGACACAAAAGGGAGATGCAATCATGACGGTCATGGAAGGCTGGAATGATCTGCATTGGCTTCACTCTACCTGTCAGGTCTGTCCCATCCCAGGGCACTAGAGAGCAAAAAAATGTGAAGTACCTACGTGTCTCAGATCTTAAGCTGGCTCCAAGCTCTGCCCTAGGGGCTGTACCCTAGGATCAAGGTGGGAGAATACATGTTCCCCACTATACATGCCAGTGAGTCTTCCAGTGTTAGAAACTACTTGGTAGCCTCTCTCTCTACAGCTGTGAGAGTGGATAACCGGATACTTAAACTTTTTATTCAAGGTTGCAAAAGTGAAGTCATTCCAATTCTTCCTCATTCCTTTGGACACTTACAAATATATGTGAATGCCAATGTACTTTACATTTGATAAATGTATTCCTGAAGTGTATCTATAAACAAAAGTTTGACACAAAATTATATAGCTTGTACATGAAGCTCATAGTACATACAAAATACTATACCTCAAAATGAGCCACAAGTATCAAAGCATGATTTTAAATGTCTTGTAAAATTTTGGTTTCTCATGGTCTATAAAACTTCTTGTGTTCCCTTGCTCAAGAATCTAATCATATGAAGTGATTATAGCCACAAAGCACAATTGTTATTTTTTCCATGTAAAATGATTGCATATGCTTATTGTAGGAAACAAAGATGAACAAAAGAAGAAAGGACATTATGTAAAATCCATCACATAGCAAAATTTTTATATAGTTATTTTCCATCAGAGCTTCAGGGTTTATTAAAAATAGAGTAAAGAGTAAATCTTGAGCTGTCCAATAAGGAAAAAAATTAGTGAAAATCATTGTTAAAAATGTTATTATTGCAAAACACATATAACATAGTTTTTTATATGCAGCCATTTCTAGGTGTGTTTCTCAATAGCATTAAATACACTGGTAGTGCTGTACAACCACAACACTTACGATCCAGTCAAAGACCCTATAATAGCTCTTCAACTTTATGAATGTGTATAGAAATATTTAATTGTACGCTCTATTGGTAAATTGTAGGATTCAATTTTATCTCATTAAAAAAAAAAATAAGTTTGTGCACCAGGCACTTAAGCCTGCTTTTGCTCAAAGGTGTCGATTTTTTAATTAAGCTCAGAAGGTACTGAAAAGGAGCAGGAAAGCCTGATGTCACTGTCTTCATTTGTGTCTGTCTTTTCTTTAAGTCCACCTCACAGGCATGTTGCACTGTCACAAAGAGTCTGTGTGACTTCCCCATCCCCTTTCTAGGATGGAGGCATGCAAATGAGTTATCGCCTTAAATATGCATCACCCTGGACTCCAGGAAGAGAAAACCCATACAGAACCCTAGATGAGAGCAGTCATCCATAAGGGATAAACTGAGGTGTACCCCGGAGCAGACTGATCGCTCACAAACTGGCTGGCAGCTCCAAGAAATGGCACCCGTAAGAACAAAGACCAGCTTTCAGACTGTGTCTTCCTGAGATACAAACTGATAGGAAAAAAGAGAGAGAGAGAGAAACTCTGTGCAGTTAGATAAGGAAGGCTGCTGGAGGTCTGCTTCCAATCATGCCTCAAGATATGTAGGTTTAAGTGGAACCAAGAATTGGGGAAAAGGACCGTTAGTCAGTCCTGGTCAAGGTGTGACGCCAGCGATTATTTTTTCCAGCTCCAGTTGTGCCTGAGTGGGTTGGCCTTGATCTGACTCTATAATGTCTTTTTCATTCCCACTAAAGGCCACGTTTCCTCTGATGACTCACTGATCAGTTGGGGATACCCTGCCTGGGTCCAAACAAGCTGCTTTTGTCCCCTGTCTTTGCAGGAAATACACTAAGCCATCTAGCCTTTGACATTCGGAATACAAACAAGTTTTGGGGAAACAGATTTTGAGTTCAGTTGCCTACTATAATTTGTGGTTAATGAATTGTCTTAAGGGTTTTATGTGCCTCTCTCCCACTGCTTGGCATGGTAGCTGTCTCATCACCATTAAAAGACTCTTCTCATTTGAACCATTTCTATGAATAAGAGCTCTTTCATTCTTCACAGCCTATTTCATTTTATTGTCTTTATTGCATTTTAACAGGGAGACAAATGAGCACAAACAGAGGTGTGGGAGACTCCCTTGCCTTGATTTTATGTGTTTGAACTAACCTCTATTCATCCCTCAGCTCCGGCTGTGAAGACCTTTAGTGCAGGTCATAAAGGAATAGCCAGGCCTGAAGGTCTATGGAAGAACCCTCTGATGGGATGTAAATCATGCTCTTGAAATGATATTTACTTTCTAAAAGTGTCAAAGATGTTAAAAAGACAATAGTAATAATGTCAATTTCAGTAATGACCTTAACACTAAGCATGGAATACATGAATAGAAGGAAACATTAATTTATTATCCATTATATAGGAGGCATTCTGTATACTTTCTCTAGCATGAAGATAATATATACTTACACTGAAAATTTAAAAGTTACAGGGATGTATATAAGCCATGATGAGATTATTTTTATTTTTTTCCTATCAGAGTAGTTACTAACAATGTTATTTGTATGCGCATATATGTACTTATAGCTTCATATTCTGGTTAGTCAACATTCAACTTCACAAATTTAATATAATTGATTTTTGCTTAGAATGTTATAAAAGTTCTATCTTTGCATAAAAATCTTTAAAAAAGCATTTTCTTCTTGTCCTCAATTGAATTATTTTTGTTATTGCTGGTATAGTTAAGGTTTTAATGAACATCTTTTAACATCTATATTCCCATATGATGCATTTCTGGAAGTAGAATCTATATGTCAAAGGATTTGCACTTCTTGCTGTTGCTTAGACATGGCAAACCCCTCCCAAGAGTTGCATCCTTTAGGCTGCAGGTGGGGTTGGAGTGTGACTCCAGGCTCTTAGCATGTCCTTCTAATCCTCAGGATTTCTGATAAAAGAAAACTTTAATCCGTATTTCTGTCAACTGAAAATAAAGGCTTCAGAAGCCATAAATGAAATTGCCTGAGGTTACAGAGTGGCAATGCAGAAGACATGTTTTATCTAGCACAAAGATCCAGTTCTCCTGCAGGCAGGACTTGCTGACACAGAATCTACACTGAGTTTTTTACTCCATTGGCTTTATGTCTTGAAGAAGTCACATTGGAAGTGGAGTGCTAAAACAATGGAGCCTAAAGTAATAAGATGTTTCTAGGAACTCCATGCGGTGAGAGGGGAACCCTAAAGCCTGGTGTCACGGGAGGAGCTTGCTTCCCAGGAAAGGATGCTGCAGAGTTAAATCATGTCAACACATGTGTGTTCCCTGGACTTTGTGTTATCTTTCCTATAGTATAGCAATATTCTAGAGGAAGGATAGAGTGAAAATAAAAGTCCCATAAGATTTCACACTTCAGTTAGCAAAAGCAGAACTACAGAAACCAAAAAGCAAGCTCAGAGCATTTAGGGGCTTTCCTGGAATGATGGAGGGAGACTTTGCTGGAATAGGATGTTGTTCCCATCTTGTCAGCTGTGGAGGCAGACATGCTGGTCAGAGTGTTACCTCTAATGTGACAGCAGTTGTGCTGATGTCTGGGCATGTTCCGCCTACTGGAAAGAAACTGAAGAAGACAATAGAAGACTGAAGGTTTCTCCATGTTCATGGGCTGTCAGAATTAATATTGTGAAAAGGCTATGTTACCAAAAATTATCTGTAGACTCAATCTCTATCGAAATTCCAATAGTAATTTTTGTGCTACTAGAAAAAGATCTTGAAACCTAAAAGAAGCAGAAAATTATCAATAGACAAGGAACTTATAAGTAGTAAGAGTAATGCTGGAGGTGTCATAATACCTAATCTTGAATTGTGGCACAGAGCTGTAGTAAGCAAACTATGTGACATATCAGAAGCAACCAAACAAAAATCAGACAAATGTAACAGAATGGAGGACTCAGAAATAATTCAACATGCATGCAGACATTAAACTTTGAGAAAAATAGCTCCTTCAAACAAATGGCAAAACAAATTTTACTCATAGAGAAATGAAATAAGACTTACATCTCCAATTCTGCACAAAATGGACTACACATAAGATGAGAAACCTGGGCCTTGCTAAAATAAACCAGTAATAAAACAATTCAAGATATGGACATAGACAAGGACTTTCTGGAAAGTAGCACAGACAATAAACACAGCAATGGTCAATTTATGAAACAATAAACTTTTGCACAGAAAAGTAAAATATCAGCTAAGTGAAGAGGCAGCCATCTCTGTGGAACTTCTTCTCATAATCCTTCTCCCCCTGCTCATACAGACTCTCTTCCCCTGCTCTCAGCTGGACCAGGAGCTCTGCCCAGTGCTCAGCCATGGATCTCTGCTTCCACCTCTATTCTTTGTAGGATGTAAGTTCTGTGGTGACACTTAGGGTGGTCATTCATTTGATTATGGGGGAAGTCCTGTTTAGGCACCCCCTCCACTATGTGTTGGAGACCTAGCCAGGGACATCCTTCCTATGAGTTCTTGGAGGTTTCCCTAGCACCCAGTCTCTTTCCAACTCTACTTTGGCTTCCTCTATCTCTTTTTTTCTCCCTCTTTGTTGCTTCTCTAACTCAACTATCTCCTTCTCTCATGATTTATTTCCACCTCTTCTTGATTGCAACCCATTGTGATCCCATTTTCCTAAGGTGATCTTCTCTATTTTCTCTTCCTAGGGGAAATCTCTGGACATTTCTCTTAAGTTCCTTCTGATTAGACATATGGATGGCTAAACCAGCTTGGTTCTTAGGACCATTTGATTGAAAAGTCTTTCCCAACCATTTACTTGAACCTGTTTCTGTCTTTGAAGTTGAGGTATGTTTCTTGTATGCAGCAGAAGGATGGCTTCTGTTTTTGTATCCATTATGTTAGGGTGTGTCATTTTATAGGTGAATTGAGTCCATTGATATTGAGGGACATTAAGGACCAATGATTGTTATTTCCTGTTATTTTTGGTGGTGGCATGTTTGAATTTCTCTTCTTTGACCCCCCCCCATGGGATTATTGATTGTTTGTGGTTTCTTGAGTGTATCTGGTTTCCTTAGGTTGGAGTTTTCCCTCTAGTGCTTTCTGTAGGGCTGGATGAGTGGTTAGATATTCTTTAAATCTGGATTTGTCATGAAATATCTTGTTTACTCTATTTGTGGTGATTCATAGCTTTTCTGGATGTAGTAGTCTGGGTTGGCAGCCATGCGCTTTCAGTGTCTGTATAACATCTGACCAGGACCTTCTTGCTTTCATTGTTTCCATTGAATAGTCTGATGTTATTCTGATAAGTCTGCCTTTGTAGGTAATTTGTCCTGTTTCCTTTGCAACTCTTAATATTTTTTTCTTTGTTATGTAGGTAAAGTGGCTTGATCATTATGTGATGAGCAGACTTTTTTAGGGGTGGAGGGTCTAGTCTATTTGGTGTTCTGTAAGCTTCTCATATCTTTATAGACATTCCTTTTTTAGGTTGGGAAAGTTTCATTCTATGATTTTGTTGAATATATTTTCTGTGCCTTTGAACTGGTCTTCGTCTTCTTTGATTCCAATTATTTTCAGGTTTGGTCATTTCATGGTGTCCCAGATTTCTTGGATGTTTTGTGTTCTGACTCTTTTTGGTTTTAGTGCTTTCTTTAACTGACATATCTATTTACACTATTGAATCTTCTACTCCAGAGAATCTCACACCATCTCTTGCATTCTGTCAATTATACTTGCATCTGTAGTTCTGATTCATTTCTTTAGGTTTTATATTTCCATCTTTGCCCCAGTTTGTGCCCTCTTTATTGTTTCTATTTTAATTCCTGGAATGTTTCTTTCACCTGTTTGTTTTCTTTTTCTTGGTTTTCTTTTCTTTTTCTTTTTCTTTTTTTTGTTCAGGGATTTGTTTATCTCTTAAAATTTTTTGTTTGTACCTATCTTTTATTTCTTTGAGGGAATTATTTATATCTTATTTTAAAACTTCTGTTATGTTCATAAAGTTGCTTTTAGGTCATTTCCTTCTGTTTCCTCTTCATTGCTATGCTTAGAACCGCTAGCTTCTTCTGGTGGTGTCTTGTTGTTCTTTACATTGTTATATGTATTCTTCCACTGGCATCTGCCCATTGCTTCCTTAGTTCACCCTTAGTCAGCTCTTGGTTAGCTCCAGTAGTGGGCTGGGGTGCTGAGTAATTAAAGGGGCTGCTCTTACTTGGCTGTAGGCCAAGGAGCTGTGTGTCTCCAGTTGTTACAGGGGTCATTCTTAGTTGGCTCTTAGTCAGCTGTGGACCAGGATACTTCTGGGTCTCCAGTTCTCAGTGTGTGATGAGGTAGATTATGGTCGGCGTGGGGCTTGGCCTGTGGGATGTCCTTCCCAGTGTATTTTACTAGGGATAGGGTTTGGGGGAGCTCTCCCAGCTTTTTTTTTTTTTTTTAGTTTAGGGAAGAGTTTGGTGTGGTTGGGGTGCCAGGGGCTGTGTCCCTGGGGCTGGGGTTCAGAGACTATGCTCTCAGCTTTGTCTCAGGGATTGGGTGTCACTAACCTCTTAGTCAGCCATGGACCAGAAGGCCTTGGGGTCTCTGGGGAACATATTCCTAATTAGTGATTGATTAGGGAGGGCTTAAGCTATTGTGGATGGTACCAACTTGGGCAAGTGGTCCTCGGGAATTTATTAAAAAAGGCTAAATAATCCAGCAAGCAGCCTTACTTCATGCCCTCTGCTTCAGTTCTTGCCATGCTTGAGTCCCCTCTCCCACTTTTCTCAGAGATGGGCTGTTCATTGAAAGCATAAGATAAAATACACCCCACACTGCACACACACCAGAGTTGTTCTTGAAACCTTAACCAAGACAAAAACTGATACCAAGATTGTGGGATATTTTTTATGACAGAGCCAACTATGTTGTTTTGGGAGGACTGTGGAAGGACTTTGGAACTTTGGTCTAAGAAAACCATTGAGTGTTCAGAGTTTACTGGGCAGTTTTGGAAACTAGGAAGGTGGGAATGTGTAGAGATTCATAAAAGCTTGGAAGATAGAAAGCAGATAAGGGAGGCTTGGCTAGTGGAATTTTGGAGGGGAGAAAAAAACTCTAGTAGTACTATTTACATGGTAGTTTGAATTAATAATTTCTAGTTCTGGTCATTTGGAGCTGAAAAATGGCTATAATTAATAAGAGACCAGAAACACTAAACCAAAATCTTTGCTTTGCTAGAACAATTGGCACTGTCCAGCGAGGATGAAGAATCGGTTGTGATTTAGAAGAGATTAGCAAGTGTTTCCCCAGGGATGGCACTCAGATGTTGTGGCTCAGAGGAGGCCAAGGTACCTTGTACTGTCAGCTGAACTTGGTGGGCTGCTTCCCAAAGTGGCTTCATATCAATCATCCATTAAGACAGTTTTTTACTGGCATGGCTACAGACTAATCCAATCAAGACAGTTTCTCAGTTAAGGCTCCCCATTCGAAGGTGACTCTAAATAAAAACTAACCAGTTTACTATGAAAAAGGCACAATTATTTATTGTTGGTGGGAGTATAAACTGACATTACCAGTATGGAAATCAGTGTGGAAGTTTCTCAGCAAACTCGTTAGATCTACCATAAGAATATAGCCAAACCACTCTTGGCTATACGCTAAAAAGATTTGAAATCAGTTTACAAATATTTCTGCCAGTTATATTTATTGATACACTAATAATCATTGCTAAGGAGGGGAATCTTGGTAGACACCCCTCAAATAAATAAAACCAGTGTCTTCTCTTGAACACTATGCTACTAATTTATTGCAAAACTAAGAGACAATTTATATAAGCATTTTAGATTACTATGACCTACTGCTGCTGTCTCACATATTATTCAGCAGGACAGAAATCCAGATCTTATACAGTAGCCATTCTTTCTCTGCTAACATTATTACTGTCAGACAATTCACGTCTTGTTTCCTCTATGTTAATATGTGTGTCTATGTCTAACTGTCCTCCTCCGCATCCCCTTCTTTGCTGTTTGCATCTGATGTGAGAAATAGTAAGCTAATCTATTAGGAATCTGATAAAGTCTCATCTCTGAGTCAGATATAACTTTTCCCCTGTACTCCTTTACAGCTTTAACTGCTTAAAGTACCACTCTGTCTTTCTGCATGAATAATAATAAAAAAAATGTTTATAACTGGATACTCTACAGGCAATGGCTTTTGTAGAAATTCTATGTGCAAGGATACTACCATTTGACTCCAAATGATTTTTAAATATTAAGCCAGTTTAATTCCTTAAAAGTTAATTTTTTACCTCTTCCCAAGGAGGAAAGCAGTGAAATGGGGTAGAACAGAAGTTTTATGCCATCCGATACTTTGGAAGGTGAATTTGCAGAGTGCACAGAGCTCAATAATCTAATTTCTTGCTTTCCAGGAAAACAGGACATATTTATAATTACTAAGGGGGAAATGAACTTAGCTGTACCTTTCAACATAAAGGGCAAACAATTACATGAATATGTAATGTGCTTTAGTATCAAAGGGGCATACAAGGTAAATTAAATGCTGCTATAATTTTCCTGTGTAGCTTAAAATATCAGAAATTGATTTTTTTGTTGGTTCTGTATAGGAATGGGAACAAGGCTATATCTGCCTTAGTGGTTTATCCCTAGTGCAGGCCTCGACACGTGGTAGACTCTCATATGCTAATTAATTGTTGAATGAATGTGTATTGAGGATACAGTTGAGTACAATAAAACCTGCTCAATTAAGAGTTTTTCAAACCTTTCTATCTGCGAGCATGTGCACAGAATAAGATAGTGTTTGCTCTGTTTATCACCATTTTTAGATAGCCTGGTGACCTGTTCTCAGCATCAAAAAATTATATTTTCTTATTAATAAAATTCCTTTTGCATACCCTCTATTGTTTCCCCTCCCCCCTCCTCAAAGAAGGTAAGGGCTCCCTGGAGTAGTCAACATAGACTAACATATCAAGTTGAGGCAGGACCCATCTCTTCTTCCCTGTATCAAGGCTGAGCAAGGGATCTCACCATAGGGAGTGGGCTCTAAAAAGTCAGTTCATATAACAAGGTAATCCCTGGTCCCATAGCCAGCTTGATCAATGCAACTGTCACCCTCATTCAGAGGTCCCTTGCAGGTTCTCCAGCTGTCAGTCCAGTCTGTGAGCTCCTATTAGCTCAGTCAGCTGTCCCTATGGTTTTTTTTTCCACTGTGCTCTTGACCCTCGTCCCCCCTTCTCCTCTAGTTGCTCCTCGCTCTCTTCACCTGAACTCCAGGAGTTCTGTCAAGGGCTTGGCTGTGGGTGTCTGCATCTGCTTCCATCAGTCATTGGATATAGGTTCTATGATGGCAATTAGGGAAGTCACCAATCTGAATACAGGGTGAGGCTAGTGTAGGCACCATCTTTAGCATTGATAGGAGTATTATTTGTGAACTTCTTGTGGGTTCCTGTGGATTTCTCTAGCACCAGACTTCTCCCTAAGCCCATGATGGCTCACTCTGTCAAGACATCTCTTTCATTGCTCACCATCTCTGTCTCTCTCCCAACTCAGCCTTCTTGAACCATCGTGTTCCCACCTACCCCCTCCCATCTACAACCCCTTCCAGCTTACCCAGGATATCTTAACCGTTTCCCCTTCCTGGGGTAATCTATGTGTATCCCTCTTAGGGTGCTCCTCTCTACATAGCTTCTCTGGGGTTATGGAATCTAGTCTGTTTATCCTTTGCTTTTCATTTACTATCTATTTATCAGTGAGAACATACTGTGTCTCTCTGGGTCTGTGTTACCTCATTCAGGATGATATTTTCTAGTTCCATCGATTTGCCTACAAATTTCATGATGTCATTTTTTTTTCCTTGAATACTACTCAATGTACCACATTTTCTTTATTCATTCTTTAGTTGAGGGGCATCTATATTGTTTCCATGTTATGGCTATTACAAAGAAATGATGCTATAAGCATAGTTGAGCAAGTGTCTTTGTGGTGTGGTTGAACATCTTTTGGGTATATGCCCAAGAGTGGTATTTCTGAGTCCTGAGGAAGGAAGATTTCCAATTTCCTGAGAAATTGCCATATTGCTTTCCAGACTGACTGTAATGTTTCCATTCCCACTATCAATGGAGGAGTGTTCCCCTTTCTCCACATCCCCTCCAACATAGACTGTCATCAGTACTTTTAATATTAGTAATTTAAAAAGGTGGAAGATGGTATCTCAGAGTCATTTTGAGCAACCTGGGCCTTTTAAGGAAATGAAATTACTCTAGCGTGTGAGTAGCAGCATCTGTTCCATCATGCTTCTTATTACACTGAACTGACTTATTCAATCCATCACAGAGATAGGCAGTGTTGGCAGCATAGCAGTCACCATTCTGTGTGCAAGATATAATCAAAAAAAGAGGCAGGGTGAATGATGGAAGCTTGGAAGATAGAATGCAAGTGAAGGAGGCTTGGCTAGTGGGGTTTTGGAGGGGAGAAAAGACTCTCGTGTATATATATGTGCCTGAGTGTATGTATTGCTTCACACACATGCAAGATCCCACGGACTTTGGAAGCAGGCATCTGTCTCTGGAACTAGAGTTATAGGCACTTCTTAGCCACCATTTGAGTGATTGGTATCAAGCCCAGATCTGCTGCTAGAGCAGTAAGCATGCTTAGTCATTGAGCCATCTCTTCAGCCTCATGACTACATAAATTTTTATACAACTATGAAGATCTGAGATTTGGCTTACCATAGCTGCTCGATATGGCTATGTACATTCAGAGTGTTGGTTTACACATAGAATGGTGTGTTTATGGGCTTGGTTCCCAGTGGGAGTGCTGTTTTGGAAGGTTGTGGGAGCTTTAGAAAGTAAAGTCTTGCTGGAGGAAGTCAGTCACGGGGGATGGGCCAGTTCTGCATGTGGTCAGACTTCCGCTTCCTGACAGTGGTGCAGTATAACCAGCTCTCTCATGTTCCTCTGTCACAGCTTCTTTCTCATGACTGTATTCCTTCTTAAACCCCTAGTAAAGACAAAGAAACCTCCCAGAAGTTGCTTGTTGTCAGGCATTTGATCAAGGTTATGGTCTCTGTTGTTCCATGTTCCACAGTTTCAATTAAACTTTCGGTTTCTTTGTACCCCAGGAGACGAGTCTTAATGTCTTATTTCTGCAAAAGAGTATGTTTTTGACCACTGTGGCAGATGACTAACAGAAATGCAGATCTACCCTACTCCCTTTTCCCAGCTTTTGTTGTGCTTGGGTGGACATGTTTGCAGATACATAAACCCTCTACTACTCTCACTAATGATGGTCAACAGGTGAGCAGGCAAACTGGCTATTCACAGTATGCTCTAGGGTTTGGTACATGGTCAAGTCACACCAGCCACACTCCTCGCCCTAGTTTCTCTCCACCTGCCCTCCCCTTCTCTCTTTTTTTGCCCCTCCTCCTGTTCTCACTATCTAAAGTTCTGAAAAGTTGTGTGTGTGTGTGTGTGTGTGTGTGTGTGTGTGTGTGTGTGTGTGTGAAGTGTGGAATGGCATGGTGCATACATATAGGTTGGAGGATAACTTGGTGGAGTCAGTTCTCTCCTTTGCTTTTGATAAGAGAAACAAGGATGGACCTTGGTCAACAAGCTTGTAGGGCAGATGGCTTTACCCACTGAGCTCCTTCACCAGCCCTTTACTTGTTTAACTGTCTGGCACTTTACATGTTGACAACTTGCTAGGCCCCAGTTCATGTTATCTATAAAAGGACTTTGCCTCTAATAGCACATTATACACTTCAATTAGCTCCCATTCAAGTTAGTAAGATAAACACAAAAATAAATATGTGTATATAGTTCATAATAAAGTCAGGAAAAATTATGAAGCCCCAGAGCGGGAATTGATGTGGTCCTCTGTAGAATCAATAGGGAGATAGCTTCATTGGATGATAGGATGTACAGTGATCCAAAGTAGATATTTGGAGTCCAGCAACTTCCTGAAACAACCTCAGGCAATGTATTACAACACTTCAGTTAAATCTTGGGTTTTTTTTTTTCCTAAAAAAAAAACCCTCTAAGTTTAGGAAGATTTAATTTTTTAGTGTCTCACCCTCTCTTCACTGGGGGTAGATAAGAATCATCTCAGCTATAAAGACAGAGTAAAACAATTCTGAGAAAGGTTATTACAAATTTTATCTTTTTTGCTGGTATAAAAACAGCATTACTTTTGCAGTAGTATTTTTTCCCAATCAACCCATGTCTGCATATCCCTCTGAGAACTCCAGGGATGACTGGGGCCTCATTCTAAAAGACGCTCCAAGGGAAACATAGAGACATGACCAGAGGCTTCAAATGTCTGAAGTCTGTGACCAATAGTAACCTTGTCACTACTGCATCTGTGTGGGACTCTCCATATCTTTCCAGTAATCTCAGATGGCAATTAGGTGGGAATACTTGTTACTATTTTTTGTTTATAGAAATGTCTACTAAGAGACTAGGTGGGGGGAGAGAGAAATGATTTTATGTTAAGATAAGACTAAGAGGCTAGGATTATAAAAGATAAGAAGTCTGAAAAGTAAGAGAGTACAATCAAACAGGGATCAAACAGGGAATCAAGGCAGAAGAGGGTGATGTAGCCAGTGCAAGACTTCATGGTGAACTAGAGAGCAGAATGACCTCACAACTAGGGCTTTGTGATCTTTGCAGCTCAAACAACTGGGCTATAGCTTGGTAAGAATCTATCTTCTAATGTGCTTTTAAATTCCATAATATTCTCCTGTTCCCTCCCTACCTCTCAGCTGTTTCATTGATGGAAGTAATTGACAAGAGAAAACTAATTTTTGTGATGAAGGAAGTCAATCAATGTAATAATCCTAGATATTGTAGATAAGAAGCTCCCCACCCACTCATTTTATGAAGTTCATCATTCTCATCTAGAGTTTATGTAGAGTTCACAGCATACCAGGAGTTGCTGTGACCTCTGTGGATCTCAGATTTGGCCTTGAATCCATCTGTGCAGAGAAGGATGCATGGAGAGCAGACAGTCTGCAGAGCATTTGGACTTAACTCTTCCTGTGCCAAAAACCCCCCAAAACAAAACAAACAAACAAAAAAAACCTGACCCAACGCACAGCATCACCAATAAACATACTAGGCAAATCAGGTCTAATCAACCTCCCCTTTCTCTGATCACAAAGCTGACACTTAAGAAGATAGCTTCAGATAGCTTTTGGGCCTATGCTCTGTTTAGAAAGACTTAAATGCATAGGTCTAAGAAACTCACTTACTCTAAAGAATGAATTATTTCTCTTATTCTTCCCATAGATCCTCATCACAGGTAACAAGAATGCAAAACACCTGCTATGTGTTCATCAAGTATATATAATGTTGTGTTACTGTTAACCTGACAAATGTTGTGGCTTGCAGAAGGGGTGGCTGGCATCTTGAAAGCTTGCTGTGGAGTTTACTTGCAACCTTCTTCACCAAATCTGAATCCCTTTGAATAAAACTGAATATATTGATTCTTTTAGTCAGTGAGGGCCTTCTGCAAATTATTCCATGTACAACATTGGAAAACAGAGCTATCAGAGAGTAAGAACCATAATCCCATGTGCAGGGTCAGAAAAAAGCGGTGAGAGAGAGTGAGGGGAGGAAGAGAAAGAATTTTAGGTAAGTGAAAGGGTGTGATCTGAGACAAGAGGAAGTAACTAACTTTATGTGAAGAAACACTCCTGAGATAGTCAATGATTAAAATCAAAATAGTGAATAAAACTTTCTAGGAAATCTATGTGCATCTTAACCACGTAATTCTTTAATGTGACTGTCTTCCTTATTGTTATTTGGCCCATCAAATATGTGCTCATATAAGGATTTAAATAGATATTACACAGAAGAAGAGAGCTAAATTATTGATAAATATAAAAATATAAAGTTTACAAAGAGATAACTAGTTCTTAATCCATAAAACGACAAAGATTTAAATAACTACATACTACTGTTGCGCATGCAGACAGAATGCAATTGAGTTTAGACAGAAATGAGAGACTTGTCTGGTTCCCTAGAGCTCAGAACTCCCCACCCCTGTCTCATACATAGCTTGTGGGAAACATAATTTAGTTATTGAGAAATAGTTTGGTAATGTGTGTAATATGAGGTAATTATGCCCTCCAAGGGATGAACCATATGTTCTATTAGTTCTTGGAGAATTGTATACAATGTGAGTTACTTTCCTCTTCTCACCAACTCCTCCCGGGCACCTACTGTCCCAATTTTTTATCCTTAAAAAAAAAAAAAAAAAAAGAAAATAATCATCAGGTCCAGCTTTTGCAGCCCATATAGTCATGAGTCTATGGCCTTCCATGGAGGTTTTTTTTCTTTTTTTTTTTCTTTTTTTTTTTTTTTTTTGCCATGTTTACTCTCCTGAAGTTGTCACCTTTACATCATAAACACTCCTTGAACACGTGCACTGGGTACTGACATATGGCTAGAAATTAGAGGTTCATTAGACACGAAGCCCATTTTTCCAAGTTTGCCGCCCATCATCAAGCCATTGGCCCATTTCAAGTTAAGTGCTTTGGGGATTAAAGCGTAAATATGAGCTGAAGATAAACCTTGATGGGAAGCAACAAAGATGCTTGCAAAGGCACACCTGGTCCAGTGGTGAGAGGTTGCCAGTTGTACACCCCATGTGCAGGGATCAGAGAGAAATTGCTAATATCTTACCCTTAAGCAGAACCTGGACTAAACTTTATTCAGAACTCCTCAAACCATGTTGCCTCTTTTAATGCTCTGTGTACTGTTTAATCTCCATGACAACCTCAGGGAAATTGTGTTAGTAACAAGTTCTAACAGGAAAGTGCTATCATTCCATTGACTTTGCAGATAAGGTAGTTGAGGCACTAAGAGTCCATGACAAGAGTCAGGCTTTGGGCTCAGGCTATCATACTCCATCATGCCTCTCTACACACACTATGGAATTTCTCCTAGGAAGAAAGTAAAAAAGCAGGTGAGTTGTTTCTTATGATGGTGTAGAGATGTCTGGAAGGAAAGAATTATGGCAGCCCAGCCTCACAACTACGGTTGGAACTTTTTAGGAATCTGGAAACTACTGAAATCTTAAACAGGGAAGAAATATGACTAAGCTTGCCTTCAAGAATGATCATGAGCTTACCAATCAAGAAAATACAGAGGTATTCCTTCAGTGTCTAGCCTCTGACCCAGGGCCGTGGTACAGCTACATGCTCCTTCCATAAAATAAAATAGCTCACCAATAGAAGCCATTGCTACAGGGGGTTAATAAAATCGCAGGAGGCCAGTAAAGTCAAACCACAATTTAAAATCTTCCTTTCACGGTTGGTAGCTGGGGAGTGACTTGTGAGCGTGGGCGCCTGGCAGCAAGGCCTTCTTTGTCAGTATATTGCATTTCCTCCTCCTCATAAACCTTTCTGTTTATTTTGTGGGAGGGGTAATGCCTGACAGACCTTATCCAGCAGGAAGCCTTAAAAATTTCAAGTTCGGCAACCTCTAAGCCAACACTAAAACTTCTCAGCTAGACACTTGGAAATTTGGACCTGACAGGTCTGTGCCTTGCCTACCTGTCTCCCTCCACTCTCCTCTCCCGCTTCTGTAACACCCTCTCCCTTTTTCATCTTTTCTGGGGATCCCATCTCCCAGGGGGTCCAATGTTTTCATATTGCCACAACCTCTCGCTGCAGCTCCCCAGGGCATGTCTGTCCTTTGCACAACTGCCCACCTTTCAAAATTACTTTTCTACATTTCTAGTTACAGGCATTAAACTTCTCCCGAGACTGAGCTCAAGTACATGTTAGAAGGAGAGCAATTTAATTAAATCGCCCTCCCACAAGGTATAAATAACTCATAGCGACACCCTGCCTTATTCATCTGATGGTTCCAGGTATGTGGGCAATTAATGAATCAACTGAATCCCTATTACCACATAAAGAAGTGTGATAACAATAGAATCTTCCACAAGAGGCTATGCTTTAGGATCCTGAACAACATGCCTCCTTGCAGCCACCCAGCGTCTTGCCAAGGCAGGTTCTATCCTGTATGTAATTAGGTCTACTAACAGTGCTGGACACATCCATCAGCTGTGACCCTGAGCACTTGCGAACTCCTTTGTCTGATCCTTACAAACCTAAGCATGGCTGTTTGTCTTTGCTCTGTGAATGACATCACATAACCGAACGAGTAAGCAAAGGAAATAGGCACAAAATTAGCTTAGAAAAGAAGCGTCAGCAAGTACAAGTTGGTCTGTGTCCAAATGAGAAATACAGCTCATTTAAAAAACAGTAACGGTAAACATTCTTAGGGGAAATGTTGATGGGGCACAGGGCAGGATGCACGGAAGGGACATTTTCAGATGCTGTATTATAAAGACATATTTGAACAGCATATTGTAAAAAGGTGTCAGTACATACATGTGATCAGTAGCTCAGCACACACACACACACACACACACACACACACACACACACACACACACACACACACACACACCCCATTCTTTATTTCGAGTGAATTGCCTCTGTGCCCAAATGCCTCTGGGGGGATACAATGTTGGTCGTAACAGAAACTCTTTAGACTCAGCATTCCAAGATGTTCCTGGACCCAGACATCCACAGAATGAGGGCAGAATATGATGAATGATAACAAGACAGGACCATGTATCACATGTCTCAGCAATGTGCCTCACTACCTGAGCAGAGGGGGAGACTGAGCTCCAAAATGACTGACAGTCTTTGTCCCTGTCTTTTCCTGATGTAATCTGCTGGGCAGAGATTAGATGGAAGACGGATCTTTAGGCTGTTAATCCACTGTCTTCTCAGATTGCCTGCTACCTGAATAAAATGCAGTTTTAAGGACTCATTGCCTGCCTCTGCCTATTGACATCCATATGTGACACCCTCAAATGAGCTCTGTGATCCTGATTTCTCTTTGAGAGAGCAGCCAAACTAAAACCAAATTCATGGTTTGGCCTTGAGTTTCAAAGAGCAGATATGAACATTAACATTCCGGCTTGTTTGCAAATGTCCTTGGGACTAAGTGTCATCATCTGTAAAATTAAGAGTTGGTGGGGATGGCTTCGGCTTCTGTGAGAACTGATTGGTACTTACACCACATTGGCTGTCAAGTGGAGAATCTGGACTTATGGCTGAAAACCCTAGGTGTTTTCCATATGTACTAAGGACCAGGATTTTTGTCATTGTGGTATTACAAAAGGCCATCTACACAGGGAGACATGGTCAAAAACCCTGAAATTGGGTTTTTGCCCTGGCTCATTCACTCACAACAGCTGAACTTTGGTTTAGTTATGTAACTATCATGAAACCCAGTTTCTTCACTTATAAACAAAGATTAGAAATATCTCCCTCCCCTATCTTATTTCAAACCTTGAAGCTACATAATTTTTGACTTTTCTTATTTTTCAGACCAACTCTGTCTTGACAGTCAGAGGTAAATAGCCTATTGCCTGGTGGCTGCTCTGGAAAGCAGGAACAAACAGGGGTGAGGCTGAAGTTTCTTGACCTCAGATTTAAAAGAATTTGGTATGCCAATGACTTGTAACAGGAATTTCTTTTGGAAACCATATGTTGGAAATATCCTCTTATATATCTGAAAATACAGTTTTAATATTAAATTCTGGATGAATACAGTTATTGTAGAATATAACAACAGCCCTGCAGCTTTATGAGATGAATAATTCAAGTGTTTCTTCCCCTTACGTTTCTAAGGGGAATGCTTCAGAAAATAAAGAGACAAAAGATTACCTGAGACAAACAAGGTGACAGTGTAGAAAGTGAATGCAGATCCTGGGCTGTGGGCTGTGTTAATGGCAATGCCATGGAGGTAAGGTTAGCAACACCTCTCTAATTTCTCTTTGTCCCAGGTATGGAGGATCTTTGATCTCCTTTTAGTTTTATCCATCACTGGACAGATTCTCTTACACTATGTAAGTTTTAATGTCCTCTTCAAGAGAAACAAGAGATTGACAAACACACATTTCTCATCATAGACCAAGGTGCTGATGTCAAGCTAAAGAAAAAAGAAGTCTTGACCTCAGCCGCCTTCAAGAGCAGGGTCCTTAGAGGGTCAGGTTTACTTTGAATGACCTGAAATTGCTTAGCAGATCACACTGCAGAGCTTGGATGTCACCTGCATGTGACAAAAGCCACCTAAGCTGACTCGGTCACTGCCCTCATTTACCTTGTGTGTTCTCCCTGTGTTTACTCATCCAAGCAGAAAAAAAAAAATTGTAGTATAACTCTGTCCTGTTCATGTGCCTGTGCCTAATGTTCTAAGAGGTGATGCGTTGGTCTGGATCAGAGACTCTGCTTTGTACTTTTTTTTCACTCTATGTTAAGATTTTGAACCAAAACCTCAAATGTGAAAGATGCTGAGAAAAGAATGGATAGAGACAGGAGGGAAAGAAGATTCCTAATTATACTGCTATTTTAGTAAATGAATTAGTAGTTTGTTAAAATGGAAAGAACTTGAAGGTAAGAAAGTAACTGTGCCCTAAAAGGCTCAGAAGCAAGATGTGCTGTGTAATTAATGTTTAGGGACTAGTATTCAAGGCAAACTTCACTTTGGAGTGAGTGATAAAGAATTTCAGTAATATCTATGTCAGCCACAACTGGGTCAGTGCACATCATCTATCAGCTTCTGCTTTCAACTATAATCATTTATGTAATTGAATAAAGCTCTCTCTTCTGACTTTCTTAGATCATTGGGCCTTTTAAGCAATGATGTGTTTTGCTGCCACAAGCCTGTCTGTTTGAACTTCTTTCCCTTTGTAGTTCTTATTTATTAAGCATCTCCTATGTGCAGATCCCTCCCTGGGAGGTTACAAGGCACAGACAATAAGACACACCCACTCTTCTAGAGTATGAAAGGTCTAGTGAGAGGGACAGAGATAAGTATCTATCATGGGCTGACGTTCCCCCTTTCACCCACTTCATATATTTAAATGATAACCACCAGTACTTCAAAATGTTCTTGTGCTTGGAAACAGAATCTATAAATGACAAACAAGGTTAAATGACATCATTGGAGTAGGCACTAGTCAAAGTGACTGATGCTTTTGTGAGAAGACGAGATTGGAGCACAGACATTCAAGGGGAAAAGAATCAGCCAAGGAGAAGGGTCTTAATGATGCCATCCCTGGCAATATGTAAACTTGGCTTAGTGTTGTATCTTTCTATTTTTTAAAATTTAAATACAATTACATCATTTCCCCTTCCTTTTCCACCCTCTATCTACTCCAGTGAACCTTCCTTTGCTCCCTCTCTTAAGCTCATATCCATAGCCTCTATTTCTTTATTAATAAATATAAAGATGGATCTGCTGAGTTCATATGATATTACTTGTATGTATTCTATTATTTTAGGGCTGAACACTTTGTATTGTCTAGTAACCTTCTCTGGGAAAAACTATTCCCAATGTCCAGCCCTCTGTATTCTTTAGTTGCCTGTAGTTTTTTTGTCTAGGGTTGAGCTCTGTTAGATTTTCCCTTCCAGGTTAGGATGTTTATTGCTATCATCCTTGTTCAGTGCTGATGAGACTTCATGTGTGTAGCTTCTTGGACATTTCTAGAAGATGCAATCTCACAGTAGACTTCCTGTTCCTCTGCCTCCACAGTACTCTTCCCTGTCTTCCATGATGACCCCTGAGTGTTAGGGGCAGGAGTTATGCTGTAGATGTGTCAGGAGGGACTTGGCACCACATGGTCACTTGTTCTCATCATCATTTTAGAGTTTCTTGATGAGTAAATAAATTTCTACACATGGTATTTTTGAGAGCATCCCTGCAACCTAATGAATACCAATTAAAACATCTCAGAAGAGTAGACTGTGAGGGGATGCTGTCTCTGAATGACAGACCACTGTATAATAATGACCTCCCTTTAACGCTTCACATAAGTCAGAGTTGCTATTCTTACTTTGCAGTTAGAAAACTGAGGCACACAATGTGTAAATTGATCAGATAGCAAAACTAGTAAGTGGCAGTGCATGCATTTAAACTATGGTTCCGGGTTTTATAACAACATTATGTTGGTCCTATTTAAAGTCACCAAGAGTAGTAATGATCTAGAGAAGGGGACCATGCAGCCTTCCAAGAGGACCTTTTACCTCAGGTGCATTTCATCCCTGGAATGTTCTTAAATGTGGTTTTGTGCTTCCTGTGTTAAACATTTACATCCAGTTTATAAGACATCTTTATTCTTGTTGGATGTTAGGTCAAAGTTATAGACCCCAATCTGGTCAGTGGACCCTAAATCTGGATATGGCCTTATGCCTTGCTTTCATGCTTTCTTTAATTATGTTTAAATTGGTCTGTCCTGAGAAAGTTCTGGGAAAGGACTGCTCTGTTAATATTTAGTATGTGCTAACTGATATTTAGTTACATATTTTTCTTAACTCAAACACCCTTCCTAGGTCATTTCTTTCTTTATTACATTCATACATAAAAGTACACTGAAACTGAAGTAGGAGTCTACAGCATTAGACTGTAGTCTACCCCATTCTTTTAAGTCCTCAGATCCCAGGTCCAGCAGAGAAGATCTGCACAGATTGATCAAAGTCTACAGTGAATATCTTTACAGATAGTGCTCTATAGCATAAAATAGGAATATGCAATCATATCAGAAATATACTATACCACACTGCACAACACCATACCGCACCACACCAAACCATACAGTAGTGTACTGTACCTTATTGTACCACACCACACCACACCACACCACACCACACCACACCACACCACACCACACCACACCACACCATACCGCACAACACCAAACCATACCATACTATACCACACATACTGTTCATTTTGAAAGCTTCTTTTTCAAGTTGTCAGTGGAATGGGATTAATTTAGAATGGACACCATCATTTGAAATAACTGCATGCCATGTACCTATGTACTATTGTTTACTTGCTAGCTACCAGCCAGTGGATTTGTTTCTAATTGTTTCATCTTATATAACAACATAGCAATACCAAGAAATTAATTTATCATTTCCTGTTTCACAAATCTTAAGATTCCAAACAAAAACTGAATATAGATCATTGTTTACTTTACTGAATTACCCAAAGCCCTTCATGATAGTGGTGCTGGTCAGAAGGAGGCCAATTGATGTGCTTTTGCTTGGTTGAAGAGAACATCCCGGGACAACATGATAAATTTTGTGTTCTACTTCTGTACCAAATAGATTGTTTGCACCAGGACTGGACAGTAATCTGCAAGTCAGAATGCAAAATAGCAGTGTCTGGAATGCCAGTAATAAGTTCTATTCCAAATCAGATACATTGTCTTAGAGACTTAACTGTTATCTGGGAGCATCTATATAATAGTGCTCCAGGATAATGTCTGAAAGATTCACAACACTTTCATTATTATTTCTAAATCTGGGGTAATTTGTTTCTGATATATATTTGCTATTATATGTTGACATATTGAAAATAGATATAGAAGAATCTAGGGTGAAACAATCTATTTAGAAGACTGGCTAAGATGTCACAACTCAGGTATCCTGTGAATGACAGCATCAAGTCCTTTGTTAAATTTTTTGATCCTTTTATTCCAACTAAGTTACAAAGTTCTCACAAGTAGAAATTGCACCTTAAATTTCTCCTATAATTGTTATAGCAGTTAAATAGGCTCATTGAAATGACCGGTTTGAGCTAAATTAGAAGCAATTTAAACACTCATTTAGAATGTGTTTTTTAATGATGATGGGTGTGGAGTTACTCTCTACATAAATTTATGAAATGTTTCAGAGACCATTGAGCATCATAGAATTGGAAAGCATTCTCTTGTGTGGATGTTGGAGAGTGAAATAGTGATATGTGCTTGTAACCTCATCATTTGAGAAGGTAAAATAAGAGGATGAAGATCTCAAGGCCAACCTGAACCACCTAAAGAAACTATTTCATTAAAACCCCAAATCAAACACAAATTGTTAAATAAATACAGTGAATATTTGGTCTGGAAGACTTACTGCATGCTGGAGTGTGCTTGGAAGAACATCAGCCATTTCTTTGCCCTTGGTCTCCCAGTCAGTACTTAACCAGCACACTACTGCAGTTCCTGGGAGAAAGAAAGTCATGTGCCAATTTTCTATCTTCATGATTTCCCCTTCAGTTTTGTCTTCATCATTACTGGCTTACTGGAGTGAACCAACACTGTTATTGTGGCTTGCCAACCTTTTCTTGGCTTCAGCCAAAAGAATTCTGTCTGACAGCTTCTTTTCATGTTGCAGCCTGATTAGTAGCAGCCCACTTACACTGCCCGGGACCCGTTACTCATTTATTGATACTACCCCCCCCCCCCCAAGATGCTCACCAGTATCATTTGCCATTTTTTTTCTAGTTGGATAAGCATTAGCAAGAAATATCTTAAACAACATAATTTGTTGTAGGAATATCACCATTTCTCAGCCAGGTGTTTTTCTTCCTGGATTAAGTCGCTTAGGAACTGTATCATTGAGTAGGACAAGAGACAGCGTAGTAGACTGTCTCAGCTTCTTTGTCTGCCTGTGAGTCTTGTGGAGGACTTAAGCAGAAGACCAAAGGAAGTTTTCAGTAGGTTTTAATAGCCACCGCTGCTTTAGACATAACAACATCAATGCTCTTCCTTCAACGTTAGACATTTTATTGGATAATTCCTCATGTGCCTCAGGGAGGGTATGTGGCTCCTTTTAAATTAAAGTAAGATCACATGGTGAGATTGACTTGAGGCATAGAGCCCTTGGTCCCCAAACCACGAGAATTGTAAATGTTTCAAGGTTTATTTTAGAGCTTTATTAAAAAGCAAAGCACGCTTTATATGTCTTCCTTGGAGATCAATATAGATTGAGGCCAATCTTCAACCATCTCTTCATTTTTATGTGCAACAGAAAAGCCCAGTCAAACAGACTCATGTGTGAGCCACTCATGAGCCAAACTTGCCCAACATGCTGGGCTAACCAAGGAGAAAACAGCTGAGATATTTTAGTATTTCAAAGTCAAGGGTAAATGCTGCATCTGGAATCAAATGACTTGAGGATTTGGTATGAGAAACACAAGTTTGGAAGAAGGAAATCTTAGAACCCCAGTGTCTTATTGTGAAAAAAACAACGAGGACTTCATGGTCTCAGGAAAAGCAGAAAATTGCCTCTGTGGTTAGGTATGAGTCTAAGAGAGAGCTACCTCTCTCTGACTCCCCAAATCATGTGCACTGATAATTCCTTTCTTGAAAATTAGTTGCCTTTCCTAGCATTCTGGAGAAGTTGAGGACTCCTGAGGCATACCATTGTTTGACCTCAACGTGAAGAATCTTATTAGTTAAATTGTGGGGAAAAAAACCTGTTCATATGTGTATGAATATAAGGCCATCCACTGTAGCATGGGAAAAAAAAAACTATTGGTTTTGTCTCTTCTTTATTGACAATTTAACACATGCATATAATGTGTTTTAACAAATCTAGCCCCCCTTTATTCATCAACAACTCCTCTCCTATCTCCATCATACTTGCATCTTTCAACTTCATGCCCTCTTTTTCTCAAACTCACCAAGAGACACTTAGTGCTGTCTGTTTGTGAATGACTGTGGGAGCATTTACTGGTACATGAGTAACCTCTCAGCAGCCAAATCCCTGAAGATACTTTACTCCCCCTTACCCCAGTAAGCATCAATTGCTACTAGTTTCTCAGCTGTGAATGGGTGAATGGGACTTCTTAAGTCACTTCCTGTCAATGCTGAGATTTTTTTCTGGTTTGATCTTGTATAGGTTTTATGTATATTATCATTAACCACCTTGAGTTCATGCATATAATGTTTCTATTTGATGTTGTTTCTTAATGTGAACACTTAATTCTAACCATGTACCCCCAAATATCTATTTTAAATTCACAATTGTACACAGTTGTGTTGTTATGTGTCTTTAAAAGGACATATTAAGTTCTTCTTTTCTCAGCTCTGGAAAAGGAGAAATGGACAGGATAGCCATGAGTTCTGTGTCCCTGAGGTGAGAGCCAGAATCAAGGCTTTTCTCTCAGCTCTGGGTCTTGACAGGATAACCAGGAGGTAGACAATCTCCAGCCATGGTTTCTGAAAGATAGAGAACCACACAAAGATAAGCATCTCGTTGCCCTATAGAGTACTGTTGCTGGCTTCTTCTTTCTGCTTTTGTTTGTTGGGCTGCTCTAATGAATGGATCTGTCACTCTGCCTGCTCCCCAATATTGTAGGGCCATTTAGCTTCTCACTTCTGTAGGCTGCAGCACACACAAGAGCAGACAAGAAGAGCTAAGTCTGAGCCCTCTTGATTTTCCATTTCCTCAGTCATATAGCCTGATGGTCTGTTTGGCCATCTTGGATTAGCTCACTGCTTTCACGATGGCTGAAAAGGTAGGGTAGGCATGTGCAGTTAATCCCTTTAAAGTGAAGAATATCTGGACAATATAATAGAGGCCATTACCATGAACCTGTCTCTTGTTAAGTACATTATATAGCCTTCCAGGATGTATAAGTACATTATATAGCCAGCCTGTCTCCTGTAAGTTCATTGCACAGCTTTCCAGGAACTGTCTCCTGGAAGTATATCACACAGCCTTCCAGGACCAGAGCAATTTTTCTTTTTTAACCCCATACATAGCCCATGCTTCATTCTTTAAATTTTAAAGAGCATTTAAAGTTTGCATAGGGTTGTCTTGGTTTATTTTGCCTTATCTGTTCTTATGCAAGATGGACGTGGTCGAAGAGCATCGAATGTCTTTTGAACCAAAGATGTTCTGAGACGAGGAGCAACTGTGCAGGAAAACAGGAAGCCTGAATAAAATGACATGGTCCAGTAATCAATTATTTTGCAGGGACTAGTGATAATCAAGGTAAACATTAAGCAATCCAGGGATGGTATCACAGGCAAGGAACTGCAAACACTTTCTCTCAGGCAGAGAGATCCGAAGTTCAGTATCAGGCAGAGTGTGCTCATGGCCAACTTAGGCAGTTTAATGAGACCCTGACTCCAATTTAAACATGGAAAAGGGACCAGCCATGAATCCCAGTTGATGGAGGTCTTGCCTGGCATGCATGAGGCAACTCTAGAGCATCTCAGACCTACAAACAACATGGACAACAACAGTGAACAACTTGCTGAGATCCAAATTCTACACTGTCAGAGCTTTTACAGATATCTCTCTGGAGTCTTCTAGTTACATATTGTTTCTATAAAGAAAACTAAAACAAAAAATGGAAGTACAGCTAATATCTCAATACTCCCAAATCTCAATCTGTATCTATTTACTTCAGGCACAGAATCAAGTGCAGTTTCCCATCAGCTGGTAGAAGGCACCTGGCAAGGATGTGTCTGTGCCATTCTTCATTTTTGCCTCTGAATGATTGGGCTTCTCAAATCTTTTCTGAGACATGCCAGCAAGTGATGTTTTGTGAACTGGCAGACAGGAAGGGGCTCCTAGGAGTTGCCAATAGAGCTGTCTTTGAGGGAGAGGACATACCAGGATTCCTGGGGAAAACAAGGGAAAGAAGGTACCTCTGGTGAAGGGCAAAAGGGGATGCAGTTTGGGGGACACAGAAAGCAGTGAGGGTTCATGAAGCAATTTTTGAAATTGTAGCTCATAATTATAAAACATCGAACATTTAGAATGTTTATAGAATGAGTGTAAAGAGAAAGTATTTGTGTCTCATTTCCTTAAAGACCAAATAAAACAAAAATGTAATGGAAACTATAAATGAAGTTTCAATTGAAAGAGTAACAGGAAACGGCTTTGGCTTGCCTTTCTGGGAATTTTATCATCTATTTAAAATAGACCTATTTAAATTATTATTTCCTTTAGGCATAAATATCCAATTAAGTAGGTTTAGTAATTAACCAATGTTGGTAAATACTTCAAAGAAAAAGCCACAGTTCAGGAATGAGAGATGCGGCTGTCTCTACAGTTCCCTTATGGTTTGTTTTGCAGTTTAGAAACTCAAGTACTAATTTATATCAATAACCAGAAATTATGACTAAGAAAAATGGATTTGTAAGAAGTGTGAAATCCATTTGAAGTGGTATTCTCATTCCTTCCACTGTATAATTAGCTTTTTTCTGTACATCTCCATTGGGGTAATTAGTGACTAACGTTTTTCTAACTGACTAGGCTATGGGGCTTCTAAGAAAAGGAGATTGAAGACTTCTTGCATGCTTAGGAGGTACATCACCTTAGGTGGGGCAGTGATTTGTAGTTTAATGGCAGCTTTCACTACAGACCATGGTTGAAGTCTTTCTGGTTAAAATTCTATGTGGAGTGTGATTGAAAAAAGAAGGGTTGGGGTACATCTTAGAAGCCATTTACAAAGAGATACAGAGCAGGAAATAACATCTGAGAAACCTATTGTGTTTTAACAGAACTACAAAGCATAAGATGGAAGAGATTTTTCTAGTCCTTGCCCAACTTCCAAAGAATGGTTACTCCAGAAATAATCACCTGTCTTTAGTGTTGAGAATTAAACTCTAGGATCCACTGACAAGAATCTGCTCTGTAATGGAACTGCCACCTACTAAAGTGGGAAATTCCACCTCAATAAAGTGTCCCCAAGAAGGCCAGCAGACTGCCTGGCAGGGCAGTCACAGCACCTCCAGTTATACTTTGCAGACAGGAGAGGGCTGTGATAGAGGGTGTCATAATTGTTTCTAAATGGCTCTCAGAGTTTAAATTAGAATGGTTACAGCATGTTACAGTTTTGTGTAACTTCAAGGACTCCAAGGTTTCATGGGTTGAAACCGAATCTTCACTGAGGTTCCTAGAGTGAGGATGCTAATCTAGCTCTGCTGTTTAGACATGAGGACTTTGGAATTAGAGAAAAGCTTTGGGGTGGAATCATTACAATCTAGGAGCAAGAATGCCATGTAAGGGACATGGACTGTGTAGACCTGTTCTTAGCTTGTCTTTGTACACAGTGTCTCACATAACCTTTGAAATCTGCCATTGGGATCTCATTTCAGACACCTCTAAAATCCCAAGTCAAAATAAACCTCTTTTCTTTATAGAGTACATGGCCTTCAGAATTTGATTCTAGTGATACAAGCTTGGCTAATCAAGCTGAGACAGAAGACAGGGAAACTGATGACAATTAAATCACTGCTGTTCTCATCAAAGGCTGGCAAAGACGGTGAAAGCAAAGGATGCTAGAAGCATGATGGTTTATGTTAGGAAGTAATTTGAGAAAATAGAAAGAATATTGATGGTACCTTAATAATCCCCAGAAACTTCTAGGAACACACCCAGTGCTGTAAAGTTTCCTTGAGTTACATTTATCTGTTGTTACACCCATAAATGTTTACCTATATATTTTTCATCATCCACTCTACAAGAGCCAGGTGACTCCAAGTTCTAATTTCCTTAATCATTTTAGGCTGAATTCAAAATCCAGAATCCCCCCATTCTCTTTTCCTAATTACTAAAACAAATGCTCACATAGGTACCACTGTAATAAAGCATTGACTTTAAGAATAAAACAATAACTTCATTGAGCTTAGGAGAGCGAGTTCCCATGGGTAATCTACGCAGGCCCAGTGGAATTACCTGTCTTTAAAATGTGCCTTTCTCCCTGCTGAGACCATAAAGAGCAAGAGATTTGGAACATGATCAGGGTAGGTTTATTAGAAGCATCAAAGAGCTTCAACCTACCATTTCTGGCTTTGAAGATGAAGAGACCTAATGAGTAATAGTATGAGTAGGCTCCAGAAGTGGAGAACAATATCTCCAGAAGAGCTTCAAGGTAGTATGGCACAGCTCTACAGCATGCCTGGAACTCTACTGACGCCTCATTTAACTTGAAGAGGACTCATTCATAGAGACCCATGAAAAGCATATAGCTCTACAAATACCTTGATTTTGGTTTTGATAGGGGAAAATATCGACTCTGGTTTATAGACCTGTGAGACAGTAGATGGTTGTGGTTAATGAGCAAACCAGTGGTCAGTTGTTACAACAGCTATTGAAAGCCAAGGTAGCAACAAGGCAGTTCTTCCCAGACTCTGTAAGAAAACTAAACATTATTACGGTTTGGCAGTGATGGTTGTTTGAGCACCTGAGCAGCCCATGGAGGATGCTGGATTTCTATCTTCAGTAACTCAAAAACCACACAAAAGCATTTTATTAATTAGTGAGACTGGTATGGATAAGGAGTTGTTCTTAACCTTTACATTTCTTCTATTTTTTGTGGCTTGGGAATAAATAAGACCTGTTAGTTAAGGGTCGGCCCCCAAAACATACACACAAATAACATTATACGGACTGAGCAAGTTAAAATTAGGAATATTAATGTACAAATATACTCATGCAATAAGAGTTAGTGAAAAAACAGGCCATGAATTTGGAGAGTGAGGAGGAGGATTGTGTGGAAGGGCTTGGAGGGAGGAAGGAGATGGGAGAAACGTAATTACATTTTAATCTCAAAAATAGAAAATAAAAATAAATCGGGCTGAGCAGGCTACAGGGAGAAAGACAAGAAGAATCGCTCCATGGGCTCTGCTTCAGCTCCGGCCTCCAGGTTTCCTGCTTTGAGATGCTGGCTTCCCACAGCTCTAGGTCTAACCTGGGGGCTGTATGCTGAAATAAACGCTTCAAATTCCAATAAGAAATAAAGGCTCATTAGTTGTAATTATGTTTCTAGTCCTTCAGTGTAGAGCTGTGTTTCTTCTGTTTGCTCAGATTTATTCTATTCACATACTAACAAGAACCAACCCTGCTTAGCTTCCAAGACCAGATGTAATGATTCATGGCACATAGTACCCACGTGGTAAACCCAACATGGTGCAGGGTGAAATAAAAATTCCTTGCATGTAGCCCCCATGTGGTAAACCCAACATAGGGCAGAACACTGAGTACAGAGGGCACACCCTTAGGTATGACTACATAAATCTGTGTCCATCAACTATCTTAAAAGGAGCCACCCACCACGTGAAACTCTCTCTCTCCCTCCTTCCCTCCCTCCTCTCTCCCCCTCTTTCTTTCTCTCCCAGCAACTCTCCTAAAT